>CM065487.1:6015927-6615927 GCA_032873175.1 Leptopilina drosophilae | reverse complement strand
ATTTTTGCATAGATTTTTTATCAAACTTTTTGTAAATAATTTTATTCCACCGAAGCGTTTCAATATTTATAAAAAACAATTATATTCTTTCGAGAAATTGAATTGAAATTTAATTGATAATAATTGAATTCTTAGAAAGAATTTAATTAAAACCTATATCAAAAAAAAAATTAAATCGAATTCTTTCGACAATATTGAAAATAATTTAATATTTGCCAGGAACGTTATTAAAATTTTTGAAAATAATTGAAATGTTTAAAAGAATTTTAATTGAAATTGTATTAAAAATAATTGAATTTTATAGAGAAATTTAATATTTATAATGTTATAATTTAATTCTTTTGAGAAAAATATTATTAATTAAAATTGTAATAAAATTTATTGAAATCCTGAAAATAATTTAATTTTTATAAAAAATTTCCAAATTATAAAAAAAAATATAATTCTTTCGAGGATATAAAAAATAATTGAATTTTTAATGACAATTTTCTTATTTAGGAAAAATAATTGAGTAAAAATTTTCAAAATTAGTTGAATTCTGTAAAAAATATTAAAAAATAATTGAATTTCTGCAATTTAATCCTGGGAAGCATTTTATTAAAATTTTCGAAAATAATTGAATTCCATCGAGAAATTTTATAAAAATCATATCGAAAATAATTAAATTTCTCCGAATTCGAGAAAAATCAAATTATCCGAGGTCTGAAAACTCCATATATTTAAATTCAAAACTCGAAAAAAACTTCATCTATTTTTAAGCGTGTGGTCATATAAAATATACCAACTCTTAAAAATTAATTTTTCTCTCTCGCTTGTACGTTGTTCAAAAAAAGTGTTTTTAAATTTCTTACAAATTATAAGACGAACAAAAAAATCACAAAAACGCTACAGCAGTTGAAAAAAAACATTCATAAAATTTCAATTTCTTAGTAAAATTTATCGCCATATATTTGAGCGAATTGTCAGTGTCTTATTGAAAGAAAACATTCTGTTTTAATTTTTAAGCAAATGGATAATTTTTAAATATGACTCAACGAATTTTAAGATATAGTTTATATTAATTCCTTATATTTAAAAAGTGGAAAGAAATAAACAAATAATATTTGTTTTATTGCGTATAAAGTATAGATTATTCGTTTTTAATTATTAATTAATAGTATATATGTCATTAATTTTATTGAAATGTTTATTAGCGTTATGAGAAACAAGAAAAAGATTATGTATAATGTACAGAATATTATTATTATTATTAAATCATTGTATTGAATCAATTTGTGAATAATCCTACGACTCGCCTTTGCACATTTTTTATCGAGAGACCAAAGTTTACACCTCTTTCATTTTTTAAAATAAATTTTAGAATTTTATTATTATAAATAAATACAGTTGTTTAAATTTAAAAAAAAAATTTTGTAAAACTTTTGTTATTAAAACTTATGTTAAATAATGTTGACAAAAAGTTAATTTATTTTACTCTTGGAGTTAATTTTGTAAATTAATTTATTTAATTTTTAATATTTAAGAAGAAAGTTGTCAAAACAAGTAAAAAAACAGAAATTCCGAGTCGTATGATTATTGTGAATACAGAAAAAACTTCGTTGTTCTAAAATTTGCTATTGCGCAATTGTTCAATTTCTTGGAAAATTGAAACTAAATTCAAATCCAATATAGCTTTATAAATATTCTATCAGTGGCCAAAGATAATTTTATCTCCAATCACAATCTTCAAGTTGTTTCTTAAAAAAAAACTGTTAATAATCCAATTAAAAGAAATATTATTTATTACAAAAAAAATCCTCTGTTAATAATTTTTCCTTGTCAACTGCATATCATATAAAATTAAGAGAAACAATTTTAACATTTTAAGATCATAAATTTTGTTCCCCTCATTTCAATTGCAAATTCTTAAACTTTTTATAAATCTTTGAAAGATTCCTTGCTTAAATAAATAAATAAATAAATAAATAAATAAATAACTAAATAAAAGAAAAAAATAAAAAAATTCTTTTAAACAGAAATTTGAAAGAAGTCAAGAAACAAAAGCAAGAAACAAAAAAAAACTCAGAACAAAGGTGGATAGAAACTTTGGTCTCACGACGAGGCTCTTAATGAATGGTCACTCAGGAATCAAGTTATAAATATAATAATAATAAACAATTTGAGATAAATATAAACACTTAGCAAAAAAAAACGATCTTTTGTAAATACGATTGATAATATATAGTTATAAATAAAAAAAGAAAAAAAAAACTTGTAATATAAATTTAAATAAATTGCGATCGACCTCAAAGAATTTTGAGTGCGAAAGGAATGAGAATGAAAGAGAGACACGAAAAAGTGACAAATGAGAGAAACAAAAAAAAATGAAAAAAAGAAACAAAAAATGTATGAAAAATCACATGAAAATGTTATTTCATCATGCATGACCAAATCATCATTCTTATAGCAAACAACGATACAAGTTGGCGCACATATGCGTATATCTGTGCGTGTCACGAAAATAAAGATTATTAACATTACTTATAAAATCTTACTATTAAAAACATTTATTACCAAACATCCTCATTGTCTTTTAAATAATTAATCTAATAATCGTTGCAGTCCGAATTTCTATTCGCAATTTGAATTTAGTTCTTTTGCTTTACATTCCACTTTCCCATTTTTTTTTTTTGTAATAATTTTTCTATTTTTAAAATGTTTTGTTTCAAATCATTACTGTATTTACTAAATTTAAACTAAATTATATAAATTAAATATATTTAAATTTAAATTATTTTAATTTATAATTGAAAACAATTTTACTTAATTAATTTCTGTTATTAGTCACCTTCAAAGCATTAAAGTAGAATTTCATTAATTTTAGAATTACAAAAAAATAGGAAAAAAAATTAGAAATTATTTTATTTTCCATTGTTTTTGCGTTAATACGTAAATAGTTTTCTATTTAGAAACATAATATTTTTGCTAAACCAGATTTTAATTTTTTTTTAATAATAAGAAATAATTTAATTCTTACGTAGAAAATCATTAAAAAATATTTTGAATACTTTAATTGTATCGAAAATTTTTATTTAAATGCTTCAAAATAATGAAAATCTTTTAAGAAATTAAATTTAAATTGAAGGAAAAATAACTTAATTATTATTCAGAATATTAACAAAATTTTTAAATAAAAACCTACAAAGTATTTTATTATTTATGAAAATATAATAATTAAATTATATTCAAAATTGAAATATTAAAGAAAATTTTACCAAAATTATTCAAAATAAAAATTAACGTCTTTCAAAGAATTTTACTAAAATTTTGAAAAATAATGGAATTTCTGCAAAGAATTCTATTATTTTAAAAAATAATTAAAATTAAATAATAATTAAATAATAAATTTGAAAATAATTAAATTCTTTCAAGAATTCAAAAAAGAATTTATTTTCTAAGAAGAATTTTTTTTATAATTTTAAAAAAATATAATTCTTTTAAAAATAAAGAAAAAAAGTTGAATTTTCTGGAGAAATTTAATATTTATTTAAATACTTGAATTGTTGAAAAGAATTTTATTACACTTTTCAAGAAGAAATGAAAATCTTTCTAAAATATTTTAAATAATTAAATTTTAATGGAGAATTTTATTAATTATGAAAATAATTAAATTTTTCCAAACAAGTTTACTATAATTATCAAAAATAATTTAATTCTTTCTTAAATTTAGAAAATAATTAAATTTTTATTAAAAATTTTAATATTTATGAAAAAAATGTATTACATATTATAAAATTTAATGGAAGTTTTGCAAATTAATTTATTAAAATTATCAGAAATAATTTAATTTCTCCAAGAAATTGAATTAAAATTCAAAAAAATATTTTAATTTTTTCCAAAAATATTGGAAATAATTTAATTCTTGTAAAAAGTTTTAATATTAAAAAAAATTAAATCTTTCCTAAATTTTAATAAAAATTAAATTTTCATTAAGAATTTAATTATTTATAAAAATTAATTGAAGTTTTGCGAAAAACTTTATTTAAAATTTCCAAAACTAATTTAATTTTATCAAAAATATTCAAAAATAATTGAATTGTATTTTCTCGAAGAATTTTATTACTTATTAAAATAATTGAAAATTTCTATAATAATTGTATTATTTCAAAAATTCTAAACACAATTAATTTTATGCTGGAAAACTTATTAAAATTGACAAAAGTAATTTAATTTATATTTTTCGAAAAAAAATTTATTTTCTCTAGAATATTAAAAATAATTAAATTTTTATGGAGAATTAAATTTAATTTGAAAAAAAGGAATTTCAACAATAATAGTTATTTTTTGTTACCTATATAAATTACCATTGTTAATTTAAATTTATTTTAGATTTACATATAATTAATTATAGATAGATAATAATTTAATTTTTTATTATTATTAATTCCTAAAACAAAATTTAAAAAAAATTACAAAATAGGCTAAAAATACGCAATAATTTAAAAAATTTTATTTTACACGTGACAACAAAGCAACGTGGACTGTGGTCAACAATAAGAATTTTAATATATTCGAAAAAAGTATAGACAATATTAATTTTATACTAAATTCAAATAATTCTAAATAAAAATTAGAACAAACTTTAAAAAAATTTGTAAGAATTATCAGAAGAGAAAATTGAATTAATAAAATATTAAATAAAGAAAGTCAACCTAACCTCAAAAATATGAAATCTTTTCGGTTTCATATTCAAAATACAAAAAAATAAAATAATCCATGAAATCCACATAATAATAAAAATGAATGTTCATAAAAATGAGAACAAGTCAAAATTGTATTAAACAAACAAAATGAACCTAACCTCAAAAAGAGCAGAAGTCTTTCGTTTTCATTCGCGGAAACATGAGGAAATTTCAATAAATTTTATTTTATAGGCGCGGGGACCGAAGAATTCATTTAGTCGTCCCTATCAAATTTTCCACTACAAATACATTTTTAGAGGCATACTTTCAAATTATTCCTTACACATACACAATACCCGGCACGCCTGTGTACTACGTAACTTTAATCTCGAACCCAAAATACAATTTAATTCTTTATGCTCCCCCACATGATAAATGTCGATATATAATTCTCATAGACACAATTTTTTAAAACCAAATTTCCCCTCTAAATTATAGAGATTTTTATTAAAAAAATTTCGCATTTTAGAAAATAAAAAAATAATATTCATAATTACCGGAAAGATGATAGTGATCGATATCGTGAGGTCGCTGGTATCGAGACTTCCGCCGTCAAGTCTTATGCGCATGTCACTGCCATCCGGAAGATCTCTTTCTGTCGTGGCATCTGGAGGTGAGTGGTTGTGCGTGTTATTCACGGAAGCAAAATTTAATCCAAAATTTTATAATTCAAGTAATAAGCATCCATTGTCAGGTAGAAATTGAATATTTTCGGTAATTATTATATTTGACGCGTGTGTTAAAAGTTTGGTGAGTTTTTCCATAATTTTTAGTTTTAGAAAATATCTTCGGAAAATTATAACGCATGGTCGAATATACCTCGCCGGTTGCACCGCATGCAAAAAACTTTTGGCAAAGGCGAAAAAAACATTCTTCAATATTTGTAAACTGCATTCAATGTTAGTGTGTTTGAAAAGAAAGTTTTTTTTGTTTACCAAGAAAATGAAAGAAGCTGGGGTGAGATTGTTTCTTCTCTCCAAAACCGTTAGGAAAGATATCACCAGATGCATAATGGCGGTCGTTTGTCAGAAATCCGTTTGGCTTTCGTCACGTTTGCTCGACCTCCGCTGGATTTTTGTGTACTCTTTTGTGTGATGAAAATTCAAGTGTTTCTCAAACAAAAAAATGCCTTTCGATATTTACATCCATACGGAAGATTAGATTACTAATCTCCGATTTCTAACTCCCGAAGATTTTCTAATACGAAAATGTACCTGATTTTTTCGTTAAATCCTTTTTGTTTTCTAAAACAAGAGGCTAAAATCTGATTCTTTAATTTTGAACATGAGATTTTTTTCCTTTTTGGAAAAGTAAATTTTTGAAGTTAAAAAGGTGTTTCAATTTTTATCGACCATGTCGAGCCAAAATTAGCTTTGGTTTTTTTCGCACTTTTTCAAAATTCTAACCTCACTTTTCTGCTTCTAAAAAAATTGCTCCTGCTGAAATTTTCTATTTTTTGGGTTCAAAATTCGGAATGTTCCGGGAAAAATCGAAACACGAGCAACAAGTTCATTGTAACATCTGCTTGATGTAGATTTTCGGGTTGGAAGGACAAGTCCAGAAGTTTCCAGGGGAATAATATTTTCCAACTGGAATGATTTGTTCTCTATTTTGTACTTTTCCTTTTTAAAAATTTTTTCTCTATTCCTTTTTTTGTGTTTTAGGAAAAATTAAGAAAAGCAAAATTTCGACTAGAAAATAGAAAAAAGGGTGGTGGAATATGTTTATTAAAAAATTGAAATGAATGTTTTCCTGGTGATTGCAATTATTTTGCAAATCATTTTTCCCGGTGATTCATAATTTATTAGAAACGTGATATATTGGGCGATGCTGAGCGTCTTGGTGCATCAAGTGCGGCTCCTACAAAATGGCCGACTGTGTGCCGTTCTCTCTGATCGAATATCCGCCACGTGGACATGAGACAAAGGAAATTACACGTTCGTTCTGGGAACTCGCTTTAAATTCAACTGTCATTAATTTTTCCCATCGTTCGTTTTTTTTACAGTGGTAAAATTTCTCCAACATAACCTAAAAAATGCGATTTTTTCCCCCGACCTCGTGCTCAACCTTGAACTTAAAAATTGGATGCTTATTTACTGAATTATCGAACAAATTTTATTTTTCCGTATATTTCAATTTTAGTTAAATGAACACAATGATGATAAAAAAATATTCTTCATTCGCGGTTTCCACCGGAGGATTCACGTCCATTGACGGCTTGAAGCGTCTGAGTGTTCATTTAATTACTTTTGATTTTTAGTTTTCCAAGACTAATTTATATCTGTTGGTTAATTTTTAATTGTGGAAATTGTTTGTTTTCAGTATTTTTTGACCAGGCTAAATATAACTAGACTCTAACCATGGGAAAAGAAAAGATTCATATTAACATTGTCGTCATTGGACACGTCGACTCCGGCAAATCCACGACGACTGGACATTTGATCTACAAATGCGGTGGTATCGATAAACGTACCATTGAGAAATTCGAGAAGGAAGCCCAGGAGGTAATTATTGTCAAGAATTGTTAAAAATTTTAATTTTATGAAATAGTTTTCAATGATGAGAAATTTAAATTCTTCATTCGCGGTTTCCACCGGAGAAATATGTCAATGACGGTTCGAAGTGTCTGATGTAAAAAAAAAAGGACTAAATTTGTAAAGAGGATAGAAAGAGGAGATTTTAATCCGTGTTATTTGTTTCCAGATGGGAAAAGGTTCCTTCAAATACGCTTGGGTTTTGGACAAATTGAAGGCTGAGCGTGAACGTGGTATCACCATTGACATTGCTCTCTGGAAATTTGAGACTGCCAAGTACTATGTAACCATCATTGATGCTCCCGGACACAGAGATTTCATCAAGAACATGATTACGGGAACATCGCAAGCTGACTGCGCGGTATTAATTGTCGCTGCTGGTACTGGAGAATTCGAAGCTGGTATTTCGAAGAATGGACAAACTCGCGAGCATGCATTGCTCGCTTTCACTCTTGGAGTGAAGCAGCTGATTGTTGGTGTTAACAAGATGGACTCCACCGAACCACCATACTCGGAAAATCGTTTCGAGGAAATCAAGAAGGAAGTCTCTTCCTACATTAAGAAGATTGGTTACAATCCAGCCGCCGTTGCCTTCGTTCCAATTTCCGGATGGCACGGTGACAATATGTTGGAACCATCCACCAAAATGCCATGGTTCAAGGGATGGCTCGTCGAACGCAAGGAAGGAAAGGCCGAGGGCAAGTGCCTCATTGAGGCTCTCGACGCCATCCTGCCACCCAGCAGACCCACCGACAAGGCTCTTCGTCTTCCCCTCCAGGTACGATCCCTTTTTTTCTTTTTTCTATTTTTTCTTTTCTTCTTTTCTTTCGATTTTATGATGAGACGACTAATACTTCATTCGCGGTTTCCACCAGAGAACCCTCGGGTTCATTGATGGCAGAAGGCGTCTGACTTTCTAAAAGGGAAAAAAATTCTCTTTTCCAAAAAGGAATTTCTTTTTAATCGAGTGTCTTTTTTCAGGACGTCTACAAGATTGGTGGTATTGGAACAGTGCCAGTTGGTCGAGTGGAGACTGGAATTTTGAAACCCGGTATGGTTGTGACCTTCGCCCCAGCTGGTTTGACCACTGAAGTCAAATCCGTCGAAATGCACCACGAAGCTCTCACCGAGGCCGTTCCCGGCGACAATGTCGGCTTCAACGTCAAGAACGTTTCCGTCAAGGAACTCCGTCGTGGCTACGTTGCCGGAGACTCCAAGAACAACCCACCCAAGGGCGCTGCTGACTTCACTGCACAAGTAAATATTTTTCCAACCTTTTGTATTTTTAATTATTAAATAAGAAGAAGCTATCAATTTCTATCTTGTATTTTTGTTTTAATCCCCCAAAAGATTGATTTTCAATGTTCAAAATACTAAATACTTTTATTTTCACAGGTTATCGTATTGAACCACCCTGGACAAATCAGCAACGGTTACACGCCAGTGTTGGATTGCCACACAGCTCACATTGCTTGCAAATTCGCCGAGATTAAGGAGAAGTGCGACAGACGTACCGGTAAAACAACTGAGGAAAATCCAAAGGCAATTAAATCTGGCGACGCTGCAATTGTCAATCTTGTACCAAGCAAACCAATGTGCGTCGAGGCCTTCCAGGAATTCCCTCCATTGGGACGTTTCGCCGTTCGTGACATGCGTCAAACAGTTGCTGTTGGTGTTATTAAGTCGGTGAATTTCAAAGACGCAACTGGCAAAGTAACCAAGGCTGCCGAAAAAGCCCAAAAGAAAAAATAACTACTCATCGCGCCAAGGACATCATGCCGGACAATAAATACCGGCACATAGTCAATGTAGTTTGTCTTCCGAGTCCAACAATGAACATAAATTCAATAATGGACTTTTCCTCAACAAAAAAACGATCAACGCGAAACAATTTCTCTAGTGATGAAGAAATAAAAAAGCTCGTACTCCATCGCGGTGAGAGTATACAACTTTTATTTTTCTCCATCAGTCGGCAATTTCGTCTTTCTAAAAGATTATTACGACATTATTTCCATCGAAAAGAATTTCGCAGGAAAGGCGCGGCGGAAAGAATGTGTATGTGCTGGGAAGGCAGACTATCACAGGCTATTCATTTTTTTTCCGATACCCTGTCAAAAAAAAAGAAGAAAAAAAATACGCTAAATAACATCAGCGATTTATAAGTTTAGCGCGATTTTTAATTATATTTTCTAATTATTATATGAAAATAAAAATCTTATATCTGCGATACTCGAAGCATCTCTTTTCTTTATTATCGTTATTTCAAATCGTTGTCATCGCTCTTTTATATATAAAACAACAAAGAATTTAGAAAATATTCCTTAAAATCCTTTTATATAGGGAAACAAAGTCTGATTTTTTTGAACAATTAATTATTAAGGAATGACTGCAAATACTTCTCGTGTTTTTTTCTTATAAATAATTGATAGTTTCTTTTTTCTCGTGTTTTTTATAATGAGAATATTAAACCTGGTCTTAAAATATGTTATCCAGTCGACATCGAGCAGAAAGTTATAAATATCAATAGGTAGAGAAAATCTCTGGAATTTATTGGTGCCGGTTTGATTAATAATATTGTAAATAAACTATAAATGGTAACAACGATTGAACGCGAATAAAGAAGCTTGAAAATGAAAATTTTCTGAATCTTTTTTATTTAAAAAAAATAATAAAAGCGGTGGGCGACTGGAATAATTATTTCTACAAATATTAAATTTGATTTTTTTCGACTTTTTAAATTAAAACTGAAATTTGGGAGAAAATTATTTTTGCGAAGAATTTCTTCTCATTTTTTTTTATCTAAAATCAAATTGTTGTATTAAAATTATTAATATTTTAAAAAAGAATTTTACAAAATAAGACTTTATTTTGTCGGAAAGTTAAATGTTCTAATATTTATTTAGTCGAAGAATTTAATGACGGAATAATTAATTAGTCAACAAATTAAAAGAACTGATCACGAATCTTCAACTCCAAATTTAAAATCAATATAAAAATGCTCCTACAACCGGATTTAAAAAATTATTTACCACTATTCGGTAAGTATTGTTTATAATTTCAAATATGAAAGAATATTAATATTTTATTGTTTCAATTTCTTTTTTTTAAATTAATATCTATTTTAGTATTATTCAATTTTCATTATTATTTTCTTAATTAAATTAAAATATGTAAATGAAGCAAATATGCTTTTCTTTGAATAGAAACTTCTAAATTATTTCTTGTAAATTGATTTAGAAAAGTTAAATTCATTTTACAATATTAAAAATCAATAAATATTTTTCTATTATTGAAATAAATATTCGTTTGCATGAACAAAAAAAATTAATTTAATAAAGAAATTATTTGTCAACATTATATTAAGTAAATGAGAATAAAATCGTATTTAATTGAAAATATCTAAAAAAATAATAAAATAATTACTGATGAAAAAATAAATAAGTGAAAAAAATTTCTATTAATAATAAAGTAAAATCACTGTACCTGTCAGTTCTTCCGGTTTTTTGTTCATTCTAAAATATTTTGTACAAAAATTCTTTTTATCTTGACAGTCATTGAAATTCCACATTCTTTCTTTATTTTTCAATATAAAACGTATAAAACATTGCGACACACAAATTTATACTTTTATATACAGAATTGACACAAGACATTTGAATATAATTACAATATTACATACAATATTTTACAGCATATATTTAAACTTTATTGGTCAATTACTCAATTTATTATATTCTAGCACATGATTTGCAATCATTTTACAATAATGCAATTAATTAATAACTGTTTTTATTAATCAAATTAAGCGAAAAAAATAAGTTCGTTTCGAGTTTGTCGCACGAAAAACTGCCCGATTTTTGCAGTTTTTGAGTTTTGCACTTTCGCAATGTGAACTAGCGCTCTCATTGGCTGAATTCAAATTTGCGTGGGAACTATGAAGACCAATGAAGGCGCACTCACAGCTAGTAGGCAGCAATACAAATTTGAATTTACTGTCTCTTTCACTCTAATGGACTTTCTCTCTTACTCCGATTACTGCCTGCGCAGGCAGGCAGAGCTGTGAGTGCTCCATGAGAGTAAATTATAAAATCTAAAGGCGCATTTACACCTGATTTGCGCTCTTTGGCAAAATTTGTTGACTAAAAAAAATAATTACACCAGTTATTAATTAATTTTATTATTGTAATGTAATTTTAAATCATTTACAAGTGTATAGTTAAGATATTTATCAAACTAGTTTAAATATATATTGAGGAAAATGATATAAATTAATTTATATTCACCTGCCTGTCATCTGTCAATACTTGTGGATGCTGTGTAATGTTTACAAGTTTGTCAACTTGTACAATGTTTACATTTTTCACATATTTACAAAGTTTACATGCATGTTTTGTATAGATAAAAGAAAAAATTTCAAAGATTGTTAATCCTAAATTGTTATTTTAGAAGAATATTGTTACTCTCCTTACAAAGTCGCAAATTAAAAACATAACCTATACAATCACTTTATAAATTTGTTTACTTCTCCTTTTTATCTTTTTGACATGTTTTATTATCCAAAAATATAAAAGGAAGAACAAATTTCAATCATCTATTGTTCTGAGAAGTTATTTTAGAAAAATATTTTTATTTTTTTATTTAAAAAATCGTAAAACTTGGAATTAAAAACATAACCTGTTATCACTTTTCAAATATGTTTACTTCTCTTTAACTTTTTGAAACTAAAAAAATCGCAACTAGAAAATTAGGTCTAAATTAATCTTTATATTTTTGCAGATACGAAGCAAATTTAAGGCTTGATTGTCTGAACAAAAGTTGAAAATGGAGTTGACAAAAGTATTGGAAGTATTAACGAATCCAAACATAAGTATGATGAATACATTTTTTCTTTAATTACAAACAGAAAAGTTAATTTATAACTTTATTTAAACTTGTCATTATGTTTTTAACAATTTTAGAAAAAGAAAGTTCCAGTGAAGAATGTGTTTTGCAGACGATAATCAAAAAGGCCGATTCTCTCTTGTCAGATGAGTTTCGAGATGAGATAAAAAGTATAAATCCAGAAAACAGTTTAATGTAAGAATTTTTTATTCACTTACTCATAGAAAAGTTAGAACAACAATAGAAATTATTTTCCATTGTTTTTACTTTATGGAAAGCATTTTCCATTTGATGTAAAATATTTTTACTTATATTTGTAAAATGTTTTAAATTGTTTCGATTTTATGGAAATTTACCATTTAGTGTAAGATTTTTTTATTTACTTATTTTTATTAGTTCATCAATGGAAATTATTTTTCATTTTCAGCAAACAGTACCTTTACATTATTCTATTTATTCTGAGGGAATTGGAAAAAATTGATTTAGGAACAGAGGAAAATATGCTGAGTGTTAGTCAATATCAAACAATTAAAAAATCGATTGGTTTCGCAACATCAATTGGCATAATTTCTTGTCTCATACCAGGAATCGGAATGGAAAATTCACAAGCCAGTGAGTCAAGAATAATTGAATTGAGCCAAGAAACTTTATCAATCATGCAGGTACAGAAAAATAATACTCGAAAATCCCAGGTCCTATTTTAAAAGACGAATCTCAAAATATTAATTAAATTAAATTAATTAAATTTTAGTTAAATTTTCCTTTCAGAAATATGAACGATTGTGTGATACATCGAAAATATTTTCAAATTGTTTCTACAATTTATGTTTACGTCCAGTATTACTTCCTTATCTTGGTTCGTTGTACGCGGCACTGTTGCAATTATCTTTTGCTCCATTAATGAAACCAAAAAATGAAGACTCTTTGAAAAATTCAAAAGCAGATGATTTTAAAATGACAAATGAATTGTATTTGAAATTAAAGAGCGAGCAATTGGAATTTCAATCGATATTGAGAAAATTAATCGATGCATGTCCTCAGTGTGAAGTTATGAAAGAATTCATGATTTTGCATGGTGCGAAAAAATCGCCTAAATGGTTACGAGAGAATGTTAGAAATTTTCTGGCTGAAGCAATTGTACAACCTTATGGAGTTATATCATTGATACAAGCGATTTGTGAGGATACTGAGGATTCTGGTAATTGGCAGAAATTGGATATTGTCGCTAAATTAATATCCGTTACGCATGGCAATAATCCTGAGGATTATTACAAGTCAATTTGTTCTCAGGTGAGTTTATTGGTAGCAGACTTCGTACTCCTATACTAAAACCTACTGTTTACTAAATTTTTAAAAAGTTTACTACTATTACTTATTTTCTTTTACATATGTGACGCTAAAAGCCACTTTTTTCAATTTTTAAGAATTTACACTTCTTTGAATTCGCTAATAGTTGGAGTAAAAAAATTATTTTGAAAATTTTTAATAAAAGTTTTAGAAAGAATTCAAAAAATTTTAATAACATTCATATAAAAGATTAAATTATTTTCAAAAATTTTTCGAAATACAATTATTTTTGATATGTACTATTTTGATAAAAAAAAATTCCCCAAAAGAATGCAATTATTCAAATAACAATTTTTATACAAACTTTGCAAACATTAAATTATTTTCGTAAATAATAAAACTTTCACAGAAATTCAATTATTTTGAAAAATTGTAATTATATCTCTAAAGAATTCAATTATTTTCAATAATATTTATACAATTCTTTAAAAGAATTTTCAATTAATAAAAAAAAATTTTATTTACATTCCTCGAAAAAATTTGATAAAATTCTTTAACAGAATAGAATTATTTTCATAAATAAAATTTTTCACAGAAATTCCATTATTTTCAAAAAAATTTCAATTAAATATTATTAAAAATAAATCATTTATTATTCGAAATTTTAATAGAATTCTTTTAAGGAACACCCAGAAAAAGGATTTCTTTGAAACGAAGAAATTGTTTTTTCAAACTCTCTCTTTGAATCAAAGATAAAATTTGTTTGAGTAAAAAAAAGTTTTCTTTACTTTTACAAAAAACAATTTTCAAGGTTTTTTTGAATCAAAGAAATTTTTTCTTTGAATGATATTTTTGATCCAACGAAAAATTTCTTTAAGACAAATAAAAAGCTGGTAACATTCAAAGAAATTATTTCTTTGAAGTATTTATTTCTTTGACTTGAAAAAAGATTTATTAAATCCAAAGAAATATTTTTTTGAGTCAACAAAAAACAGTTAAAGAAATAATTTCTTTAAATCAAAGAAACTTTTTTTTTGACCCTATAACAATGCACAAATTTCTTTGATTTAAAGAAACATTCTTTGAAACAAAGAAGCTTTTTTCTGGGTTAATTAGTATTCTATTCTTGTTTGTTAATGGAATTCAATTATTTACATAAATAACAAAATTTTGCACAGAAATTTAATTATTTTTAAAAACTTCTTTAAAAGAATTCAATTATTTTAAATACAAATTTTAATTAAATTTTTAGGAGGAATTGAATTATTTTCGTAAAGTTTTTGGAAACAATTTAATTATTATTAAAAGATTTAAATAAAATTCTCTGTAAAAATTCAATTACTTTTATAAAACTTAATATTTTTCAAGAATTTCAATTATTTTGGAAATTTTTGGTAAAAATCTACCAAAGTATTTAATCATTTTCAATAATGTTTGTAGAATTCTATAAAAAAAATTAAATTATTATCAGTGAAATTCTTGCAAAAATTCAATTATTTTCATAACTAATAAAATTCATCATCACCAGATTTTAATTATTTTTAATTCAATTTTTAATAAATTTTTCAATACTTCAATTATTCTTAAAAAATTTATTAAAATCTTTCAAAGGATTTTAATTAATTAAAAAAAATGGGATATTATTTGTTTATTAGAATTTATATTGCATTTAATAAATTTGTAATTATTTAAATTTCTTAAAAGAATTGAATTATTGTCAAAATTTTTAATGAAATTCTTCATAACAATTTAATTATTTGCAAAAGATTTTTTTAAATTTTTCGTAGCAATTAGAATGATTTCAAAAATTTTTGTCGAAATTAAATTATTTTCAATATCTAGAATTTCAAAAAAGTTTTCCAAAAGAATTCAAGTATTAAACAAAGTTTAAATAAAATTCATTGCAAGAATTTAATTTTTTTAAAAGATATAAAATTTTTCGGAAAAATTCAAATTTTTTAATTACAATTGGAATGAAATTTCTGGATGGAATTTAATTATTTTTAAAAAGTTTAACAAAATTGATTGATAGAGTACACTTATTTTGAAAAATTGTGATAAAATATTTGGAAGAATTGAATTATTTCTAGTTTAACTTTAGTTAAATTCCTTGTACAAATTTCAATTTTCTTCGAAAACATTGAATTTGTATTTTTATAAATTATATTTTTTATAATTTTTATCTATTAGTTACATAAGTAATAAAAAATTTCCAAGAATTCAATTATGTAATGAATTTAATTTCAATTATTTTTAATATACTAATTAAAATGAATTCTTCAAAAAATGCAATTATTATTAATAATTTTATTAAATATCTTCGGGAGAATTTAGAATTGAATTATTTTTAAAAAATTATATAAAGTTCTATACAAGAATTCAATTTTATGAAATATTCAATTATTCAATAAATTATTTATTTTTGTTTTTAAATAATTGAATTCTCATAGAACTTTCTTAGAAAGAAAGAAAAATATTTAAATTAAAATTTATGAAAATTTGAAATATATATTGTAAAACTGATAATATTAAAATTTTTATTTAAAAAAATTATTATTTTTTTCCTGAAAAATAATTTAATTTTCTAATAAAATTTTATTTAGAAATATAGAAATCTCAACAACATAAAATTATTGAATTTTAAAAGAATTACAGTTGTAATTTTTAGAAATAGTTAAATTTCAAAAAGGCTTTATATTGAAATCATTTATAATGTTTTCAATTCTGTGGACAAATAAATATTTATTTTAAAAAAATTATTCTAGTATTGAATGTAATTAAATTTTTTAATTACAAAAAATTGAGTAGTCAAATTTAATTTCTCGATAACTATTTTTCAATTCTTCTTTTTCGGTCTCGTAGCTACTTTTTGTTACTTTTTTAAATTTAAATATCAAGTATTTACTAAGTCTTTGATTTAAAAAAGTAAATATATTTTTATTTGGACATATAACATTTTCTTTTTCAGTTACTAGAGATTTTAATGGCAAAAAATTTAAAATATGGAACGACTATCGCAAATTCTTGCATGGCAGCATTGTACGAAGTGAATCCGGAAATTTGTAGAAGAAAAATATTTCACGTACTGGGGGAACCATTTTTAATAAAACCCAACAATCGAGAGGAAATTTTGAAAAGTGAGGAAGAAATATCAAAGTGTATAGAGATACTTTCGAAGTGTTTTCTCAGCAGTGAGGCAGAATTTAAAACACTACCAATAAAACTAATTTTTGAAATAGCCCTCCCTTTATTTCACTTACATTTGAAGGCGTCTAAAAGTGTATCACATTGTCGCACAAAAATCCGCCAATTATTATTAAAAATTCTCGAAAATGAAACAACGAGAGAAACCATATTTTCTCTATTCCTCGAGCTCGAGATTTCCAACACCCCAGTGAATGAAAATTTCGGCAATAAATTATCCTTCGAATTTGGATCAACCGGTGGTTTTCAAATAACAGGCAAAGAATTTATACCAAATCACGAAGATATTGCCAACTCTCTCTTCGATCTTGTACAATCGAATGAAATTCTCGCCAATTCTTTATTCAATTATCTATTAAAATTTTTAGCAACATTTCAAAGGACAACAAATACCAATTTGCTCGAGACCGATACCGATCTAATGGAGAGAGTGACAAAACAATTGTCAACTGTACAACTTATTTCGAATCTTGCAAATACGAAAACAATTCAAGAAGCACAGATTAAACGGCCAAAACCACTTTTATCGTTTATTGAATCAATTTGCAATGAGACGAAAAGCGAGAGCAAGGAAGATGACAGTTTTGATATGTTATACACTGGTTTGATGTTGGTGAAAATAATTTTAACCGACAGGGGAAAACCACAGGACTGGCAACCGTTTGATGAATTTAGTCAATTCTTAGAAGGGGTGAAAAAATCGAATAAAATATCCGAACACGCTAAAAGTTTAATGAACGAAATTATCAATATTATCAAATTGCGTTCTAGTTCGCAAAAATTTTACGATATGTCAGTCGATCCGAATCGGGAGAGTGAGTTTGATAAGGCCTTAAAAGATCTCACTGATCCCATGCTTCCGGTTCGTGGTCATGGAATTATTGCATTAACGAAATTAATCGAGAATTCTGATTCTGAAGCGGTCGCTAAAAAAGATGTTATCCTTTATTTATTTCAGGTAAGTTTTAAATTATCGAATTTGTATATTTATAATAAAAAATTAAATTATTAATACAGTCAAACCTGTCGGAATGCATCTCTATTTAAAAAATATTTTTCTATTAAAAAATTTCCAATATTAATTATTTTTACTTATTTACTTATTTGTATTTTTAACAATTAACACTTTTAACATAATTTTTAAAAATAATTGAATGTTTTGAAAGAATTTTTGTTAAGCATTTTTAAAATAATTGTATTCAATCGAAAACTTTTATTAAATATTTAAAAAAATAAATTTATTCGGTTGAGAAATTTTATTAAAATACTATTAAAAATAATTGAATTCCTGCGATGAGTTTTACTGTTTAAAAAATTTTTTTTCAAAATCCTCATTAAATTCTTTTGAAGAAATTCTTAAAAATTTTTTTAATAATCTATTTTCATTAATAATTTCAATTGCAAATATTGAAAGTAATTGAATTTTATGAAGAATTTCTTTCAAGACTTTAAAATAGTCGCTTCTGTTAAAAATTATACTTAAATACTTTTTTGTTGAAGTTTATTAAAATTGTTTTTAATATAATTGAATTCCTGTAAAAAATTTAAAAAAAATTAATTTTATAATTTAACTAAATCCCTCAGTAAAATTTTATTAAAAAATTTATATAATAAAATTTTTATAAATAAATTGTGTAATTTTTTAATTTTTAATGAAAATAATTTTCTATTTTACAAGAATTTTCATAAAGGAAAATAATTGAATTTTTAAAATACGTTTCACAGCCAATCTGAGAAATAATTGAATTTTTGAAATTGAATCACATTTAGAATTATTTTTAAGAGAATTGAATGTTTGCAGAGACTTTACTAAATATTTTAATTGTTTCGATGGATTTATGCTAATTTCAGAGAATAATTGAATTATTTCGTGAAAGTTTATTTAAATTGTACTGAAAATAATTTAATTTCTGCGAAAAATTTTACCATTTATGAAAACAATTGAATTTTTCCAAAGAATGTTATTATGTATGTAAATAATAGAATTCTTGCGAAGAGTTATTTTAATTACATTTTCCCAAAAAAGAAATTTTTTTCGGAATTTCTAAATTAAATTGTTCAAACCTTGAATATTTTTTGTTAAACAAAAATTTAAAAACTCATTCTTATTTATTTTTCCACAGGAATTAAAATTTTATCCTAATTTCAATGAAAAATCTTTTGAACTTTTAAAATTTGAACTGCAAGTCTTCCATAATTCAATTTTTTTTTGAATTTTTTAATAATATATTACAAATCGTTGAATTTTTAAGGAAGTTAACAAATTAATAATTTTTGTTATTTAAGTATTATGACACTTTTACAACAATTAAAATTTGAAAGATTGAAATTTAAAAACTTTTTGTAATTTAATTATTTCTAAAGAATCCTACATTAACAATTCTAATTAGGTATTTTCTAAAATTTCAACTAAAATTCTTTTTTAAATCAATATTTATCAGAATTCAATTATAAATACAAGAGTAAATAATTCATACAATAATCAATTATTTTTAAGAATTGTAACACTACTTCTTTTTTTCCTAAAATTTCAACTAAAATTCTTTTTTAAATCAATATTTATCAGAATTCAATTATAAATACAAGAGTAAATAATTCATACAATAATCAATCATTTTTAAGAATTGCAACTCTACTTCTTTATTGAGTTTTTGAAATTGTAGTTAAATTTTCTTACTTCACTTATTTTATTATTTACAAATTAAATGTCAAACTTTTGCCACAACAATTCGAACTATAAAACTAAAAATTTGAATAAATCAACACTAACTTCATTAATAAAATATAATTTTTAATTATTATTTACTGCAATAAAATTAAAAAATAGTTGTATTCCAACAGGTATCACTGTATTATTATTATTAGTGTAAAGAACGATTACCTTTCTTGAAGCAAAAAAGTATAAAACAAAAATTTTTTTTTTTAATTAGGAAAATCTCAAACATGAAGATTCCTTTATCTATTTAGCGACAGTCAATGGAGTTTGTTCACTAGCAATTCATTTTCCGCAAAAAGTTCTTGAAATTCTTGTTCAAGAATTTATTGATATGCCACAGAGAACAACTACTGGTGAAATTGCACCAGAAACGAGAGCGAAACTTGGAGAAATATTGGTGAAGACAACTAGAGCTTTAGGTAAAAAGTTGTATTTATTAAATTCTATTAGCATTATTTTAAAAACAAATTTTTTAATTTAAATTATTATTATTATTATTATTACAATTATTAAAATTAAATTTGAAATTTAACAGGTGACATGGCACCAGCGTACAAAACACTATTAGTCAATGCCTTTTTATGCGGAACACGCGATCCGGATCCTCTTGTTCGTTCCTCCAGTCTCTCCTGCCTTGGGGAATTATGCAAAGTTCTTGGTTTTAAAGTTGGAAATCTGATAACTGAAGTAATTATGCATTTTCAAATATTTTTCCAGAAAAGTAACAAAAAAAAAAGATTCAAAGAGAAAGTTCTGGCATTTATATATTAATAACAATCATTGTATTCCGGATTTGTATTGTATTATATTTTATTTTTCGATAATTTGTCTTTTTGAAAATTTTCAACTTTAAAAACGAATGAAATTCTAATTTAATAATTTAAATTTAATGCTTCGAATTAAATTAACTAAACGTTGAACAAAATTATTTTTCACTAAAATTTAATTTGTAAATTCAATTTAATATTCTAGAAAAAAAAAAGTAAAAAAAAGTAAGTAGTTATAATTTAACGCTAATGTAGAAACACAAATTTTTACTAATGCAAAATAAGATTAATATTATTTATTGTATAAGAAAAACCAGATTTTTATGTTTTTATTGTCTTATTCTTTGTAGAATTAAAAAATTAATGTTTAGAAATTTCATATCAAATTCTGTTCAAATTCAGTTAAAGTTTTACTAATTCAGGTTTAAAGAATAAAAATTCTAATACAATTTTTGCAAAGAAAAATTTAGAAAATATTTTAGTTTCTATAATTTTGAGATGAATACTTTTTCAATTTTAAAAGAATAATTTTTTGATTAAAAATGTTATAATTTTTTACCTGAAAATATTTAATTCTTGGAAAATTTTTTAAAGTAATTCAATTCTTTCAAAGTATTTTATTAAAATTGCATTGAAAATAATAATTCAATTTCTGCAAAAAATTTAATTATTTACAAAAATTAAATTCTTGCAAAGAATTTTAATAATGTTTTTATAATAATTGAATTACAGTGCAAGATTTTATTATAGAAATTCGTAAACAGAATTTTTATTATTTATGAAATGAAAATATTATTATTGAATCCGTGCAAAGAATTTCATTATTTAGGAAAATATAAAAATTCTCGCAGAAAATCTGATTAAAAGCTTTAAAAATAATTGAATTGTTTCCAAGAATTAATGTTTGTATTTAAAATAATTGAATTCCTGTAAACAATTCTATTAAAATTTGTTATAATAATTGAATTCTTTCGATGAATTTTATTTAAATTATACGAAAAATAATTGAATTTCCGTGCAAAACTTCTCATGAAACTAATTGAATTTTCTCAAGAAATTTTACTAAAAATAATTGAATCCTTGCAATATTTTTAAACCTAATTGAATTGTCTCCTAAAACTTTGACATTTTTTATGAAATTATTAAATTTCTTCCAGCAATTGACTTGAAATTTATATTGGACAAAGAAAATCGTAAATCAAAACCCAAAAAATTCACTAAACCGGCGTTGGAGTGTATTTTATTAAAATTTTTCATAATTAAATTAAATTTTTTTAGGGATATAATTAAAATTTGCATTGAAAACCATATGATTCCTATAAAGAATTGAGTCAACATTTTGAAAATAATAAATAATAAGGATTAATTAATTAGTTAATAAGTGAATTTAAAAAAATGTTGATTCGTAAATGATTAAAAAAGTGAAGTTGAAATTTAAAGATAAAAAATTTTGTAATTACCTAATGGACCACCGCATTTTACACGCGTAACATTTTTTGGTAATATAAATAAAATCCGAATAATTTCCAAAATTTTTGAAATTTTAATAATTTGTTATTAAATCAAATGAAATTAAATTGAAAAAAATAAAAGAAATGAATTAAATTGAAAATCATTATTTTGATTTAATCCGTCAATTATAATACCTTTGATTTCCAAATGACTTATAATTTCTCATTTTTCCAAATCTAGATTCTCTATTGCATTGGCTGTATAATAAAAACCGATAAGGATCATCAGTGTAGAAGGGCAGGTGTTATGGTAGCGACTCTTTTGCTGAGGGGACTCGGAAAAGATATGCTGACGAGTTTAGGAAATGATCTTGTGATATTATATCGTGGTCTCATACACTTGAGGGACAACGATGACGATTCTGTTTTACGACTACACGCTCAATTGGCTCTCGAGGAATTTGACGATGTTGTACAAAATGTTCTATTCGCCAAGCCAAAACTCGAAAAAAGTATATTTTTGCTCCGCTGAAAGAATTATTATTAAAAAGGAAAAAAAGGAGGTGACACACTTTTTAATTTATTTGTCATTTTTTTCTTTATTATTTTCTATTCTTACATGTAAATACTGTTATTGTAATTTATTTAAATTCTAAACCTAAGTAAGTAAAAAATATAAATATGTTTTTTAAAATAAATTTTCTATTTAATTTAATTTTCTAGTTTAGATTTTAAAATGAATCGCTTAATTTAATTAAAATTTACAAATTGTGAGTTTGAAACAATGTAGAGAAATAGAAATTGTTTTATTCTATTTTTTACGTACTTAATAACTGCTACTGTATGAATAATTACAAATTATTAAGTAACGAGATAGAAAACGCGCGGATCGTCTTAGTCATTAATTAACAATAAATTAATAAACTATATTCGTTTATAAAATATCTGAAGGAGAAAAAACGATTTTTCTTTTGATAAATATACTCTACTATTTACATGATGTAAAAAATTTCCCACTGTCAACTTGTTTCCTAAAATTTGTATACAATACAAAAGATAATTTTAATTTTTTTACGTCATTTTTTTAAAAATTATTTTTAATTTCTTTGTTTCACTTTTGCATTTTACTTTTATTTTATTTATATTTTATTCCTATATTTTATTTTAATTTTATATTCTATTTTATCTTTTATTTTAATTTTTATATTCTAATTTAATTTTCATATTCTATTATTACTGGAATAATGTTAAATCTTCTAATTTTAATTTTTTTTAAAAGTATTTTTAGTGACGTATTGTCTGCTTTTAATTAACGTTAAAATTTATCCCAATCCCAAAGTAAAAACAAGAGGTCCAATTAAAATTTATCTAAATTATTCGATATAAAATGTGATAAAAACAATTTTGTTTTGATTGTAATCATACCAATTCCATTGCACTCGATTTGATTTGAGAAGAAAAATCTTTTTAAAAGAATATTGTGTCCTCCGAAAATGCACCGGCTAATCGAATATTATTTTGTTCAAGGCAAACGTATAATCGCTGTGGTTGTGGAGTCGACAAGGGTGAAGGTCTAGGCGTGACTGCTCGCAAAATAAATTCCTTGCTCGAGGGTTCAGAGAAAGATCTATGTTTTCCATCTCCCGCCGCATCCACTTCTTCAATATTTGATGGGGTATGAGTAACCTACACGAAAATGTATTCCAAATCATTTTAAATTTAAATTAATTTTATCCAGTATAAAAAATGCTACAATAGTTTAGTTTGGAATTTTCTTATCTGACAAAATGTAAATAATTTTCATCGCATTTGATGAATAATAATAAGAAAATATTTTACAAAATAAATGCATATTTTTTTAAAAAAATATTTCTGTCTTTGAATTCTTCATATATCAATAATCATTGTATTCTGATAGTCTGTTAGCAATTTTTTCTTGTTTGTTAGTAGTTTTCTTTTATATAGTTGTTTTTTATAAAGTTTTTCTTTCCAAATTGTTTTTTTATAATTTTCTTTTGAATAGAGTCTTGAATTTTAAAATTAATAAAATTCTAAGTAAAGTTGAATATGGAAATAGATGCTTATAAATTATTGTAAAAAGACTAATTTATAAAAAACTGCAAATTATGGTTAATGGTCTTTATTTTTTAAAAGAACACTGAATTTTCTTTATTGGATTATTTTCAAAAGAAATTGAAAATTATTGACTTATGTCGTTTTCTTAGAAAAGTTAATTTTCGAAAATGAAAATAATTTAATTCTTCAGATGAACTTCATTAACATTGTTAAAAAATAATTTAATTCTCACAAAGAACTTTATTAAAATTTTGGAACATACAAATTGAATTTCTTAGCAAAATTTTATTAGCTATGAAAGAAATTAAATTCTTCTAAGAAATTTAAATTGATAATGTAAATGAAAATTAATATAAATTGTAATAAACAAACTTTAAGGCAAATTTTAAAAATAATTGAATTCTCTCAAGAAATTTTGTTAAAATTTTACTAAAAATAATTGAATTCTTCGAAAGAATATTATCAAATCTTCTAAAAAACATTTCATTTCAGAAATTTTTATTGAAATTGCATTAAAAAATGAATTCCTTCAAAGTATTGTATTAAATAGAAGAAAAATTAAATTCAAGTGAAGAATTTTATTACTAACGAAAGTAATTGAATTTCTGGGAATTTTTATTGGGAATTTGAAAATAATTGAATGTTTTCTAAGAATTTATTTAAATAAATTGAAATAAATAAATTTCATAAAAATCTTTGAAAATAGTTCATTTCTTTTGAAGAATTTTAGTGAAAATGAAGAAAAATCATTAAATTTCGAGGCATTTTATAAAAATTGTACTGACAAATAATTCAATTCTTCTAAAGAATTTTATTAAAATTACTGAAAATAATTGAATTTTTTCTTTTTTTGAAAATAATTAAATTCTTTCAAGAAATGCTATTTTTTAAGAACAAATGATTTCTTTAATTCTTTTCAAGGAATTTTATTAAAATTTTTTAAAATAATTTAATTATAGCAAGAAATTTTATTGGCAATCTATTAAAAATAGTTGAATTGATCTAAAGAATTTTGTTGTTTATAAAAATAATTTAATTTCATCAAGAAATCTTATTGACATTATTTTTAAAATAATTAAATTGCTTTGAGGAAAAAATAATATTCCAACGATGTATTTAGTTGAAATTGTGTAGAAAATAATTTAATTTTTATAAAGAATTTTATTAAAATTTTTGAAAATAATTAAAAACTTTTTTTGAATTTTATGAAAATTTCAAAAAGTATTGTAATTTTTTCGAGGATATTTATTTAAATTGCATTAAAAATAATTTAATTTGAATAAAGAAATTTTATCAAAATTTTTAACAATAATTGAATTTTTTTGAGAGGTTTTCTAAATTTGTTAATAAAAATAAAATTCCTTCAATATATTTTGTTATTAAAATTTTCAATAATATTAAAATTTTTTTTGGATATTAAAAATAATTGAATTTTTTTGAAGAGTTTAATTATTTATAAAAATATTTAAATTCTCGTGAACAATTTTATTAAAAATTCCAAAAATAATTGAATTTTTCAAAGAATAATAAAAATAATTGTATTACAGCGAAAAATTTCTTTATTTCCTAAAATAATTAAAATCAAGTGTCGAATCGATTGAAGTTTTAAACAATTTATTGAATTGTTTAGAGAATATTGAAAACACTTAAATTCTGATGAAAAGTTTAACTAAAGTTTTCAAAAATAATTTAATTCTTTCGAGAATAATTGAAAATAATTTAATTCCTGTGAAGAATTTTATTATTTACAGAAATAATTAAAATCTAGTGAATATTATAATAAAAATTTTCAAAAATAATTAATTGAATTTCGTCGTAGAACTTAATTTAAATTTTTTTAAGAATATTGAAAATAATTAACTTCCTGCGAAAAGTTTAATTATTTATGAAAATAATTTAATTCTGGTGAAAAATTTTAGTCAAATTTTCAAAAATAATTAGAATCTTTAGAGAATATTGAAAGTGTTTAATAAAACGTTAAATATAACGATTATTCCGAGTCAGAAAAATTCAACGTTTTATTAAATACTAACTTTTACCGAGTGATGGAATCAAATATTCTTAATATTGAAAATAATTAAATTCCTTTTTAAAATTGAATTATTTCTTAATATAATTGAATTTTTTCAAGAATATTGAAAAAAATTGATATTTTTCGAAGAAATTAATAAAATTCTGAGAAATAGTTAAATTTTTTCGAGATTTAATTGTTGTATAATGAAAATATAAAAATAATTGAATTCAAGTTAAAAATTATATTGAAATTTTCAAAAATAATTAATTTCTTTTAAGAATTTTGAAAACCATTGAATTCTTTTGAAGAATTGAATATTTAAGAAGAATTTCATTAATGTTTTAGAAAATAATAAATAATTATAATTAGTTAATAAGCGAATTTTTTCTAATTTTGAATTTGAAATTATTAAAAAAAATTCTAAAAATTCATAAAAATCTAGTTTTGGAATTTAAAATTTATATAAATTAAATTCCTTAATGTTGCATAAGCTGAAAATAATTCGAATTAATAAACTGACCTTCTGAGACTCGCAGAAAAGTTTTATTATCTCTGAACCAATGTTTCCTCTCGAACCATTTGGTATAGAAACTTCTTTGCCTGTCATTAGTTGCTCAACGAATGACGTGACTTCTTGCTGGTCGCAATTTTCGGCAAATTTGCCCTGCAACGATTTCACCTGTTCGATTAAACCCTCCTCCACTTCAATTTCTCTGATAATATCCTACAGAGAAAAAAAGAAATTATTATTTCCTAGTTTTCAGAGAAATTAGACGAAGGTAAAAAGAAAAGCAAGAAGCAAAAAACAAAAAAAATGAAGAAAAATTATTACCTCGTAAAAATGCATTTTTTGATGCACCGGTTTACTTGCGAGTTGCAATTTATTTTGTATATTTTGCACAACATTTTGAATATTCGGCCGAGCTTCCACTTTCTGTTCGCTGAGAGTGATAAGAGCAGCGTGAGTGAGAACCGGTAATAAAAGTTGAGCAATTTGACCGATTCGCTTTGAACTTAAATAAAGTAGAGCTTTCTCCGCCTCTCGTGTATCATCAAACAGTCGCTTTTGCCGATGAGCTGGAACAGGTTGTGCTGAATTCCAAGTTGTCGTCCAAGCATTATCCGGAAGTAACATTCTCTGTGAAAGATGTCCTGCGAAAAAGAAACAAGACAATTTTTCATTCACTTTCATTTGCTTTTCCTCTGCAATATATATAATTTAAAAAAAAAACTAAGAATTTTAAATTCAAACACCGTTATTGTTTAACTATTTTCAAATTAGAAAATAAAACATCTTAAATTACAGAGATTTTTTTCTTTTTACTTCTTTATCTTCTGTAAAAACATTTTCCTCTTTTTCTACAGAAAAAACGAAATTTTTTATTCAAAAAAATTAAAAACGAAAATAAATAAATTAAATTAATGTTCGAAAAGAATTGATACATTTTTTCTTAAATTGTCAATTTTTAGTAGAAAAAAAAAATACTGAAAGGATGTGGGTGTGTCAATCAAAGTCTAATTCATGTTCAGAAGTGAAGTAAGCACAATTACATATTTTGCAAGAAAACTTGCCTCACTGATGTAAAAACCCTTTAATTAACGAGACATTTCTTTCAAAGTCGATTGCTCTATTTGCCAATAGTATGTCATGCATGTTTGCATTCAACTGAACGGGGAGACAATTCTTCTTCAAATTGCAAAAGATTCTTATTTAAAATTTAAAAATTTTAAAGAAAAACTTGACCAACCTTTCGGTTGACCCCATTCGTCTAAAGTGTCCTCTTCAACCCAATCGCGGGGCGAATACCAACGAATAAAGTCTTGAAGCACAGCTCCTGGATTAGCAGCCTAAAAATGATAATTTGTTAATTTACTAAAGAACTCGTTAATTATTTACAATTTTCAAATTACGGAACAGTTAATTATTAATTTTAATATTCCTAATATTATCTACTATTACTATTTTCAGTATTTTCACTTATTATTATTATTTTTCCTATTTATTATTTCGATACGTTCGAAGAGTATAAATTTTTTTTTATTTTTATTCGGACAATTTGCATAAAAGCGATCTTTTCGATTTATTATCAAAAAAAATACGAATTCTTTTTTACTCTTCTTCGAAATAAATTAACAAAATATTTTTAGTATAAATTACAACTTTAGGCAAATATTTCATTTACTTACGATTAATTATTCTATGCGGTAATTAAATTTTCGAAATATATAATTAAAATGTTTTAAAATAATTGAAGTTTTGCAAAATTTTATTCAAAGAGTTAGGTTTTTTCAAGAGTTTTATTTCAATTTATGAAAATAAAATTTGAAGAACTTGAATTGTAAATTTTCGCAATAAATGAACTCTTAAAAATTTTAATAAAAAATTTTTAAATGAAATTTTGTATTTTTTAAATTGTAATAAAGTTCTTAACATATTTAACTATCTACATTTTAATTATTTCCAAAAATTCTTTAAAAAATTCCATCACTTTTAAAACCAATTTACGTTTTTTCAATTATTTGTAATTTTTTTCATTGATATGTAATAAATTAAAAGATTCATTATCTTTTCAATAGTATTTTGAAAATATTATTAAATACTAATCTCAAGAATTTGTTTACTAATATTTATTTTTAAATGTTTTGAATTTTATAATTGAAAAAAATTCTACTTTAATATTTTGATGATTAAATATGCAATAATAATAAAAAAAATATAATAATTTTGGTTGTTTTTGCAATTTCGAATCTAAAATAATTTAATTCTTATGTAGAATGTGATTAAACTTTTTGCAAATAATTGCAATAATTTGCAATAATTCTTAATTTTTTTCCTTTTTAACAAAGAATTTATTTTAAAAAATCTATTTTCTGAAATTTGCATTTAATTTTATTATTATTATTGTTCAATAATTCTTCTTTTTAAAAATAATTTAAATTTTTTCAAGAATAATTGGAAATAATTGTATATTTCTTGGAACAATTTAACTAAAACTTCCAGAAATTATTCAATACTTTCGATAATGTTGAAAATAATTCAATTTCCGCGAGAAATTTTATAAGTTAAAAAATTATTTATATTTTATAAAGAATTTTATTAAAAATGTATTGAAAATAATTTAATTTCATCGACGAATTAAATTAAAATTTCCAGAAATTATTCAATTTTTTCGAGAATATTCAAAATAATTGAATTTCTGTGAAGAATTTTGTAGATTAAAAAATTATAATTAATTCTTAAAATAAGAATTATATTAAAGATGTATTAAAAATAATTTAATTATCAGGAACAATTTTTTTAAAATAATTAAATTCATTTGAGAAAATTCACAAAAATTGTATTGAAAATAATTTAATTTCCACACAGAATTTTATTATTCTTGAAAATAATAATTTAAATGACTTAAAGACTTATTCATTTTTTATATTTATTGAATTATTTCGAAAAGTTCCATTTAAATTTGTAAAAATTATTAATTTTTTTCGAGAACTTTTACTCAAATTATATTGTAAATAATAATTGAATTCCAGCAAAGAATTTTATTTTCTACGAAGTATTTAAATTACAATTATGAATTTTATTAAAAAAAGTTTTAAATAATTGAATTGTTTCAAAAAATATATTTCATAGTATTTAAATTTTAAAGTAATCGAATTCTCTCCAGGACTTTTATTAAAATAATATAAAAAATTGATATCCTGCAAAAGAATTTTATTTTTTATGAATTAATTGAATTCTAGGAAAGAATTTTATTATTCTTAAAAACAATTGATTTATTTAATAAAAATTTTTATTCATATTGCAAACTTGCAAAAATTATTGAATTCTTTGAAGAACTTTTATTGAAATTGTATTTTAATAATTGAATTTTCTTAAAGAATTTTTTTATTTATAAAAATAATTGATTCACTTAGAGAAATGTAATTATTTAAGAAAATAATTGAGTTATCGTAAAGAATTTTATTACACTTTTTAAAAATAATTTATTTGTTTCGAAAAAAATTTAAATTCTTTCAAGGAGTTTATCCAAAATTGTAACTAACGAAAATAATTAGTTTCTAGTGAAGAATTATATCATTTTTGAAAATATTCAATTTTTTTGGAAAGCATTTTATAATTTATGAAAATAAGTAATTCATTATTTTGTTGTAAAGATTTTTCTAAAAAAAACTTCAAAATAGTAGGTAATTATATTTAAATTAGTAGAGTAGTTAATATGTGAATTTTTCAAAAATTATTTCCTGAATAATTATTGAAAATTTATTTTAAAACTACGAAAAAGTGGGCGACTAACTCTGTTGGGGCTCGAAGCTCAGGTTTTTTTTCAAATTATACAGAAACTGAAGTTGATATTTAACAATAAAATATTTTGTTTAATTAATATTGATTAATAATAATAATAATAATAATAATAATGATAAAAGTTTTTAATTAATTAATATTGAAAATAATTGAAAAAATCGAAGTTAATAGTTTTTTTCGTCAAATGAATTTATAATTTTATAATAATGAATTTAGTGAATGTATAATATAAAATCGAGAAACGAAACTGATTATCATTTGACTCCTGAAAATTGTAAAATAGTAGCTTTGTCTCCCGAACTAGATCAATAATGATAATTGTCAGTAATTTGTGAATATTAATAAGAAGCCATTCATAAACTACGTTACCAATTTAGATAAGGGCGGAGAGGCTCCAAAAAACCATAAAAATACATTTTAACACATTGGTGACGAGGAGTGGGAGGAGGGGGTCTAAAAAGAATGAAAAAATTGGTAACGTAGTTTATTTTGGACGAGTGGCCCTAAAGACTATATACTTTAAATGATTCCATGTCAGAAAGTAAAGAGGCGCTCATCAGTCTGGCGCGCATTTCTGTGCCTTGTTTATCTGTTCCTAGTTCCATCATAACTTGGGCATCCTCCTCCAATTGATCTTCAGTTTTAAGAACTTGATCCTGAGTCACTGGCAGGTATAAGGGATCTCCAGTTTGCACTAATCGAAAAGTCGAATGCTTTGCCAATCTTCCCACTGGTCTGTTCCACAAGAAATACTTTTCTTTCTTGCTTTTTTGCTGCGTCTCTTGCTCACCAGGAACTGGTTCTTCATTCGAACACTCGTAGAATTCGTCCTCCTCCGAATCTGAAAATAAAAACAAAACTTTTTCATTCTCTAGTTTCATAATATTCGGAAAAATTTTCCGAATTAGTTAAAAATAAACATATCCGAGACACTATTACTAGTAACATTATTCAATTATTAATTAAAAATTATAAGAATAATTAATAATCTATATAATCTATATTAATAATCGTTGTATTTTGATATTCTGTTCGCAGTTTAGAGTTAATTGTTGATTGCTTTTTTGTTTCCTAACTTTTTTAGAATTTGACTTTTTAAATATTTTTCAATTATAAAATTACGTTTTGAAAATCATTAAATTCTTTGGAAGAATTTCTTTGACTTTTTTTAAATAATGGAGTTTCTTTAATAATTTTAATTGGAAATTTTGAAAGCAATTAAATTTTATTAAAATTGTACTGAAAACAATTGAATTCCAGAGAGGAACTTTTTATTTATTAAAAATTATCTTATTTCTAGGAATAATTTACTATAATTATATTTTAGAAAATAATTTAATTCCTGCAGAGAATTTCACTATAATTTGTGAAAAATATTCAATTTTACGTAAGTATTTCAAAATATATGAATTCTTTGGAATAAATCTGTTAAAATTGTTTTAAAAAGAATTAAATTTCGGCAAAGAATTTTACTACTAATGATAATAATTGAATTTGTGCAAAGATTTTACTATTTATAAAAATAATTGAAAATGTTTCGAAGAAATTATTAAAATTTTAGAAAATAATTAAATTGTTTTGAAGAATTTTTTTTAGAAATATTTGAAAATAATTAAACTCTTCCGAGAAATGCAATTAAAGTCTATAAAAAAAATTGTTGTGAAGAATTATTTTTAGAGAAATATTAAATTCTTGTTAAAAATGGATTTTATGGATATTTTAGAAAATAATAAAATTCTTCCGTGCAATTTTATTTACATTGAATAAAAGATAATTTAATTTCTGTAAAGAATTTTAGTTTTTATAAAAATAGTTTTATTGTTTGGAAGAATTTATTAAATTTTTGGAAAATAATTAAAACTTCTTTTAAAAATTGAATTTTTTTGAAGGATTTATTAAAATTTTAGAAATTAATTGAATTCTTTCTTGAAAAATTATATAACTAATTTGAAACAAATTAAAATCTTTTCCGAAATTTTATTGAAAATAATTGAATTCTAGCAAAGGGTTTAACTATTTAAAGAAATAATTGAATTTTTCGATGGATTTATTAAAATTTAGTTTAAAATATTTGATTTTTTGCAAAAAATGAAGTTTTTTTTAAATTAATTGAATTTCGGCAAAGAATTTTACTATTAATAAAAATAATTGAATTATTTCGAAAGATATAATAAAATTTTAGAAAATAATTAAATTGTTTTGAAGATTTTTTATAGAAATATTTGAAAATAATTAAACTCTTCCGAGAAATGCAATTAAAGTCTATAAAAAAATAAATAAATTTCTGTAAAGAATTATTTTTAAAGAAATATTAAATTCTTGTTAAAAATGGATTTTATGGAAATTTTAGAAAATAATAAAATTCTTCCGTGCAATTTTATTTACATTGAATAAAAGATAATTTAATTCCTGCAAAGAATTTTAGTTTTTGTAAAAATAGTTTAATTGTTTGCAAGAATTTATTAAAGTTTTGAAAAATAATTAAAACTTTTTTTTTTAAATTGAATTGTTTCAAAGGATTTATTAAAATTTTAGAAATAAAATGAATTCTTCCTTGAAAAATTGTATAATTAATTTTAAAAAAATTAAAATCTTTCCCAAAATTTTATTGGAAATAATTGAATTTTTGCAAAGAGTTTTCGAATTATTTCGATGGATTTATTAAAATTTTCGAAATTAATTGAATTCTTTCTTGAAAAATTGTATAACTAATTTAAAAAAAATTTTAAATCTTTCCCGAAATTTTATTGTAAATAGTTGAATTTTTGCAAAGACTTTTACTATTTAAAGAAATAATCGAATTATTTCGATGGATTTATTAAAATTTTATTTAAATTATTTGAATTTTTGCAAAAAATGAAGTTTTTCAAAATTAATTGAATTTCAGCAAAGAATTTTACTATTAATAAAAATAATTGAATTTGTGCAAAGATTTCACTATTTATAAAAATAATTGAATTTTTTCGAAAGATTTAATAAAATTTTAGAAAATAATTTAACTGTTTCTTTAAGATTTTATTAAAAATTTTGTTAAAAGTAATTGAATTTTTGCCACAAATTTAAATATTTTTAAAAGCAATTGTATTTTTTCGTAGAAGTCAATTAAATTTATTTTGAAAATTATTGAATTCCTGCAAAAAATTTTACTATATTTATAAAAATAATTTGTTTCGAAAGATTTTTTTTAGATTTTAGAAAACAATTGAATTTATTCAATATTTATGTGAACTAAAGTTTACAACGTCAATCCTGACAATTTTCAATATTGATACTTGGAAAATCGTCAGATTTGACGTTGTAAACTTCAATTTAGTAATATTTATAAATTTAGAAGAATAAATTAATAAAATAGAATAGAAATAAAAAAAATAGTAAATTATTAAACAATTTTTAAATATAACAAAAACAAAAAAAAAAAACAGTTTTAAAAAAAGATTTTTGCAGATATTTAAGATACTGAGTAAAAAAATTAAATAAAAATAGGGTAAAAAAAATTTGGTTGTGTCTATTGTCATCATTAGATTTACATTGAACGTGTGATTGTTGCGTAAAAGTTGTTGAGAAAAATTAACTTAATTACGTTTTGTATTGAGTATTTAGAGAAATTTCTTTTCCCGGTATAATCGTGTTGACCGTCCATTAATTAACGATAATTGTCGACAGCGATTAATCAGACTGCAAATAAAATGTAACTCTCCAACTCAATGAAATTTGCATCTTTGCAAACTTCTTTCATCACCAATTAATTCTTCTCTCACGAGTAAAAATTCTCTTTCTTGAAGGAAAAAGAAAACTTTCTTTAATTCCTCTGTTTATCCAACTGGAATCTTAAAGATTCATAATATTTCTTTTTTCAATTTCAATTCGTATTTTTAATTTAGAAAAAAAGAAAATAAAACATAATTATCAATTAATGAATTATTTCCAAGAGTTTTTCCTTTCTGTTTCTCTCCTTTTTTTTTAGTCGATAAAATCAATTTTAATTGATACCTGTTTCCATGTCTTTGAATTCTGCCTGTGCGACAGCTTCTTCTCTCGTTTTTCTCAAGTGAATGCAATGATTTATCATCTGTAAGTAAATAAATGTTTTTTTTTTAAATCAATTTTCGTTTTTTTCAGATTGGAAATTTTGAAATGTTTTTTGAAATTACCTGAAGTTTTTGATGCAGAAGACAGGTGTGCACGCAATCAGGAGTACCAGGTGTTAAACTGTAACAGAAAAAAAAATTTCTTTTTAAAGTTTGAAAAGGAAATTTCGCAAAAAGGGAATTGCTGAAAATAAGAAATAACTTCGCTGGAAAAATAAAAATAAAATGAAGAATGTGGAAATAATGAAATAATTCAGATTACAGAAATAGAAACGAGATGTAGGTATAAGAAAATCAAATGGAGACGAATCCATGAATATTTATATTTACGAATAGCAATGCAGTATTATCACCTTTCCCACAGTTCAGACTTTAAATCTCAACTTAAACGAGTTGTTTACTATCTCGCTGGTAATTTTTACGCCACTGTTTTTTTTTTATATTCAAAAAGAACCAAGGAATGAAACATTGACGAGAATAAGAAATATTTGAACCAGTTTTGAATGTTATAAATTATTTCCTTTTACATACTCAAATACATATTCAAATTACTCAATTCGATACAAATATATTTTTTTTATTTAGTTTTTTAGTTGGAAAAAAGTTCTATTGAATAAATTAAAATATTTCGTCTTTAAGAAGAAGAGGAATTTGAGAAAGAGAATTTTTGACTCGTGCGTTAAATAAGCTCAGTTTAGAATGAGTAAATATAAAAATGAATATTCTTTTTGTGAATCTTCCCACAAAGTTTCTTTCTCATTCATATTCTTCTTATCTCTCCTTGATCCCTTGGCCCTTTCTAAAGTAACTGCATGCTTATGATCTTAGGTGCAATGCCAACCGTTTCTTCGCACACAAACTTGAACTCTATGAATGTTTCAAATTCCCATTTTCCGCGTAAAATAAATTTTGCGCATATGTTAAGTTCAATTTTTATTAATATAAATTTGTGAATTTATTCATTAATTATTGTTAATATGAATTTGTAAATACATATTAATTAATTAACAAATAAAACGTGCGCAATAAGGTATTTAATTTATTATTATTAAAATGCAAATCAAAAAATAAATTTTCAACTGTCAATTTTAATTTTTGAATAAATTTCAAAGTAGACATTTAAAAAAATTCAATTATAAAATAATAATTAATAACTATTATTCACTGTTTTCGACAATTTAAATAAAATTCTAGAAAACAATTCAATCATTTTCTAAAATTTTAATAAAACGCTTGGAAACAATTCAATTATTTTCTAAAAATTTAATAAAACGCTGGGAAACAATTTAATTATTTTCTAAAAATTTAATAAAACGCTTGGAAACAATTCAATTTAAATTTTGAAATTCAATTCAAATAATTAAACTCATTAAAAGAATTAACTTATTTTCAAAAATCTTGAGAAAAATTTTCGAAGAAATTCCAATTCTTTCAATAAAATTTTAATTTAATTCCTCGAAAGAATTTAATTCTCAAAAATAATAATAAAATTTTTCGTAAACATTTTTCAATTTTCGTAAAGAAAAATATTCTTCACAGAAATTCAATTATTATAGTGAACAATTTTCGTGAATTTTCACAAATATTATCAATTATATTCTAAAATTTTTAATAATACTTCCCAAGAATTGAATTATTTTGATAAAAAATAAAATTCTTTGCAGACATTCAATTATTTTCAAAACATTTTTATTTAAGTTCCTCCAGTAATCTAATGATCATTAAAAATTTTAATAAAATTTGTCTAAATTTCAAAAAAAAAAATGTTCAACATATTTTTAAAAAATTTTAATTTTTCACAGAAATTAAATTATTTTTAAAACTTTAGAAAGAATTAAATTATTTAAAAAAATTTTAATCAAATTCTTTACCAAAATTGAATTATTTACAAAGTTAAATAAATAACTAAATAAGTTTTTTGCGAGACATCAATTATAAAATTTAATTTTCTCCAATGAATTAAATTATTTAATTGAAAATATTAATTAAATTCTTTGCAGAAATTCAATTATTATCAATATTCTCAAAAGAATGAAATTATTTCAGCAAATTTTAATTATCTTTTTTAACGAAATACAATTATTTCCTTAATAATTAAATTTTCCACAGAAATTGAATTATTTTTGAAATTTAAAAAAAAATTGCAATTATTTTTGAAAATTTTAATAAAATTATTTAGAAGACAAAAATGTTAATTGCAGTTTTTGAAGAAATTTACAATTATTTTCAATTATTTTTGAAAGATTCAATTATTTTTATAATTAAAAAAATTTTGCGCAGGAATTGAATTTTTTTTTAATATTTCAATTATTTTGGAAAATTCAAATAAAATTCTTCACTAAGATTCAAGTTAATTCGTAAAAAAAACAGGATTATATTATTTTCATAATAATAATAATAATAATAATAATAATAATAATAATAATAATAATAATAATAATAATAATAGTAATAATAATAATAATAATAATAATAAAATAATTTCAATTATGTTTCATAAACAATTAAATTCTCTACAGGAATTGAATTATTCCTGTTTTCAACATTCTCGAAGGAATTAATTTTTGAAAATTGTAATAAATCTCCTCATCAAAATTTAATTATTTTCATAAACAATAAGATTCTTAATAGTCAGTTAACTATTTTAAATATTATCGAAAGAAATAAATAATTTTTGTGAATTTAAAAAAAATCTTTGTATAAATAATAATTTTCAATATTCCTGAAAGAATTCAATTATTTTTATAAACAAAATTTATTATTACATTATTATATTATTATTATTTATTATTATATTTATTATTTATTTTTTTCTGAAAGAATTAAATTATTTTTATAAATAATAAAATTCTTCAAAGAAATTGAATTATTTTTATAAATAACAAAATTCGTCGAATAAATTGAATTATTTTCATAGTTAAGAAATTTTCCAGCAAGAATTCAAATTATTTTCATAAATAATAAAATTATTGACAAAAATTCAAGTTTTTCCCAAAAATTTGAAAAAATTTTTTCAATTCAATTATTTTCTAAAAAATTTTTAAATTCTTTAAACGATAAATACTAATTTTAATTTTTTTGACCTGTGGTCCTTTAATCAAAATTAAAATTCTTTATAAGAATTAATTAATTTTTCATACAATTATAATTTAAATTCTTTAAAAAGTTTCTAATAAAGTTCTTTAAAAAAGTTAAAGATGATTAAATTTACAAAAATTGTTATAGTTTTTTAACAAAAAAGTTACCTTTTAAAAATATAAAAAAGCAAAATCATGAAAAATAAAAAATTTCTAAATTTTTCTTGTTCAAATAAAATCGTAAAATTAATTACAAAACTATTTTGTTTTATCAATTTTTGTTATTATTTAATTAAAAAAATAACGTTAATTTTTCAATACTTATTTATAAATATTATCTTTGAAAAATTCACTATCTTTGAATAAAAAAAATGTCAAAAGCAAGGAAAAACATTTTTTCTCTCACTAATATAGAGGAAAAAAATGAATTCCAATTAACAAATTAGAAAGTGAGGCAAATTTTTGTACTTTTAAATAATATTAGAACCTTTAAAAAAATTATTCACCACGCGGATTATACTACTTTGCGGAGAAATTTAAAAGAATGTTTGGGATAAAGGAAATGGATGTTATGAAAAATTACAAGTTGGAGTTTTACGAAAGCAAGAAGAAAGTTCTTTTAACGTTAAAATCTAAAGAGCTAAAGACCCCCTTTTTTCTCTATGTAGATATTCAGGGAAGAAAGAATGAAAAGTGAAATGAAAAAATCATGAAAATTAACAATCGAAGAATGTAAACTTATTTCCTTCCTTTCTTTAATGAACAATTCAGAAAATTTTAGAAAGTAAATAAAAACGAAATTAAAATAAAATTAATAATAGAAATAAAAGAAAAGAAAAATGATAGAAGAAATAAAAGAAAATAAAAATGATAGAAGAAATAAAAGAAAATAAAAATGATAGAAAAAATTAAGTGTAACAATATAAAAAAACTATTGTTTTATTTTTTTCTATTACATTTTGCAATTATCAAGTGAAAAAAAATTGAAGTAAAAATTTTTAATTCGTAACTATTGACGAATTTTCGTTTCACTTGTTTCTTCTTTTTCTTGCAGCAATTTTTATTCAATAAAAACGAGAATTTCACTTATTCCTCGAATTTAAATAATGTGAAATATTTTAATATCAATTTGTGATTACTGATTAGTAATATGAAAGAGAAATTTGCTAATTTTCATATTATATATACAAATAATATTTTCATCATTGACATATTATATTATATTAAATTCATGATGCAAGACAATAATACCGGAGAATTTGATACGTTATGTAATGATTAATACGAAAAGAAAAGTTCAACATTGGTCAATAATTAAATTTCAAGAAGAGAGTTTTTATTGTTATATTAAAATGTTTCCCTCGCCGCATCAGAAACAACTCTTTAGTCATAAAAATAGAATCCTTTTTTTGTGAATTTAAAAAAAACACTTAAATAAATTTTAAGAAATTCACAAATTAGGTGGGCTGTTTTTATTTTGTTTTTTTTTTTTTAAAGAAGAAAAAAGTTTCTGTCTACATATATATTGTAAATTGTGTAATACACATTCGAGACTTTATATGTGTATATTTTAGTCAGAAAGGCAATTTAACATTGAAAATATTTGAATAGAAGTCTATAATTAATGAGCGAGACGATCATTGTTAAAAATTTACCTTCATTGTTACATCTACATCATCTTCAAATTATATATCTACAATTTTTAATTCCTCATATACACAAAGGTCAAATTTAATCACTTCTTTGTGAATTTTCGATAGAAAAAAAATGTTTCCTCTTTTTCTCGAATTCTTTGGAATTTTTCCTTTTTTTGTATACAAAATAAATAATTCACTGTTGCAAAATCAGTTTAAATTGAATTTTAATTGTTAGATTATAAAATGAAATTAATTAAAAATATTAAAATTAAATTAGCTTTATATTATTTAACTGAATTTATTTAATAAAGTTTGCCACAAAGATTTTTTTCCTTGACTTCTAGACATAATTTTGACTCTTTCCTTGACCCTAAAGAATATTCTGAATCGTAAAATTATTCGAAACATCAATAATTTTTTTTTCTGTCAATGAATAATTTATAAATTTATAAATTATCATTTTTATTATTAAATAAATATTAATATTTATTATTAATTTGGATAATTACTAGTATTAAATTAATAAATAATTTTTCTATTTCTTCTTTACATTATTATTATTCTTATTTTTCCATAAAAAATATAATTATTACTTTCTTTTTAGGAATTTATATTATCAAAAATTTTAAATGTCAAACTTTTTGTTTTAAAAAATTTATTTAAAAAACAAGTTTGTAAAAAAAACTTTTCTTTTAAATAAATTTTTTAAAGCAAAAAGTTTAACATGTAAAACTGTTTTAAAGAACAATTGACTTTATTTTAAGAAAAGTTCCATTATTTATAAATGATTTTTCCTTTGAGTGATTCTCAAAGAAAATTTTATTCAACTTTTTTTTACGAATTAAAAATTAATTTTAATTTTTTTTTGTTTTGCTGTAGAAAAATTTATTTATGGGGTTTTTTTTTCATTTCAAATTTTCTTTTAAAGAAATCAGATTTTCAACAAATTTTAAATTTTAAAACGTTTTTTTTAAATTAAATTAAAAAAAAATATTTTTAACAAAAATTGACTTTATTTAAAGAGATTTTTCATTATTTATAAATAAAGTTCTCTGTAATTTATGTCTTATGTTAATATCTTGTATTCATTAACAGAAAAAAATGCCTTAATTCAAAACAAAAACTGGAATAAAATTCTCGTATATATGAATTGAGAAAATGAAGAAACAAGGAATGACTGAACGGAATTTTCTCTTGATTGATTATTGAAGAAAATTTCATTCAACCTTTTTTTATGAATGAAAAATTGAATGAATGGGGTTTTTTCTTTTTTATGTTTATAAAGCAAAGGAAAGCAAATAAAAAACTTCGATGTTAATTATTAAAAATTATTTTTAAGCATTTTTTATCTAATTTAATTTTTCATATTTTTTCCCATCATTTTATCTATTTAACTTTTTTTTATTCTTTGTTATAAAAGAATTTACTTGAAGAAAATTTTGTTAAGATTATTAAATGGAATTTTACCGTAGCTAATTATTTTTTACTTTTCTTTTCGAGAAAAAGTCACAGAAAATTTTTACTGCTTTTTACTTTTTTCTTTATCTTGAGAAGAAAATTTAATTTAAAAGAATATTTTATGTATAAAACATATGATAATTCCATAAATTATTATTGTCTATAGAATCAATTATTTTTATAAATAAAAAAATTCTTCGCAGGATTTAAATTATTTTCATAGATTAGAAAATTATTCCCAGGAAATTAAAAATTTTTTGTTTTTTTTAATTTTAAAAAAAATTTTTTTATAGAATTCAATTATTTACAAAAATTTTGAGAAATTCTTTATGACAATTGAGTTCTTCTTAATACAATTTTTAACTGAATTTGTTGAAAAATTTTGAATAAAATTCTATACAAAGTTAAACTATTTTAGCTTCAAAGTTATTAAAATTATCGTTTTCAATTAAGTAAATTAAATTTCAATCGGTGCAAATTTGCTTTTTTTCCTCTTTTGAGAAAAAGATGACGATACTTCGGCGGATAAATTAAATATAATTCATGGATACTAAAACATAGTTCCGTTTGACATTTTCTCAAATACTATTCGACAGAAATTCCATTAGATCAAATTTTCTATATTGCAGAAATTTTCCTTAATTGAAATTTAATTGGATCGAAATTATATTTAATAGAGTGCAAAAATAATTTTATTTATTTGTCAGAATTTTAATACACCAAAAATTTTTTTTCGGTAATATTCCTATCATAATAAATTGTAATTCATGAATAAATAATAAAATAAATAGCAAATAATTTTTATTCCTTCTTTCCAAAGAATTAAAAATTGAACTCAATTTAAATTAATTAAACTTTCAATGAAATTCAATTATTCTTAATATTTTATCAAGTTTAAGCTTATTTTAAAAATTGTAACTAACATTTTTCGACGGAATTGAACTATTTTTATAAATAATTACATTGTTTACAGGAATTAAATTATTTTCATTATTTAAAAAACAACTTCAATTAATATTGAAAATTTGAATAAAATCTTTTGCAGGAATTCAATTATTTTCAATTTTCACGAATGAATAAAATTATTACTGGAAATTCTAATAAAAATATTCGAAAAAATTCTATTATTTTCAAACATTTTTCTTAAAAGAATTCAATTATTTTTTTAAATAACTAAATTCTTTAAAGGAATTAAAATGTTGTCAATATTCTCTGAGTAATTGAATTAATTTCTAAATATTTCAATAAAATTCCCAATAAATTCAATTATTTTAATGACAAAATTATATTAAATCTCTAAAGAATTAAAATATTTCTCGAAATTTATATTAAATTCCGCGTAAGGACTCAATTTTTTTCAAATAATTATTTTAAAAGAATTCAATTATTTTTGATATTCATGAGAGAATTCAATTATTTACGGAAATTTTAATTAAATTCTTTGCAGAAATTCACTTATTTTCAATATTCTCGATAGAATTAAATTAATATTTGAAATCTTAACTAAAATTCTTCGAATAAATTCAAATATTTTTCAATGTTCTTCAAAGAATTCAATTATTTTCTTTAATAATTAAATTTTCCGCAAGAATATTTCAATTAGTTTTGAACATTTTACCAAAAATATTTCACCAACATTCCATTATTTTTATGAATAATTAATTTCTTCACAGGAATTGAATTATTTTTGATATTAATTTATAAAAAATTCAATTATTATTAAAAATTTTGATAAAATTCTACCTACGAATGAAAAATTATAAAGAAATTATGAGTGAAATTATTTCTGGAAATTTTAATTTAATCCTTCGAAGAATTTCAATTATTTTCAATATTCTTAAAAAATTAAATTATTTTTGGGAATTTTATTTCAAATTTGTTCCAGATTTGAATTTTCTTTTGGAAAAATTTACTAAAATTTTTAACTAGAATTAAATTATTATCATAATTAATGAAATTCTTCACAGGAATTGAATTATTCTCGATATATTTTCTGAAGGTTTAAATTATTTTTGAATATTTGACTAAGACATTTTACCAGAATTCAATTACATTCTTAAATAATAAAATTATTCGTAGAAATTCGATTTGTTTTTTTAAATTATTTCTCGAAATTTACATTTAACTCCGCGTAAGGATTCAATTATTTTCAAATAATAATCTTGAAAGAATTCAATTATTTTCGATATTCTTGAGGGAATTCAATTATTTTTGAAAATTTTAATTAAATTCTTCGAAGAAATTCAATTATTTGCAATATTCTTGAAAGAAATCAATTATTTTTCAATATTCTTAAAAAAAATTCAATTATTATCTTTAATGATTAAATTCTTCGATGAAATTCAATTATTTTCAATATTCTAGAAAGAATTCGAATATTATTAAAAACTTTAATAAAATCTTTTAAAATTTTCAATTATTTTTGATATTCTTGAGAGAATTTAATTATTTATGAAAATTTTAATTAAATTCTTTGCGGAAAATTGTAATTCAATTCTTCGAAGAAATTCAATTATTTTCAATATTCTTGAAAGAATTCAATTATTTTTCAATATTTTTAAGAAAATTCAATTATTATCTTTAAGGATTAAATTCTTCGATGAAATTCACTTATTTTGAACTCGAAAGAATTAAACTAATTTTTTTCAATTCTAACTAAAATTGTTCGAAGAAATTCAATTATTTTTCGATATTCTTGAGAGAATTCAATTATTTATGAAAATTTTAATTAAATTCTTTCCAGAAATTCACTTATTTTGAATATACTCGAAAGAATTAAACTAATTTTTTTCAATTCTAACTAAAATTCTTCGAAGAAATTTAATTATTTTCAATATTCTTGAAAGAATTCAATTATTTTTCAATATTCTTAAGAAAATTTAATTATTATCTTTAATGATTAAATTCTTCTATGAAATTCAATTATTTTCAATATTCTAGAAAGAATTCGAATATTATTAAAAACCTTAATAAAATATTTTTAAAATTTCAATTATTTTCGATATTCTTGAGAGAATTTAATTATTTATGTAAATTTTAATTAAATTCTTTGCGGAAAATTTTAATTAAATTCTTCGCGGAAAATTGTAATTCAATTCTTCGAAGAAATTCAATTATTTTTCAATATTCTTAAGAAAATTCAATTATTACACTGGAATAAAAATTTATTTGATTCAAATAACCGATTATTTGACTATTATCAAATAAATATTTACTTGAATCAAATAAATTGTATTTGAACAAAATATTTCAGTATTTGAAGCAAATACTATTTAATTGATTCAAGTAAATATTTATTTGATAATAGTCAATAAATCGGTTATTTGAATCAAATAAATTTTTTTTCCATTGTATCTTTAATGATTAAATTCTTCGTTGAAATTCAATTATTTCCAATATTCTAGAAAGAATTCGAATATTATTAAAAACTTTAATAAAATCTTTTCAAAATTTCAATTATTTTCGATATTTTTGAGAGAAATCAATTATTTATGAAAATTTTAATTAAATTCTTTGCAGAAATTCACGTATTTTCAATATTCTCGAAAGAATTCAATTAATTTTTGAAATTATAACGAAAATTCTTTGAAGAAATTTAATTATTTTTCAATATTCTTCAAAGAATTCAATTATTTTCTTTTATAATTATATTTTTCACAGAAATTGAATTATTTTCAATATTCTCTAAAAAATTTGGGTACAAGGGAACTTTTGTCAAATAAAGTTTCATTTTGTCGCAAAAATTCTATAGTCAATAATGATAATAATAATTATGCGACCGTTTGAAATGAAATCAATTGTAAATCGGTGAAATATTATCCTCTCCTCTTATGCGAAGAGAAGAAAATAATTCGCCGGATAAATTAACTATAATTTACGTGTATTAGAGTTCCGTTTGAAAATTCATCCATTTATTATTTTCCTTTGCAGTGGCATTTTCTCTCGATCGTCAATTTAAACGGTTTGTTTCCCGTGTAAAACGGGAAATCCGAGGGAGAGTTTATAGGGCCCTATGAAGTCTCTCTCTCTCTCTCTATCCCAACTGAAGAATAATTGTATTTTCAGTGCGTGCATGCATGGCACTACCACACTACACTCTCTTGCATTAGAGTATATAGAATATGTGGCGTTGAAGCATTTCTCTCTCTCTCTCTCTCTCTCTCTCTCTCTCTCTCTCTCTCTCTCTCTCTCTCTATGTGTGTGTATACACGAATCGGAGTACCGTACACACCATAATACCCTACTCTCCACAGGTAGAAAATTATTATTATCGTTGCCTAACCAGAACCAGAGACGCAACTGACGAGAGAATCTTACAAGGGGTGGGGGAGTGGAAACTTGGCTGTTGGAATGGAGTTGGAGTGGAAGTACCGGCATGAGACAGGATTCCATGGGTTCGAAGCCGACGATGTCCGACAACTGGTTGCAGTCGAGCCTAAGATCGTGTTGCCGATGGCCACCGGGACCAACTGATTAGAAAAAGAAACATTATCCCCAAGTGCACGCGCGCCGCGTCTTCATTTCGTCATCTGAAATATATCGAAAAATTATTCAAAACATTGTCTAAATAATTCCAATCGTATTCTTCAATTATTCATACAATTCAATTCATTCAATTCATTCAAATCATTCAATTTATTCAATTCATTCAATTCATTCAAATCATTCAATTTATTCAATTCATTCAATTCATTCAATTCATTCAATTCTTTCAATTCATTCAAATAGTTTTCTACATCAAACAATTCGAATCGTTCTAAAACAATCAAAAACACTTCCAAATAGAAAACTAATTCAAAAATGTTAAAAAATTAAACAATAAAAAACACTTCCAAATAGAAAACTAATTCAAAAATGTCATAAATAATTAATTTTATTCAAGTTATTCAAGTTATTAAAATAAACATTAAAATAAACCTATCGAACTCTCCCTGAAGAATCGTAAGAATTAATTTCGAGCGAGAAAAAAAGAAACGTGCGGATCGGGTGACCGAAAGGGTTCCGACAACAGGTGGATCGGTTTACCTCAAAGGGGGGACCGAGGATTATCACAAAAAAAAAAAAAGGCGGGGTGTTGAAAAAAAACAGCAACAACGAAAAGGTGGTTTTTACACATGGTAGTTAATTTTTTAACACGGAAGGTGTTTCCAAGGACAAATTTCCGAGTGAGGCGCCATGGATGATCAACGGTTGCCTTGAACTACGTCCAAGAAAACAATGAGTGAGTAGGATCATTGCTCCCAAGTTTCCGGACTCTTCGCCTTTGCTTTCGCGTCTTTTACCATTTCGAACGGTGAATCGATTCTTGTCTTCCTTTAACGTATTAGATAGGCGAGAAAAATTCCCCTTTTTTCGCCCAAAAGAAAAAAAAAAGAAACAAAAAATCACGATGGGGGGCGAATCAAAAATTTGTCATATTCAAGTGTTTTTTTGTACTGCACAAATTATTTACGTAATAAAAAAACGGAAAAAAATAGAATAAAAATAGAAAAGAAATTAAATAAATACATAAAAAATGAATAGATGAGGAAAAAAATACGTAAAAAGAACATAAAAAAATAAATAAAGGAAAAAAACATTAAAAGTACAAAAAAATACAAAAGAAAAATATACAAGAATTTAAATCGTCTAAAATTTAATGTTCCAGCGTTTTTAAACTACTTTAAATTAAGACTTAAATAATTAAAGCGATTAATATTGTGATATAATTACAAATATTTATGAAAATTTAGAAAAGAATCGAAAATCAAATTTTTTGGATAACAAGATTCACTAGCAAATTTTACGAGCGAAATGCTGTGTTCTATTTATTGTTGCAAAGAAAATAATAATTTTTTTACATTTAAACCTGAACATAAATGTTTGAAAGAATTTAGATTCAAAATTTTATAAAAATTCAATTTTTAAAGAAAGAAATAATAATTATTTTATATATTTAAAACATTATCAAATTCTATGAAATAATTGAATGATTTAAAATATTTTTAATCAATTTCCTCGCATAAATTTAATTATTTTCGATATTCTTGAAAGAAATCAATTATTTACGAAAATTTTAAGTAAATTCTTCGCAGAAATTCAATTATTGGCAATGTTCTCGAAAGAATTAAATTCATTTTCGAAATTATAACTGAAATTCTTCGAAGAAATTCAATTGTTCTTAAATATATTCTTAAAAGAATTCGTTTATTTTTTCTTAATGATTAAATTCTTCGATAAAATTCAATTACTTATTTATGAAGACTTTAATTAAATTCTTTCCAGAAATCCACTGATTTTGAATATTCTCGAAAAAAATTTAATTAATTTTTGAAATTATAACTAAAATTCATCGAAGAAACTAAATTATTTTTTAATATTCTTGAAAGAATTCAATTATTTACTTAAATAAGTCAATTTTCCGCAAGAATTGAATTATTTTCAATTTTTTCTAAAGATTTCAATTATTTTTGAATATTTTACTTAAATATTTCACTAGAATTCTATTATTTTCAATATTCTCTAAAAAATTGAATTACTTTTCATAAATATGGAGATTCTAATTAAATTCTTCGAAAAAATTCAATTATTTTTAATCAATTTTCATGAAAGAATTCAATCATTTTTATAAATAACTAAATTCTTTAAAGGAATTGAATTGTTGTCAATATTCTCTAAGTAATTAAATTAATTTTTGAAAATTTCAATAAAATTCACCGTGAATGCAATTATTTTCGTGACAAAATTAAATTAAATCTCTAAAGATTTTAAATATTTTTCGAAATTTACAATGAATTCCGCGTAAGGATTCAATTATTTTCAAATAATTATCTTGAAATAATTCAATTATTTTCTTCAGAAAGTTAATTTTCCACAAGAATTGAATTATATTTTTAATTTTTTTAACGATTTCAATTGTTTTTGAATATTTTACTAAAATATTTTACTAGAATTCAATTATTTCAAATATTCTTTTAAAAAATGAATTATTTTCATAAATCTGAATATTTTAATTAAATTCATCAAAAAAATTCAATTTTTTAAAATAATTTTCATAAAAGAATTCAATTACTTTCATAAATAACTTAATTCTTTAAAGGAATTGAATCGTTGGCAATATTCTCTGAATAATTGAATTAATTTTTGAAAATTTCAATAAAATTCAATTCTTTTCATGACAAAATTAAATTAAATCTCTAAAGAATGAAAATATTTTTCGAAATAAATTCGAAAAATCGGAATATATTCCGCGTATAAGGATTCAAATATTTTCAAATAATAATCTTGAAAGAATTCAATTATTTTCTTTAGAAAGTGAATTTTCCACAAGAATTGAATTATATTTTCAATTTTTTCTAATGATTTCAATTATTTTCTTTAATAAATAAATTTTCCACAAGAATTTTATTATTTTCTCAAATAATTAAATTTAAAATTGATTTTTTTCAATTTTTTCTAAGGATTTCAATTATTTTTGAATATTTTACTAAAATATTTCACCAGAATTCCATTATTTTCATAAATCATTAATTTCTTCACAGGAATTGAATTATTTTTATTATTCTCTAAAAGATTGAATTATTTTCATAAATAATTAAATTCTCCACAGGAACTGAATTCTTTAAAGAATTCAATTATTTGTGAAAATTCCAAAGAAATTTTTTTCAAAAATTAAATTATTTTCAAAACAACTTACAAAAGACTTGTCTAAAGAAATTAATTATTGTCGAAAATATTGATAAAATTATAAAAAAAATAATAATAAATAATTATAATAAATAATAATAATATAATAATAATATAATAATATTTTATAAATTTAAATATTTTCAATATATTTTTAATTATATTTTTCGCATGAATTTAATTATCGTTTTCATATTTTTAATTAAATTCTTTATAATAATTAAATTATTGCTTTTAATACAATTTTTTTATTAAATTCGTCCCAAGAATTAAATTATTTTTCAATTTTCCAAAATTCTTCGGAAGAAGTCAAATATTTTTCATCAAATTTCATCAAATTTTTACGAAAGTATTTACTATTATGTATATTTTATAAAATTCAATAAACAATTTCGAAAAAATTAAATTATTTTCAAGAACTTTGATAACATAAATAAATAAAATTCGATTCATGAATTAAATTATTTCGGATTCGCAATCGATGATTATAAACGTTGTGAACTTCACCAACGCCTTAAAAAGAAACAAAAAAAAATTCTCTAAAAGAATAAACGAATTAAACTAATTTGTAATGATTATCGCTCTCTGAACTACCATTATTAGAATATTACGCAATTATTAAAGCGCTACTCATGCGCGATTCTGAGACTAATAGTAAAAGCGTGCAGCTCATAGAAAGAAAAAGAAATTAACATGAGAATAAAAAATGGTAAATCGCGATAAAAAAAGAAAACAACTTAATAATCCCTTTCTCCCCCTTGTGAATATATATAGAGAAAAAAAGTTATAGGGAACTTCTTTTTTTTGCATAATTTTTCCCTTCCCGTAAACAAAATAAATATATAGATATATGTAGGAAAATTATCATTCACATAACGTATTACACCTATAATTGCAAAATACACATACAATGGGACTATTTATCCTTTTATATATACATATAGGAGTTATAATATTAATTTATGATAATCAACTAACTGTTATTTTAGTCTCTTGGACTGTAAGGTATATAAACTGCAAACAATATAAACTCCAGTACAGTTTTAAATTTGGTTAATAAGTGTATACAAAATTCTAATTGAAAAAGTAATCACGCAAAAAAAAAAGAAAATTACAAAGAAAACCTGTACTTTCTAACAAGGAAAAGGATTATTAAATCATCTGTAGGATCTGATTTAATTATATAGCAAAGATTTTTAATGTATTAGAATTTAGAATTTTAATATTTCCGTATTATGATTCCAGAGATTTTTTTTCTATATTGTCTTTTAATTTGTAAATTTTTTCGATTAATATTTATCAAACTCAGGGGTTACCACAAAAATTCGATTTTTATTTTTTTCCTTATATTGAGAAAGAATTTTTTTTCTTTCTCTGTTCTGATTTTCAGAAGGAATTAAAATTTTTTTCTCTATTTTCTCAGCGATTTTCATAAAGAATTAAAATTTTTTTTCTCTATTTTCTCTGCGATTTTCAGAAAGAATTTTAATTTTTTCGCTTTATGTCCTAATATTCAGAAAGAGTTTTGATTTTTTGCTCTGAAATTAAGACGTTCCTCAAAAAAATTCTGATTTACTAACAAAATTATTTGAAAAGTTAAAAAAATGTTTTTAATGCATATTATTATTTATAAAATATTGACATTATATTTTTTAATATAGTATTATATTACTATTTGTAAATATTTTCATTGGTAAAACTATTCAAAACATAAATTTATTTTGCAAATAAACATTTTAATATTTTTTCACAGAAATTAAGTTTTTTAAAGAATTTGAATTCAGTAATTTATAAAAATTGCAAATGCAACACTTCCAAAATTTAATTATATTTTGAATTTTTACGTATAAAATTATTTGCTAATATATTATAAATAATAATTCTTTTACATTAATTAGAAATTAAATTACTTGAAATGAATTCAATTTCATATTCGATATGTTTCAATTATTATTAGAAATCGTATTTTTTGGTTTTTTAGTAAACTTTGTAGTAATTTAAAAGTTAATTTTAAACAGCAATTAATTATTAAGCAGTAAATAATAATTAAATTAATTATTAAGACAAATTGAAGAGAAAAAATGTTTTTGTCCAGTATTTGTTGTTTTTAATAGTTCATAATTTATTTTTTCTTAGTTTTTATATTTCACTTCTGTTTAATAAGTTGTTTTTTAATTTGTTATGTTGATTTTATAATTTTTAATATTTTCGTTGTTTTTAACAATTTTTAATTTTTTATATAGTTTTTGTAGTTTTGAAAATTTTACTTGTTTTCTTTAATAGTTTTTAATGTTTTTACTTTTAGGCAGAATTTTTTTTATCAATTATAGAATTTTAATATTTTTTCAAGTACTTTTAAATAAAAATTTGTAATAGTTTAAAATAATAATATTTTTCTATACAATTATAAAATTGTAATGATGAAATAATTAAATATTTGAAATATCTTAATTTTGAACTTTCAAAAAATTACCATTAATAAAATGTTTAGCGAATAATTTTGTACTGAAAAATTCAAAAAATAATTTAACTGAGAAAGAGTTGAGTTGGCAATTTTTATAAATAATTAAATTCCAGAAGGTTTGAAATTTGAAATCTTTAAAAATCTCAATTCTTGTGAAAAGTAATGACAATTAAATATTTATTACGAAAAAAATTCTTGATTTTCCTGAAAAATGACAATTTCTCTGATTTTTTTTAATTCCCAAGACAAAAGAATTCACACTTCTTGAATTGATGAAAAAAATGTAAATTTTTGGTCTTCAGTAACCAATGAAAATTTAAAAAAAAATTTAATTCTCTTCTAAATTTTTTCGTTCATCGTGAAAATTTTTTTCTCTCAACCTGACGATAATTTTGAAAGAGTTACGATTACAATTTTTATAAACAATTGAATTTCAGATGCTTCGAAATTTGAATTTTTCGAAAAAAAATAATTTTTGTAAAAAATAATACTTGTTTATAAAAGAAAATTGTTTTTACTAATTTTTATGGTCAGACTAATTTTACAAATGGAATATATTCACAAATTAATGAATTAGAAGCATTTTTTGTTCTTTTGAATTTTTCTTCTCGTTTTCTATTCTTAGAATGATTTATTGTTATTTTTCAAGTAAATCAGAATCTTGTTTAGAAAAAGTTTTCCTTTCAGAGGAAAAAATCATAATCAAGAAAAAACAAAATCAAATTTATGTCGCAATCCCGAGAAGCCAATTAATCTCACCATCGAAAGCTTTCGAAATTCATTAATTTTTCAAGCAATAAATAATAATCCAAAGAGACATATTTTATGGCATTGGTGTTAAACTCTCTCGTTTGCATTCACAACAGTTATTCATTTATCAAGAATATAGAAAGAACCGCTACGATAGGTAATTATCATGTTTTCCTATAATTATTCCAAACATCGTTTCTAATTCTTATCCTGCTCAGAATCGACTAATTTTCCCAAATTATTAAAAATAATTCATCGCAATTATCTATCTAAATATTGCTCTTTCGATAAATATTCGATTGATTAAAATCCGCTAAATCTTAAATCACGTAATTCGCACTCCTTGCGGATTGAATGATTCGATAGGATCTCAAGCAGGATTCCTCGAGAGAAATATAATACAAATTCAGAGAGAATTCCTCCACACCCAATTGTCTCAATCACTGAAATACGATACTATAAATTCATTTTCCTCAGATTGACATTTCTGTTTTTTTGTATCAAGAGACGAAAAAAGAATTCCACAAAAACCGCACAAATCAAGAGTAAAAAAAAATTTGATACACGTGATTTTCATGTTCTGTTTGTGACAATAATATTCCTTTTTTTTCATCCATTCTTTGCGGTGTTTGAAATTCTTTTCTAGATGCTGAACCTTGGGTGTGGTGATAAGTGGAATTCGCTGTTTTCCTTCATAACTATTTTATGATTTTAATTCCGATATACTACTATTATATATCCAAACCAAAGATATATTGTGACTGATAAAATTTTCAGTTTATTATATATTTCATTCTCGTTCACGAGTTTCTTTCTCTTTTCGGAAATTCGTGTACATACAATTGTCCTTTTAGTTGTTCCAGTGTTCTCAATAAATTCGCAACGAATTTTGAACCAATCCTCCACTGATTCTCAACTGATTCTCAACTGGTTCTCAACTGATTTTTAATTTCGATTTTTTACATCGATTTCTCTAATGAAAAATTCCAGCTCGAAATTGAAAAAAAAGAAGATAATTGACATTCAGTTGGCAAAAATTATTTTTCGCATTAAATTGCCCTTTTCTGCTAATTGAGGAGTATTTCCTTTTTTTTCTATTGATGATTAGCGAAAACTCGATGCCGCAGAGATATAATTGGATTGGTCCCTGGAGATCATTTAACTTCTAAGCTTCCATAGAGGCACCAATTAACTTTCTTCAAAAAGACATCTATTGAATACGATATCAAGTTTCTTTCATTCAATTTAATCAAGTTGCACGATTTCGAACTCGTTTGGACAATTTTTATAAAGTTCTCAGGTTTCATGGCGCGTACGTTTTAGGAGAAAATTCATATGGGAATTTTTCTCATTTGCGTTTAAAAAATTCCGTTTTTTTCCCAAAAGATTCAGTTGTTTTGTTTTCTTCTTCTTTTTTTTTTTTGTTGAATTCACTAAAAAATTGGACTTTTTTTCGAAATTCACAATGATGGTTAATGCTCCTGCGTTTGTTAGGTACAACTATAAATAGCTTTCTTCGTTGTTCTTTGTCGGCTGACCTTGAACCAAACTATAGTCAGAGCATAGTTGCATCGTTCGGTGAACATGGTACCTTCTTCCAAGCTAAGATCCTGAACACGTACTCGCTCTGCACATATGAGAGTATGTCGATTATTATTTTTAAAAAAATTACTCAATTCGCTCCAATTATTTTTAGAATTTATATTGTATATATATAAATATAGAAAGTCCTGTTACCTTATTAGTCTCTCGAGTTCTCTTTCTCTCTGTCTCTCTGCGTGAGGCGTTAATATTCCATTTTTCTCAATTCATAATCCTCTCGAGTTAGCATTCAACTAATTCGCAATTACATAATTTCCAACAATTACATATGTACATATATGGAGTAATATAGTACGAATCTATTTTTGCAAATTTCTCCTCTCTAAAGGATTTTTCTGTAAAATAAATTTACTAGGAAAATTAAAATTTCGAAATAGAAATAAATATTTACTGACCAAATGTATATATTCACTTCGTGCATTAACTAGGAAGTGTTAGAGTGGAACTTGTTCGCGAAACGTGCTATTTGATTTATTGTTATTATGTAAATTTCAATTTTTCTATTTTCAAATGCCAACTTCAATTTTTCTATGATTTTAGATTCGAAAAATAAAAAAAAATCCAATTATTAATTAATTACTATTATTTTTAATTTTCTAAAATAATAATAAAATTTATCCCGAGAATTCAATTATTTTCATAAATAATAAAATTCTTTGAGAAAAATTCAATTATTTTCATAAATAATAAAATTCTTTGAGAAAAATTCAATTATTTTCATAAATAATAAAATTCTTTGCGAAAAATTCAATTATTTTCATAAATAATAAAATTCTTTGCGAAAAATCCAATTCATTTGCAGAAATAATACAATTTTCCGCGTGAGAATTGAATTATTTTAATAAAAAATAAAATACCTCGGAAGAGTTCAATTATTTTTCGTAAAAAAAAAAAATTATTCGAAGATATTTATTTATTTTCAAATACAATTTGAATTAAATTTCTCAAAACGAAACAAATATTTTTTTAAATTTAAATAAAAATTGATAGAAAGAATTCAATTATTTTAAAAATAGTTGGTAATAAAATTGCAATATTCTAAAAAGAATTAAGAACTATTTTGGAAAATTACAATAAAATTCATCGAAATTCAATTATTTTAATAATAAAATAATTAAATCTCTCTAAAATGAAATTATTTCTCGAAATTTTGATTAAATTCTTTGTAGGGATTCAATTATTTTCAATATTCATGAAAAAATTCAATTATTCTTATAAATAATTAGATTCTACGCAGAAATTGAATTATTTTTGAAAATTTTCTATGAAATTTACCCCGAATTCAATTATTTTCATAATAAAATAATTCAATTTCCAAAGAATTAAATTATTTCTCGAAATTTTAATTAAATTCAATTATTTTTAAAACAATTCAATTATTTTTATAAATAATAAAATTCTCCACAGGAATTGAATTGTTTTCAATATTCTTGAGAGAATGCAATTATTTTTGAAAATTTTAATAAAAATCCTTAGTAAAAATTCAATTATTTTTTTAAATCGTAGTCAAACTTTTCCCCTGAAATTCAATTATTTTCATAAATAATAAAATGCTTCATAGAAATTCAATTATTTTCAAATATTTTCTAAAGAATTCAATTATTTTTGAAAATTTTAGTCAAACCTTTCTCTAGAATTCAATTATTTTTCTAAATTATAAATTTCTTTTTAGGAATTCAATTATTTTCAATATTTTCTAAATAAGTCAATTATTTTGAAAATTTTAATAAAAATCCTTCTTAAAAATTCAATTATTTTTTAATATTCAGTCCAACTTTTCCCCTGAAATTCAATTATTTTTATAAATAATAAAATTCTTCATAGGAATTCAATTATTTTCATAAATAATAAAATTCTTCATAGTAATTCAATTATTTTCAATACTCTCTAAAGAATTCAATTATTTTTGAAAATTTTAGTCAACCTTTTGTCCAGAATTTCATTACTTTTCTAAATAATAAATTTCTTTTTAGGAATTCAATTATTTTCAATATTCTCAAAAGAATTCAATTATTTTTGAAAATTTTAGTCGAACCTTTCTCTAGAATTCAATTATTTTTCTAAATTATAAATTTCTTTTTAGGAATTCTATTATTTTCAATATTTTCTAAAGAATTCAATTATTTTTGAAAATTTAATATAATTTTTCGCCAGAATTTAATTATTTTCAATGTTCTTGAAATAATTCAATTATTTTCTTAAAAAATATTTCATAAAAATTATTTTTATAGAATTCAATTATTGAAAATTATTCTCCAATGGATTAACTTATTTTTGAAAATTGAATAAAATCCTTCGCAGAAATTCAATTGTTTTTAATATTCGCGAAAAAATTGAATTATTTCGTGAAAATTTTAATAAAATTCTTCGCATGATTTCAATTGTTATTCAAAAATTACAATAAAATTCTTCGAAGCAAGATTCTTTTCATTAATTTTTATTCATTTTTCTGGAATAATCAAATTATTTCATATTCAAAATAATTACAAAAATTATAAAATTTTTTTAAACAAAAATGTCAACTTTTAAAATTAAAAAATAAATTATTATTACTAACGCAAAATTATGGGTAATAATAATATAATTTAAAAATTTTCTTTTAGAAAATATTTCGAAAAAACTTATTCTCCGAATAATTAAATAAACAACCAGAAGCAAACCAATTCTGAAGTAGAAAATATTCAACTTTTCAGTACCTACAGATAAATAAAAATAAAAATAAATACATATTCGATCAAATTTTGAAATAAATCCTTAAAGACTTTTGATATTTTTTTCTTCCCCTAAGAATGTAAAAATTTAAAAGAAGACAAAGAGGCATTTTTTTTTCTCACGAATGGAATATAATATATTCTCTTCTTTTGGATTTAAAAATATAATCAGTGGAAAATCGACAATAGGCGTCAGTTTGTGAAAACGACTCATCCTTATTATTTGTCTCTATTGTGAGATTATTGCGTGATACGCATATGAAATTAAAAAGAGGAAAAAAAGGTTTCGTCAGGTACAAAGTGTATTTATTCTCATCTTCAAAACGAAATTCAAGGACAAATTCCTATTTCTACATGAATAGAATTCGAAACAAGATTTTTTCCACCAATGCTACTAGACCATTTTGAAAAAAGTTTTCTCCCCAAAAAAGTCGATTTTTTTCGATAATTACCAAATTTCGAAAGAAAAAAAGTAAGAAAATTGAAAAAAGAGAAATAAAAAAAAACTAAAAGAAAAAGAAAAACTCGGAAGAAAAGGAAATCGAATTTTGATTTTCGAGAAAAAATTTTCTAAAAAATTGAATTTTAGCCAAAAATCAGAAATTTTCGATAAAAATTCATTTTTTTGAAGGAAACATTTTCAAAATGTTCTGGTAAAATTTCAAAAGAAAACCTGATTTTCGAAAGAAAGAAAGTAAGAAAACTGAAAAAAGAAGAATAAAAATCAAAACGGACTTGGAAGAAAAGGAAATCGAATTTCGATTTTCGAGAAAAAGTTTTCTCAAACAAAAAGATCGAATTTTTGTCAAAATTTAGAAATTTTCGATAAAAATTCATCTTTTTGAAGGAAACATTTTCAAAATTTTCTGGTAAAATTTCAAAAGAAACCCTGTTTTTCGAAAGAAAGAAAGTAAGAAATAGAGGAATAAAAATCAAAACGGACCGCGGACTCGAAAAAAAGGAAATCAAATGAAATCGAATTTCTGATTTTCGAAAGAAAGAATGAAAGAAAGAAAGTAATAAAAATAGAAGGCAAAAAAAAACTGAATAAAAACTCAAAACGGACTTGAAATAAAGAAATATTGCCTATGCTCTAACCTAGATCGTCAGGCGATGGGAAAATGAATTTACCTCGAATCGAGGAATTCTCATTTCCGGAAACGCTTCTCAGCATCCGCTCCTTGCAACTTCCTGATCGGTTGTCCACTAGGTCGAAAAATTATCAGAAAAAGAAAATTAATGACCGGTTATTGATCAATTTTAAAGTGTCTTCTCTTGTCCTAGATTATTAATTTCGTCATACCACATTGGAAAAACTTTCTCTCACGTACAAAATTCGATCTATATCGAAAAATTATTATTCCATTCTTTCAAACACAGTTATTAGGAATTTTTATTGCGATCACTTTCACCTATAAGAGACTTAGCATTTATAATTCATAATTTTTTTTATTTTCGAGAACAATCCAAGATATTTATCTTTGTTTATGAAGTCATTTATTTTGCCGTTGGTGGAAGGAAGAAAGAGAATATTGTGTTTAATGCGAAGGAAAAAAATCAAATATGAAGAAATCATTTTTTTTCCCGACAAGTTTAATAAGAATAATAATATGTCTTTTTACTTTCAAAGAATCTGCGTGAATCATTTCTAATTCTGATTTGTTGGTTTTTTTCATTATATATAGTTCAACTTTGCAAAATGTGTTGCATGAAAAGAAGTTGTCTTGGAAATTCATAATTAGCGCTCTAGATATTTCGTATTTCCTCGTTATTGTCTTACTTTTCTCGCGAGCTTTCCATTCTGCACCCATAATATTGGGATAAAAATTAAAATTCCCAAGGTATTGTAATAACGAAAAAAAAAACATTCTATGTAACGTCAATTTTCACGTAATGCAATTAGTCCTCGATTTCTTAAATTCAGAACTCGGATTTTGACTTAAGGGATCAAAAAAAATTGTTTTAGTCGATTCATTGCTAGGAAAAAAGTGGAAAAAGTCTTATTTTATTCGGAGTTCCCACGGAAATTTACTTTTCTATTTTTCCCGACTTTTCCCTGATTTTCCAAAAAAAAATTCACTTTCTAATTTCAAAAATAGTTTCAATTTGGACTTTATGTAAAGTTCAATTGTTTTCAAATATTATTTGATATTTTAACACATTTTTTTCGAAAATTTTTACTTTTAAAAGTTGTAATACTTAATTAAAAAACATTTATTTCAATACATAATAAAAATTTAATTATTGTTTAAGAATACAATTCTAATTTATTTTCTACTAATTTTCAAACTAAAATTCAACTATTTCCTAGAATTAGTAACTAAATTTATTCAAAAGATTAATAATTTTATACTAAATAAGTAATTAAATATTATAAATTGAATATTAAAAATTGGAATTATCAAAAGGTAATTCATAAAATTTAAATTCTTTACAAATGTTAGTTAAAAATGTTTAAAATACAAATTTATAATCTTTAGAAATTAGAAACCTTAGTTTTAACTCTTTGAGTATTCAATTATTTTCTAGAATTTTAAACAAAAAATACTTCTTTCAATCAACTATCATTAATAATTTTCGGAAAGTTATTCATAAATTCAATTATTTGAAGACAAAAATACAATCTTTTGTCTAGAATATTAGTAATTACAAATAATTAATTGAATTATTTTATTTCTAAAAATTTTATTAAAACCATTAGAAAGAATTAAATATTTTTATTGAATTCAATTCAAATTGAATTAAAAGAATTAAATCCGTGCAATAAATTTTATCATCATTTTTACAAAAAATTGAATCCATTTCAAGAATTTTATTAGTCTTTCAAAAAATGTATTTCTGCGACTTTTATTAAAATTTACAAAAATATGTCAGTACTTTCAAAAATGTTAAAAATTATTCAACATCTGCAAAGAATTTAATCAAAATTTACAAAAACAATTAAATTTTGTCGAGAATTTTATTCAAATTTTCAAAAATAAATAAATTGACTCAAGAGTATTAAAAATAATTGAATTTCTATGCAAATATTAATTTTATATGACAACAAAATAATTTTTTTCAAAATATATCAAAAATTAAAAATAATTTAATTCCAGTGTTGAATTTTATTAAAATTGTCAAAAACAGTTGTAATATTTAGAAAATATTAATATTAAAAGTAATTGAATTCCGGCAAAGAATTTTATTTTTCATGAAAATAATTGAATTCTAAGGAAAATTTTATTATTTATGAAAATAATTGAATTTTGAAGAAAAGTTTGATTAAAATTTTCAAAACTAACTGAATTCTTTAGAGAATATTGAAAATAATTGAATTCTAGTAAAGAATTTTATTTTGTATGAAAGTAATTAAATTCTAAGGAAAATTTTGACTCAAATTTTCAAAAATAATTGAATTTTTTTAAAAATTGTTTTTGGAAAATTGAATTTTGGGAAGGAATTTAATTAAAATTATCAAAAATAAGTAAATTTTTTAGAATATATCGAAAATAATTGAATTTTTAAAAAGAATTTTATTATTCATGAGAAGAATTGAATTCAGTGGCAAAAATTGCATATAATTTTCGAAAATAATGAAATTTTTTAAAAAGTGCTAACGTAAAATTAAATTCGAGTAATGAATTTTATTAAAATTGTAGAAAATAATTGTATTACTTAGAAAGTATTGAAAATAATTTTCTTTTGCACAGAATTTGATTTGTATTTTCAAAAATAATGGAATTCGTTGGAGAATATTAAAAATAATAATTGAATTCCTGTGTAGAATTCAATTATTTATAAAAAAATAATAATTTTTGCTAAAATAATTTACTAAAAATTTTAAGAAATAATTGAATTCTACGAACATTTAATTAAACGAACTTAAACGAAGAATTTAATTACTTATAAAAATATTTGAATTTATGGTGAAGAATTTTATTAAAATTTTCAAAAATAATTGAATATTTTTTCGAAAATATATTGAAAATAATAATAATAATAATAATAATAATAATAATAATAATTCTTATTATTGTCTATAGAATTTTTGGCAAAACGAAACTTTATTTGACAAAAGTTTTCTTTTACCCAAATTCTTTAGAGAATATTGAAAATAATTCAATTTCTCTGGAAAATTTAATGATTTATTTTGAAATAATTGCATTCTTTCAAGAATATTGAAAATAATTGAATTTCTTCGAAGAATTGAATTAAAATTTTTAAAAATAATTTAATTCTCTTAAGAATATCGAAAATCATTGAATTCTTACAAGATTATTATTTGAAAATAATGGAATCCTTACGTAAAAATATTCCAAAATAATTGAAATCTGTAGAAAAAATTGAAAATAACTTAATTCTTTTGGAAAATTTAATTATTAAAGAAAATATTTAAATTCTTTCAAGAATATTGAAAAATAATTGAATTTCTTCGAAGAATTTTAGTTATAATTTCAAAAATGAATTTTAATTCTTACGAGAATATTGTAAATAAGTGAATTTCTGCAAAGAATTCAATTAAAATTTTCAAAAATAATTGAATTCTTTCTAGAAAATAGAAAAGAAGCGAATTTCTGCAAAGAAATAAATTAAAATATTCAAAAATAATTAAATTCTGTCAAGAAAATTGAATACATGTGAATTTCTGCAAAGAATTTAATTAAAATTTTCAAAAATAATTGAATTCTTTCTGAAAAATTGTAAAGAAGTAAATTTCTACAAAGAATTTAATTAAAATTTTCAAAAATAATTGAATTCTTTCTAGAAAATTGAAAAGAAGTGAATTTCTGCAAAGAAATAAATTAAAATATTCAAAAATAATTAAATTCTTTCAAGAAAATTGAATACATGTGAATTTCTGCAAAGAATTTAATTAAAATTTTCAAAAATAATTGAATTCTTTCTGAAAAATTGTAAAGAAGTAAATTTCTACAAAGAATTTAATTAAAATTTTCAAAAATAATTGAATTCTTTCTAGAATATTGAAACAATTGAAAATCAAAGACTTGCGAAAAAAGTAAGTGTTTTGAAAGGAAAAGATTTGATTACAGTTATTTTTTGCAGAATAAAATTTGAAATATGTTGAATTTTAGATTAAAAAAAAGTGGCATTTTTTTGCTTTTCTCGTATACTTTCAATATTTGGAAGAAAAGCCGAAAAGTAGAACTTGGAAAAGGAAAGTAGTCAAAAAAACGGAAAAATTCACACTGACTGGCAGAAGGAATTTTGTTTGAAATTGACGAAGAAGAAAAAGAATCTAATCGATATTATTCGCCAAGGACGTAATAAACAAGTCTCATTAGTCCTTTTTTTCTCCCACGTGGAAAAGAAATGTTATTTAATTTATACGTCTTGATTAGCATACGTTACTCACATGCTTTTGGCCTATAAAGACAAAAGCCATTAGAAAATAATTGAATAAGTTATAATGAGGTAACAATTGCAAAATCCAGTTACGATGATAATAACATATTACTCAATCACATATTTGGCGGCGTGAAGCCATTCAATTATGGATTTAAAAGGAGTGCCCTTTTGTTTTTACTATTAGAGAGAATAAGAGAGAGGGACCAGTTGTTTGTCTCCGATTATCTCAGAATTATAATCAATTTTGTGAAAGTATTTTGCCATTAGTTTGTTTTTTTTCGAATCATCGAAAAAACATGTAGATATACGATACTTCATCATCAAACATCGATGAAGTATATGTCGTTATTTTGGTTGTTGTATATAGATAAAAAAGAGAAAGAAACACAAGACAAGACAACACAAAATGCGTGTCTTTTCTCTAGTCAATCGAACTTGATTTACGTCTCATTCGTCATGGGAAAACGATTGCTATTCTCAGGGGGGTCTTGACCTTCATGTTACTGTCACGATGCTGGAGACCACCTGCCGCCACCGCCCCCCTTATGTAACATTGGTCATGCTCTTGATGTATATTCAATCGTCCCGCGGTTCGGTCGACATTTTCATTGAAAATTCACAAACACAAACACAGTGTGGCTACAAAACTAGAAAAGAAAGAATTCAAAATTACTTCAAGTATTCGATGAGAGAAAATTTCGATTCAATTCAATAATTTCCATCATTATTGTATGTTTAGGCCTCGGATCGACTTTAACGAGCAAAACTAAAGTCGCTTTAGTCCATTAAACAGTCACAACTTTTTTATTTAAAATCCAAACTTATTTTTCTTTCCTGATTCTAATAATGAGGGATTAAAAAGAATTAAGGGCATTTGAACCATTGTGACATCACATTTGTAAAACACATGCTTTGCACTAATTGTGACGTCATAATGGTTAAAATGCCCTTTTGGAAAAAATATGCCAAATTTTTAAATTTTTAACAAATTGTACGATGTGCTCAAACTTGAAAGTAAACAACGGACTTTCCGTACAAAATCGGTTAAAAATAGAAAAAAGGACAAAAAAGTTGCCTATTTAATTTCGTGTGGTCGCAACAAATTTATTGTGTATTTTCTTGATTCCTCACTGATTTCTAAATATAATTAATCAAAACTAGTTTAATTTTGTTAAATAAATATTTTAATATTCTACTTATTATTTCCTTTTTCATAGGAAATAAAATTACCAAAAAATAAACTTCTAAAATTCAATAATTTCTAAAAATTAAAACTACAACACTTTCGAAAATTTATTTATTTTCTACCATCTCTAAATTAATTATATTAATTTTTAATAATTTTTCGAAACTTCTTGGTGAATGTAATTATTTTAATACAAAAATTCAATTTTTTACAATAATATTGAAAGAGTCCATCATTATTTTCAAATTTATTAAGGTGGAATATTGTCAAAAATTTTTTAAAATAAATTCTTAAAATTACCATTTTAAAAACATTTCTAACTAATTTTTGAAAAACGATAGTATTATAATTACATACAATTAAAAAGTTCCCAAACAAATTAAAATTGAGTAAAATCCTTTAAAAAATAATTGAGCTATTAAAAAATTTCCCAAAAATTATATAATTCCTTCGAGAATAATAAAAGTAATTAAATTTCTATGAAGAATTTTTAAAAAATTTTCAAAATTAATTGAATTCTTTCAAGAATATTAAAAATAATTGAATTTTTTCGACGAATTTTATTCAATATTTAAAAATAATTTTATTCATTGAAGAATAATATACAATAATTAAATTCTATGGAGTGTTTAATTTTTTATGAAAATAATTCTATTATTTAGAAAATATTGAAAATAATAGAATTCCTAAAAAGAATTTTATTATTTAGAAAAATAATTGAATTCTGGAGAAAAGTTTGACTAAAATTTTCAAAAACAATTCAATGCTTTAGAGAATGTTGAAAATAATTGAATTCATATGAAGAATTATATCATTTATGAAAATAATTGAATTCCTTTGAGGAATTTTATTATTTATGAAAATAACTGAATTCTTATGAAGAATTTTATTATTTATGAAAATATTTGAATTTCAAGAGAAAAGTTTGACCAAAATTTTTAAAAATAATTGAATTCCTTTGAGGAATTTTATTATTTATGAAAAAAACTAAATTCTTATGAAGAATTTTATTATTTATGAAAATAATTGAATTTCAAGAGAAAAGTTTGACTAAAATTTTTAAAAATAATTAATGCTTTAGAGAATATTGAAAATACTTGAATTCCTATGAAGAATTTTATTATTTATGAAAATAACTGAATTCTTATGAAGAATTTTATTATTTATGAAAATAATTGAATTTCAGAAGAACAGTTTGCCTACCATTTAAAAAAATAATTGAATTTTTACGAAGGATTTTTATTAAAATTTTCAAAAATAATTGACTTATTTAGTAAATATTGAAAATAATTTAATTCCGGTGGAGAATTCAATTATTTATTAGAATAATTTAATTGTTTAAAAAATTTATTAAAAATAATCGAATTTAATTAAATTTTCGTGAAATAATTTAATTCTTTAGATATTTAATGTTTTTATTATGAAAATGGATAAATTCAGGATAAGTTTTATTAAAATTTTCAAAAATAATTGAATTCATTCAAAAATATTGAAAATAATTGAATTTCTCCGAAGAATTCAATTAAATTCAATGCAATTATTTCTAAAAATTTAAACTATAACCCTTCCAAAAATGTAAAGAATTGAATTAATTTTGAAAATTGCAATAAAATTCACCAGAATTCAATTATTTTCAATATTCTCCAAAGAATTGATATATTTTTGAAAATTTCAAAGAAATTTACCCCGAATTCAATTATTTTCATAATAAAATAATCAGATCTCCAAACAAATCAATTATTTCTCGAAATTTTAATTAAATTCTTTAAATGGATTCAATTATTTCTAAATAATTTTCGAAAGGCATACAATTACGTACAATTAAGAACTGTCCAAAAAATTGAAATTTAGTAAAATAGTTTAAAAAATATTTCAATTTGTCGAAGAAGTTTAATTATGAATAATTTTTCAAAAATTCAAAAATATTTTTTATTCAATTTTCACTTGAAGATTATTTATTAAAATTTTTGGAGAATTCAGTTATTTCCAAATTTTTCAATTAAAATTCTTTAAAAGTTAATTTTCAAAAATTGTAATGAAATACTTTAAAAATGAGTTATTTTCAATTAAATTTTACAAAATTCCAATTACTGAAATTCTTTTTAATTTTATATTTCAAAAATTTATTTAGAATAATTATTCAAAAATAATTTTTCAAAGATTTGTTCATAGTTATGCTTTTCATGCTATAAAATCGAAGTGAGTTGCATTTTATACTAAAAATATGGTATTTTGTTCGCAAAATTTGAAAGAAAAGTCGAAAAAGTCGCAATTTTTAAATAAAAGTCAATAAAAGTCGCAATTTTTAAATAAAAGTCAATAAAAGTCGCATTATTTGAAAATAGTCGAAAAAGTCCTTTAAACATTCGAAACGTTTAAATGAACGAAAATTCAGTTCTCCATGAAATTAAATTTTTACATTTAATTATCGCGAACACTAGTTTATAAAAAAAAAAAATTCCAGTAAAAAATATTTCGATTATTTAAACATTCAAAATACACTACTTTAATAATAATATTCAATAGAATACGATTAGAAACAATGTAAGACGATTAGAGACAATAGCGTCGAGAATTAGGAAGTACTATTAGACTGAAGACTAGAGAAAAAAAAATGTTTTATGAACCAGAGGTTGTAAATTATTCCAAAGGAGCAATTTCCTATAATTGGCACAAATAATGCTAAGAAACAAATACTGATTGCAGCAAATAATGCAGAACACGAAAATACCATTTATTTAATGTAATTTCAACTCCCTAGGAACAATAATTCAACAGTGCGGATGCTATAAATATAAATACTATTCAACTTATGCAATCCGTTTAAGCGAAATAAAAATATATTTTAATCCACCAAACTCGCAATGTCGAGAGAGTGAGAAGAGAAAAAAAAACATCAATTCAAGGCGAAAACTATTTCGCCATAGATGAAGTGAAAAATTATTTTAAAGACTTTCGTTTTACTGAATTTTAAGAAATCTTTAAAATACCATTAATGCCACACTTTATAGACACTCGTTCATGACATAACACAACGGAAACTTTTGCAAAAATTCACGAATAAAATAAATAAATAAATAAAAATTCCTAAATAGGATAAATAGAAGTTGGCAAATAAAAGTTCACAAGGCATAAATAAAATAAATAAAATAAATAAAATAAAAAATCAACAAGAGAATTATAAATACAAAAGAACGTTTTTTACAAGAAACGAGATTTTTTCTCTCTTAACGTCACAGAAAATGAGAAAATCAGGAAGAAAAGAAAAAAAAGGAGAGAAATATTGTGTAAATGCGTTAGATACACATTATTAATAGACGAAGAATTTCTCTTCCCTGAATTGATATCTAAACAGTGGCAAAATAGATATATCAGATGGAAAATTTCACTAAAAACATTCCTATTAATGCGCAATAAAGAGACAATAAAAGAATAGTCGGGAATGAAGCCGCGGGACGATTTATAAAGTTTTGATTTATTCAAACGTTGTACATCTCTTCGCTAACAAGTATTATGTCAAAAGCGAGGTGAAAATTATTTTCACCATGCCAAGATTATCGGTCATTAATCTACAATCGCCACACATTATAACAATAGTCTCTCTCTTTCTCTCAAGGTGTTTATACAAATATGATGAGAAAAGTGAAATTTTCCTTCTCCTTTATCCTTTTTTTTCTGTTTCAAACTCAATATTACACAATCGAAAAAAAAAAATATTCACTCACTTGGAGAAAAATTGTTCGGCATTGTCTATTTTTACGACACAAAACAATTTCCATTTTCTTCATTCTCAGAATTTTGTTTTCATTCATTTTTCATCGATTTTTCATCGATTTTTTCGATTTTAATGCAAGCCTCGGATTGGAAAAAAAATCCGCTTTACCAAAAATGTCGTATTTTCTTGAAATATTTGTAAAAAAGTCCGAGGTCTGTAAAAGAAAAGAAATTAAAAAACTAAATTTAGTCAACGAATTTTTTGTTGCTTGCATTTTTTTTCCCCGACAAATAACAATTGCTGGTAATAAAAAAAACCTTATTTAAAAATGGAACTCTTTCCTCGCGGTATGGAAAACGAAAGGAAGTCAAGAATATATAGCGGTCGAGCGTAATTTTCCTATTATTTATTTTATTGAACAAGTAATTTTCACGTTTAAATTGCAAATAGGCTCTCGACCAACACTGATCAATAATTCAAGCGTGAAAACTCAATTTCCGAAATAGAAAATAAATTTATTTTTATATCAAAATTATACGTATCGTTAATTTTGTACATATAAATATACGAAAAAGTTTATAAAAATTTTCCCCGAAGAAAACAAAGCTAATATTACTTTTTCTCTCCAAACAATTTCAAAATCGGTTCGTAAATTATTTTCCTATTAAAAAAAAAAAAAATTCTTTTCCCCGATTTCATAACTTTTGAAAATAATTTAATTTTTGCAAAATCAGGAATTTGTGTATTGTGTCAGGTGTGATATGTAGCGAAATTAGCGTGTGTCGTACGGTTCTCAAAAAGACTTGACATAATTACCACGCGAGAGAGAAATATTGTGAAATAATTTTAAGCGACGTGTACACATTTATTTATATATACATATTCTCTCAAAGTTAACTTTCAAACAATTCTTAATCTTAGAACTCGCCACCCCCCCACTTTTCTCTACAATTCACACACAAATCTTATTATGTGTCTTCCTATTATTACAATGTTGATATTGCAAAAGTGATAAAGTACCATGCCGAATAAAATTTATAATTATTAACGCACGAATCGTGTAAAAATTCTAAATAACATGTGTGAAAATTTTTTTTATATTCTTTTTTTTTTATTTTTCAAATATTCTCAAACGTGTTTCGTATTGTTAAATTCTTATTACATGAGTCAGAAAATATTTGCCGTAGGGCAAAATTCAGGAGACAATTAAGTGTCACAATTTATTGAAATTTTCGCAAAAATAATATAATTCTTTCGACAATACTGAAAATAATTGCGAATTACTCGGAAGAATTTTATTATTTGTGGAAATAATTGTATTCTGGTAAAGAATATAATTCAAATTTCTAGAAATAATTGAATTTTCAGAGAATATTGAAAATATTGGATTGCAACGAAGAATTTCATTATTTTTAAAAATAATTGAATTCTTTTAAGAATATTAAAAATAATTAAATTCATTCAAGAATATTGAAAATAATTGAATTTCTTCGAAGAAGTTAATTAAATTCAATAAAATAATTAAATTCAATTTCTAAAAATTTAAACTATAACCCTTCCAAAAATTCAATTTTTTCTATTATATTCAATACATTTAAAATTAATTTCATACCAAACGAATTGAATAATTTTTTTTAATTTAAATAAAATTAATAGAAAGAATTCAATTACTTTCAAAACAATTTGCAATAAAATTCACCAGAATTAAATTATTTTCATAATAAAATAATTAAATCCCCATAGAATTAAATTCATTCTTGGAATTTATAGTAAATTCTTCGCAGGAATTCAATTATTTTCACTTTTTATGAAAAAATTCAATTATTTATTCTACACAGGTGTTTAATTATTTTCAATATTCTTCGTAGAATTTTATTTGAAAATTCAAAAAATAATTGAATTTTTGGAAAATATTTAAAAAAATTGTATTCCAGCGAAGAATTTCTTTATTTTTCTAAATATTTTTAATTTAGTGTCGAATTTGACTAAAATTTAAAAAAATAATTGAAATCTAGTGTCGAATTTGACTAAAATTTAAAAAAATAATTGAATACTTTCAAGAATATTGAAAATAATTGAATTTCTTCGAAGAGTTCAATTAAATTTAATGTATTAATTTCTAAATTCAATTAAATTCAATGTATTAATTTCTAAAAATGTAATCTATAACTCTTCCAAAAAATCAATTTTTTCTAATAGATTCAAAACATTTAAAATTAAATTCATATCAACAAATTCAAATATTTTTTAAGTTTAAATAAAATTAATAGAAAAATTCAATTATTTTCAAAACAATTTGAAACAAAATTTCAATATTCTGTAAAGAATTGAATTATTTATGAAAACTGCAATAAAATTCACCAGAATCCAATTATTTTTATAATAAAATAATTAAATTTCCAAAGAATTAAAATCTTTCTTGGAATTTTTAGTAAATTCTTCATAGGAATTCAATTTTTTTTACTTTTTATGAAAAAAATTCAATTATTTTTATAAATAATTGAATTCTACACAAGAGTTAAATTATTTTTAATATTCTCTAAAGAATTGAATTTATTTTGAAAATTTCAATGAAATTTACATCGAATTCAATTATTTTCATAATAAAATAATTATATGTCCAAAGAATTCAATTACTTCACATAATTTTAATTAAATTCTTCACAGGAATTCAATTATTTTTAAATTATTTTTGAAAGACATACAATTACGTATAATTAAAAACTGTCCAGAAAATTTTTTGGAATTTTTAGTGAATTCCTTGTAGGAATTCAATTATTTTCAATTTATTATGAAAAAATTCAATTCTTTTTATAAATAATTGAATTCTAAACAGAAATTCAATTATTTTTATAAATAATTGAATTCTAAACAGAAATTCAATTATTTTCAATATTCTTCTAAGAATTTTATTTCAAAATTCCAAAAATAATTGAATTTTTTGAGAATATTGAAAATATTGGATTCTAGCGAAGACTTTCTTTATATTTTAAAATGATTGAAATCTAGTGTCGAATTTGATAAAATTTTTAAATATAATTCAATTCTTTAGACGATATTGAAAATAATTGAATTCTAGTGGACACTTTGACTAAAATGTTAAAAATACTTCATTTCTTTACAAAATATTAAAAGTAATTGAATTCTAACAAAGATATTTAATATTTACAAAAACAATTAAAATCTAGTGACGAATTTAATTAAAATATTCAGAAACAATAGAATTATTTAGAAAATTTTGAAAATTGAATTTTTTCAAATAATTTAATTAAAATTCCCAATAATATTTTTATTCTTCTGAGAATTTTGAAAATACTTCAATTCCAGTGAAAAATTGTATTATTTATAAAGATAATGGAAATCTGGTGACAAATTTAATTGTAATATTTAAAAAGAATTTAATTCTTTCGAGGATATTGAAAATAATTGAATTCTGGTGAAAAGTTTGACAAAAAATTTTTTAAAATAATTGAATTTATTGGAGAATAATAAAAAGAATTGAATTCCAGCGAAGAATTTAATTAATTAACCAAAATAATTGAAATCCAGTGAGAAATTTTTGTTTACAATTTTGAAAAATAATTCAATTCTTTAGACGATATTGAAAATAATTGAATTCTGGTGAATAGTTTGACAAAAAAATTTTAAAATAATGGAATTTATTAGAGAATATTAAAAAAATTGAACTTAAGCGAAAAATTTATGTAATTAACAAAAATAATTGAAATCCATTGAATAATTTGATTACAATGTTTTAAAATAATTCAATTATTTAAAAAAATAATTGAATTTCTTCGAAAAGTGAAATAAAATAATTTATCCTTTCGAGAATATTATTAACAATTAAAGCCCAGTGTAAAATTTTATCATTTTCGAAAATAACTAATTTGTGATAAATAATATTTGATTAAAATTATCAAAAATAATTATATTAATAATAATAATAATAATAATAATAATTAATAATAATTATTATTCTATTCTAATAATTCTTTTTGATAATATAGAAAATAAAACAAAAATAAAATAAAAACAAGAAATACTTGCGAAGAATTTGATGAAAATTTTTTCTAATTTTTGATATTGCAAAAGTGATAAAATACAATAGCGAATGAAACATACATTTATCAACACGAATCGTGCAAAAATTCTAAATTACTATGCAGATAATTTTTTTTTCTTTTCTTTTTGAATTTTCAAATGTTCTCGAACGTGTGTTTTATATTGTTAAATTCTTACTATCTGACTCAGAAAGTATTTTGCTCCCGGGGAAAAATTCAAAGAGACAATTAAGTGTCACTAATTTTAGAAGGCAAGAATTTTCATTGCAACAAATTACCGTTCAATTACTTTATCGAGGATAGTAATCTAAATGTTGAGGAGAATGTTGACATTGACTCAATTTATCTATGACAAATGTAACGTTCACTCCTATTCTTTGATCCAATTTTTTTTTGCCCCGAAGAAAAAAAAATTTCCCTCCTCCTCCTCCTCCTTTGTTTCGAATAATTTATTTATTGGAAAATTCGAAGTTTTTGGAAATAAAACTTTCGATTTTTGAGATATTTATATTCATCCTGTGGATAAAAAGAAGAAGAAGAAGAAAAATGATTAATAAATAATAATTAATGGAATTAGAGATTATGTGGTAATGACTTTCCTTTTTCAAGAGCTTTCGGTTTTCAAGGAAAACGAGAGACTATTATACACGGATGAAAGAAGTTATCGATAGCGATAATATTATGATTGAACGCCTAAGACTTGGCTATATAATCAAAATGCAATTGGTGCAAAAATTGTTCAAGGCTCAAGTTTTGCATTTATAAATCAAAACACTCACAGATATCATCGTAAAATTCCCCTTTCCCACGATATATGCCCCTATTTTTTTATTTTTAGTCTCAATTTTTTTTCTTTTTTTGAAACTTATTCAATTTGTATTTGTACCTATTTATTAATGGAATATTTTACAATTAATATCACCTAATAATTATTCCCTTATTGTATTCGCTATTAATTAATATTTCTCTACTTATATAAAGTAGAAGGGAATTAAAAAATTAAATTCACACAAAATAGAATTAATTTCAAAATTAAATTCACAGAAAAATTGAATAAAAATTATCGAATAATTCAAAAAGGTTTAAAAATAGTTCAAAAGTATGAAAAAATAATTTCAGAAAACAAATCGTGAGAAATCTAATCAAAAATTTTTTTTAATTAATTAGTTTAGGTCATGTAATCGTTCTTTTCGCCTAGTTAACAAAGGTGTTCGCTCTACTTATTTTAAAGACAACGGAGCATCTTTCTCTTCATTTTTTTTTCTTTCTCCAACCGAGAGAACTCTATAAAATATTCAAGCATACATTTATGCACAATAGAAAACTATTTAATTTTCTAAAAATCGTTGAAAGAAAAGCGAACACACTCCATTGAAGAGAGCGAATGTAAATAAATATTCTACATAAAAATAGAAAACAAAATTCTTTTCGCAAGGAAAGTATAAGTTGCAATAAAAAATATCAAAAAATAGAAATTATAAAAAGTATTTTTTATAAATTTCAAAAAACGTAAATTATCGAAAATATAGATTACGAAAAATATAAATTACAAAAATTAGAAAATGTTGGCTCAATTTTTAAATAATTTTTATTAATTTTTAAATAATTTTTATTAATTTTTAAATAAAAAATAAAGTGTTTAAAATAGAAACATTTTTTCCCTGAACTTTTGAATCCACTCTTTCTGCTTGTCGCAGTAAAAAGGAAAAATTGGAAAATTATACAAAATTACAGAAAAACTTTTGCAAATTTTTAATTTCAATAATTGCTTGTAAAATCTATTATTCGCTTTTTATATTCAATAAACTTTTCTAATAATATTTGAAATATTCATGTTAGAAAATAACAAATTATATAGATAACAATTCAGAAGAAACAATTAAAATATTTAATCTCTCTGGTTGGAAAATTTATAATTATTCAATTATTTTGCTATTAGAAGTAGAAAAAAAGGACCATTTTTCTTTGCAACAATAAAGTGATTATATTATGAGAGTGGAAAAAAAGACAGTTACCTCTAAGAACAAGAGAGTGTTTATTATAAGAAAGACAAAAAGAGATTATTGTTAGAAAATAAAAATGATTATCATAAGAGAGAAAAAATTTCATAATTTTTCTTTCAAATATTTGAGTAAAATGATTCTTATAAAGTGTTTTATTAAAAAATATCTACAAAAATTAATTGAAATTTAAGAAGAATTTAATTTAAATTATATTCAAAATATTTGAATTACTTGAAATAATTTAATTTTAATTTTTGTAAATAATTAAATTATTTAAAGAAATTCGATTAAAATTAAACTCAAAAAAATTAAATTCCGATTGAGAATTTGATCAAACTTCACAAAAGTAATTCAATTCTATCAGAAATATAAAAAATAATTGAAGTTTTATAACAAATATTATTTAAATTTTCGAAAATAATTTAATGTTTTCTCGAGTAATGAAAATAATTGAATTCATGCAAAGAATGTTATTTTTTATCGATAAGTAATTGAATTCTTGTAAAGAATTTTATTAAAATTTTTCAAAAATAATTGAATTCTCTCGAAAATATTGAAAATTTCAAATAATTAAATATTTGAAAATATTGAACTTTAGTAACAAATTAATTTAAAGTTTTCAAAAATAATTAAAATCTTTGGACAATAATTAAAACTATTAAATTCATACAAAGAATATTATTATTTATGAAAGTAGCTTAATTTGTGGTAAAAAGTTTTATTAAAATTTTCATAAATAACTGAATTTTTTTTAAAATATTGAAAAGAATTAGAATTCTGGTCGAAAATTTTACAAAAATTTCTAAAAATAACTAAATTTTTTTAGAATTATGTTTAAAATAATTAATTTTCATCGAAGTATTTTATTAAAATTCCCGAAAATAATTAATTTTCATCGAAGTATTTTATTAAAATCCCCGAAAATAATTAAATTTTTTCAAAAATATTGAAAATAATTACATTTTTGGGAAAATTTTTATTATTTATGAAAATAATTGAATTCTGGTAAAGAACTTGATTAGAAAAAGCAAAAATAATTTATTTCTTTAAAAAATAATAAATATAATTAAATTTTTGCGAATAATTTTATTAAAATTGTAAAAAAAAATTTAATTATTTAGAAAAAATTCAAAATCATTGAATTCCTGATAAGAATTTAATAATTTATAAAAATAATTAAATAATTCTGGAAAAAAATTGTGATTTTTTTTCTAAAAATAATTAAATTCTTTCGTAAAAATTGAAAATAATTGAATTCTAGTAAAAAGTATAATTCAAATTTCCAAAAAAAATTTAATTCGTTAGAGAAAACAAATAATAATTAAATTTTTGTGAAGAATTTTATTGCTTATGAAAATAATTGAACTTCGGTGAAGAATTTAAAAAATTTTTTAATAAATTGAATTCTTTAAAAATTACTTTAATTCTTCCAACAATAATGAAAAAAATTGAAGTCCTGAGAAGAATTTTATTATTTATGGAAATAATTCAATTCTGGTAAAAGTTTAATTCAATTCTTTCGTAATTCTGGTGAAAAGTTTAATTCAATTCTTTCGTAAAAATTGAAAATAATTGAATTCTGGTGAAAAGATATAAATCAATTCTTTCGTAAAAATTGAAAATAATTGAATTCTGGTAAAAGATATAATTCAAATTTCTAAAAATAATTTAATTTGTTAGAGAATATCAAAAATAATTAAATTTTTGCAAAGAATTTTATTGCTTATGAAAATAATTTAACTTCGGTGAAGAATTTAAAAATTTTTTTAATAAATTGAATTCTTTAAAAAATAATTTAATTCTTCCAACAATAATGAAAAAAATTGAATTCCTGAGAAGAATTTTATTATTTATGGAAATAATTCAATTCTGGTAAAAGTTTAATTCAATTCTTTCGTAAAAATTGAAAATAATTGAATTCTGGTGAAAAGATATAAATCAATTTTTTTGTAAAAATTGAAAATAATTGAATTCTGGTAAAAGATATAATTCAAATTTCTAAAAATAATTTAATTTGTTAGAGAATATCAAAAATAATTAAATTTTTGCAAAGAATTTTATTGCTTATGAAAATAATTGAACTTCGGTGAAGAATTTAAAAATTTTTTTAATAAATTGAATTCTTTAAAAAATAATTTAATTTTTCCAACAATATTGAAAATAATTGAATTCCTATGAAGAATTTTATTATTTATAGAAATAATTCAATTCTGGTGAAAAGTTTAATTCAATTCTTTCGTAAAAATTGAAAATAATTGAATTCTGGTAAAAGATATAATTCAAATTTCTAAAAATAATTTAATTTGTTAGAGAATATCAAAAATAATTAAATTTTTGCAAAGAATTTTATTGTTCGAAAATAATTGAACTTCGGTGAAGAATTTTATTAAAATTTTCAAAAATAATTGAATTCTTTAGATAATATTGAAAATAATTGAATTCCTATGAAGAATTTTATTATTTATGAAAATAATTGAATTTCAGGGGAAAAGTTGGACTGAATATTAAATAATAATTGAATTTTTGCGAAGGATTTTTAATAAAATTTTCAAAAATAATTGACTTATTTAGAAAATATTGAAAATAATAGAATTCCTAAAAAGAGTTTTATAATTTAGAAAAATAATTGAATTCTGGAGAAAGGGTCGGCTAAAATTTTAAAAAATAATTGTATTCTTTCGAAAGTATTGAAAAAAATTGAATTCTGGTGAAGAATTTTACTGAAATTCAAAAAAATAATTTAATTCTTTCGAGAGTATTGAAAATAATTTAATTATTGCTAAGAATTTTATTTTATTAAAATTATTATTTATGAATAAAATTGAAGTCTCGTCAAGAATTTCACTAAATTTTTTTACATAATTGAATTCTTTTAAAAAATTTAATTACGACTGTTTTGAAAATAATTCCCTGACTAATTTTACTGTTTTCGAATTTTTTCCATGATTTCCCTGACTGATTTTACTGTTTCCTAATTTTTCCCTGATTTTCCTGACTGATTTATTTTTTTTACGATTTTTTCCCGATATTCCTGACTGATTTTACTTTTTCTAATTTTTCCTGAACTACGGCAACCCTGAATAAGTGATAATTGTAAAAATAAACCATAAGTGATTATTACGGGAATAAACAAAGTGCCAATTACAATAACAATTTAAATGCTCCATTAAATAATTCGTTTTGCAAATGAAAATCAAAGTCTATTATAAAACGGCGCGAAGAATAGGAAACACGTTTCGAAAATTGTATATAAAAATCGACTCTATTTGCTCTCTCGCATAAAGTATATAAATTTTCAATGCGCAGTAGTGCAATGATCGTGCAAAACTTTTCTCAACGTGTAACACATTAAACATTATTAAAAGTACACACGTGTAAACGATTATCGGTAGCCTAAAGCTTTTTGGTAAATATCGATCAACTTATGAGTCTTTCGTTCTTTCCTCTCCTATTTCTCTAATATAAAGAGCTCGGCAATAATAACAAGTTGAGAAACTATAAAATTTATAATACTCTATTTCAACCTGCTATATATTTTTCGCTATATTTCGCCTCAAGGCAGGAAGTCTTGAAAGTCAGTAGTTAGCACTCCACATAACGCATATCATGTAATTATTATCCTCCATATATATATATACGAAAATTGAATTATTGTCCTCATAATATTTATTTTTTTCAAGTACCAAATTTAGAAGAAGGATAAATAAAAAAAAAGGAGAGAATGTGCCTACTCTCTTTTTTTGTTTATGAGACTAAAAAACATAAATTGCTTTTGTTTAGAACGTAATTGAGACTTTAATCTTTGTATAAATTAATTTTATATGCCAACTTTCTAGCGGTATTAGCTAAGTTAGTTATAAAGTGAGAAAATGCGTCTAAATAAATTTTGTAATGAGACGTTAAAATTATTCTCAAAGTCCGGAAATTGATTTCTTATTGGGAAAAGAAAAAAAACATTCCTCTTATCGAATTGTATAAGACAAGAAAAAGGTGTCAATTACGGTTCTCGCATTTTTCACACTCTATACGCTTAACTTTTATAAATGACAAAATTTTCCTCAATAAATATTCAATTTTGATGAAAAAATTTTTTTAATTCCATACATTTTATTTCCTTTTTTTATGTCATTCGTATTTTTCTATTTTTAACAATTAAAATAACCTGACAATAAATATTTATTAAACTGAGAAAAATATTTACCTTTCTTTATTATTATTATTATTATTATTATTATTATTATTATTATTATTATTTTACTAAAATTCAATTATTTCAAAAATTTTTTACAATCATTAATAATATATTTGTTTTAAAAGTAAAAAAGTATCTTTAAAAAAACAAAAGTATTTGAAAAATCAAATTTCTCAGAATTTTAATTAAATTTTGTCGAAGATTCAATGTTGAAACAAAATATTTTATTAAAATTTTTTTGAAATTAACTTATTTTATAAAAATAAATTGTTTTAATAATTGTTCTAATTCACTTTGAAATTAAGTTATTCTTTTTGTACCATTTCAATTATTCTTTCCAATAATTATGCACTTTTGCAAAAAAATTAAATTCGAACTTAAAAAAATAATTTCATATTTTTAAGAATAATGAAATTAATTTAATTCCTGCGAAGAATTTAATTATTTACGAATATAATTAAATTTCGGTGAATAATTTTATTTACAATTTCTAAAACTAACATAATTCTTTCCAGAATAATTTTATGTAAATAATAAAATTCTTTTCTGGAATTCAATTAATTTTGGAAATTAATTGAAATAAAATTCTTCGCAGAAATTTAATTATTTTCAATAATTTTTAAGGGAATTCAATTTGTTTATTAAATTTTAATGAAATTCTTAGTCAAAGTTCAATTATTTTTGTAAATAATTTAGTTTTGTAAATTATTTACAAAATAATTACTTACAAATTTTATTCAATTAATTTTGGAAATTTGAAATAAAATTCTTCGCAGAAATTTAATTATTTTCAATAATTTTTAAGGGAATTTAATTTGTTTTTTAAATTTTAATAAAATTCTTAGTCAGAGTTCAATTATTTTTGTAAATAATAATAATAATAATAATAATTTAGTTTTGTAAATTATTTACAAAAATAATTGAACTCTGACTAAGAATTTTATTACAATTTAAAAATCAAATTAAATTCCCTTGAAAATTATTGAAAATAATTAAATTTCTGCAAAGAATTTTATTTCAAATTTCCAAAATTAATTGAATTTCAGAAAAGAATTTTATTATTTATATAAATTAATTAAGTTTTGAAATTAATTAAAAAATATTTGAATTTTCGCAAAGTATTTAATAAAAATTCTCTGAAATATTTTTATTTTCCCGACAATAATGAAAATAATTAAATTCCTGAGAAGAATTTTATTATTTATGGAAATAATTCTATTTTTTCCCAGAAAATTGAAAATAATTGAATTCTAGTGAAAGATATAATTCAAATTTCCAAAAATAATTCAATTCTTTGGAAAAAATTAAAAATAATTGAATTCTGATGAAAAATATATAACTCAAATTGTCAAAAATAATTCAATTCTTTCGAGAAAATATGCGACAATAATTGAATTCCAGTGCAAATTTTATTGTTTACAGGAATATTTTAATTATAGAAAAGAATTTTATTATTTACAAAAATGCTGTAAATCTGTTAAAGACTTTTATTCAAATTGTCAAAAATAATTCAATTCTTTCGAGAAAATTGAAAATAATTGAATTCAAGTGAAAAGTTTTTTTGTTTACGGAAATAATTAAATTACAGAAAAGAATTTTATTATTTACAAAAGTACTGTAAATCTGTTAAAGACTTTTATTCAAATTGTCAAAAATAATTCAATTCTTTCGGGGAAATTAAAATTAATTTGAATATAATTGAATTTTCGTGAAGAATTTAATTAAAATTTATAAAAATACTTGAATTTTTTTTAGCAATATTGTAAAAATGGTTGAATTCAGGATTAATATGTAGATTTTAATTTTTAAAAACAATTAAATTTCTTTGAAAATATTGAAAATAATTGCATTTTAGTGAAGAATTTTATTTACAATTTCTAAAAATAAGTTAATTTTTTCAAGAATATTTAAAATAATTGAATTCAGGGCAAAAGTGTTACCGAAAATTACAAAAATAATTGAATTCTGGTGAAGAATTAGATACAAATTTTTAAAATAATTTAATTTTTTTAAGCATAACGAAAATAATAATTGAACTTTAGTGAAGAGCTTGACTAAAATTTTTAACAAAAAAAATTGAATTCTTTTGAGAATATTTAAAATAATCCTTTTACTTCAAAGAATTTTATTTAAAATTTTTAAATAATAATTTAATTTCTTAGCCAATATTGAAAAAAATTGTCTTTTTAAGAAAGAAATTTGTTATTTATAAAAATAATTTAATTATCATACAGAAAATTTAATTTACTTAATTAAATTAATTAAATAATTAATAATAAATAATAATAATAAATAATAATAATAATTAATAATTAATTAATTAATTAATTAAATTATTAATTTAATTTTATTTTATTTTATTTTATTCTTCCAAGAAAATTGAAAAAATTGCATTGCGTGGTGAAAAGTTAGTCTTAAATTTTCATAAATAACTGAGTTCTTTCGAGAGTACGTAAAATAATTGAATTTCTATAAAGAATAAAAAATTTCGGATTTTTGATTGTAAGAAAAATAATTAGCAATATTTTGACAATAAAATTAAAAAAAGATGAATTTACCTACTTTTTTTATGCATTAATTATTATTATTTAGGGAGAAAAATAAATACGCAACTTTTGATAAATCGAAATGATTATATAGCTATATTTTGAGAACAAAATTAAAAAAAAGTCAACTAATTTTGAAACAGATGGAAAAAAACAGTGTCACAAGAGTCGATATCCAAAAAAAGTCAAATAAACCTCTAAAAAGGAGTTCGTACACAATTTTTCAACCATATATATATAAAAAGAAGCTAAACGATCGAGGAGAGGAAAAAAACGGTTTTTTTCCGTCAGACTGTGTAAAAGAGAACCTGTTTCAATCTAAAAGGCCGCGCCTGATTTGAAAATTATGCCAATATAAGCGGACCAAACGAACGGTTCTCCGGGAGGAGAATTTTAAACGTGTTTATAATATGTATATATATACAAACACAAAGTTGAATGCATTCTTGAAAAAAAAAGAGTAAAAAAAAAATATCGAACCGTGTGTCTTACAGGTAACGTTACGTTATCGCGATTCTTCAATGAGTCGAACCAAGAGGTCACTATAAACTCGATGGAGAGTGCGAGAGAGTACGAGAGAGTCAAAAGAGAACGAAAGTGAAAGGTACAAATTCCTGTACAGGTATGCCCGGAACACGTGCAACTATATATGCTATTCAACAATTTATGAATGTGTATGGGTCTCTTCGCACGCGTCTTTTAAGTACACGCAGTGTGTGCAAATTGCAAGTATGCATATATGTGCGTGATGACCCGAAAAAAAATTGTATCAACTTTTGATCTAGATTTTCCCGTCAATTATCGTCCTCTTCATCGTCATTGGTCACTCATTTTCAAAGTAGAGAAAATTACAACTATTCAGTGATATATCTTTTCACTCCTTTGACACATTGTTTGTCTAGTCTTGTCTAATTATTTTCAATTTGATTTTATCACACACGATATTTATTTACGAGTTTATTAAACACTCATTAAATTTCTGTTCTCTTAATCACTTTCAACAGACGTGTGAAATGTTGACAGGAAAAATCATTTTTCTTTTTTTCCGATTTTCAAATTGAATGTTGACCTTTTTCCCTGAGACCTACAAAAAGAAAATCAAATTCAATTATACGTGAAAAGGTTTCTTAGCGGCGAAAAATTGTCCAACAATTTCGAAAATAAAATTAGTACCTCTCTCAAATTTTCAAACGTTTCAATAAAATTTTTTTCAAATTCAATTATATTTACTTCAATGTTGTAAAAAATAAATTAATTTTCATCTGAATTTTTTCAAAATCAATTATTTTTCAAACGTTTCAATAAAATTTTTTTCAAATTCAATTATATTTACTAGGAATTTTCAATTTTTTCAAATTCAATTATTTTCATCTGAATTTTTTTCAAATTCAATTATTTTTACTAGGAATTATCAATTGTTTTAAATTCAATTAATTTTCATCTGAATTTTAGGGAAAAATCCTTTTTTTTAATATCAATTTTAGGTTTCACTTCAAATTCTTTTAAAATTAAAATAATTCTACTTAAAAATTTAGAGAATTTCAATTCTTTTAAAATACAATTCATTTTCGATCAGAATTTTTAGAATTTTCAATTCTTTTAAAATTCAATTAATTCAGAAGTTTAGAGAAAAATTAATTAATATTTGTAATCAATTTTAGGAAACTTCAATTATTTTAAAATTCATTTAATTCTAATTTTCTGTTAAAAATTTTTAAAATTTCAATTCATTTTCGATCAGAACTTTTAGAAATTTTAATTCTTCTAAAATTCAATTAATTCAGAAAAGTTTAGGGAAAAATCAATTAATTTTTGTAATCAATTTTAGGAAATTTCAATTATTTCAAAAATCATTTAATTCTACTTTTCTGTTAAAAATTTAAAAAATTTCAATTCATTGTCGATCAGAACTTTTAGAAATTTTAATTCTTCTAAAATTCAATTAATTCAGAAGTTTAGGGAAAAATCAATTAATGTTTGTAATCAATTTTATGAAATTTCAATAATTTTAAAATTCATTTAATTCTACTTTTCTGTTAAAAATTTAAAAAATTTCAATTCATTGTCGATCAGAACTTTTAGAAATTTTAATTCTTCTAAAATTCAATTAATTCAGAAAAGTTTAGGGAAAAATCAATTAATTTTTGTAATCAATTTTAGGAAATTTCAATTATTTCAAAAATCATTTAATTCTACTTTTGTGTTAAAAATTTTAAACAATTCATCTAAAATTCGATTAATTTTAATCAAAATTTTTGGAAATTTTAATCAGGATTTTATGAAATTTTAATTCTTTCAGAATTCAATTATATTTTTGCCCATTATTTTAGGAAATTTCTATTCTTATAATATTTTAATAATTTTTAATCAGTATTTTAGGGTGTTTCAATTATTTCAAGAAGTTTCAATTAATTCTTTCTTAACATTTAATTATCTTTATAAAAAATAGATGTAAAATATTTTTAAAAAGCTGATTGTTCCGTATTTTAATAAAATAGTTTCGAGACATCAATTTTTACACTAAAATTTTTTTAAAAATCTTTTTAAAATTAATTAGTTTATAGAAAGTATTGAAATACTAACAATTTTTTTAAAACTCTTATAAAATTCTTTGACTTTAATAATTTTAAATTTGATTTTACGAAATTAAAATATACCAAAATTAAAACAAAATTTTAATTAATTTGATAATTCATTAATAATTTCTTTTAAAAAATCAATAATTCTTAAAAAAAATTGAATTAACATTTTTAAAAGACTTAATTTTTTCTGAATTTTAAGTATTTGAAAGTAAATAAATTAATATAAAAAATATATGTTAATAAAGAATTAATTGAAACTTCTTGTAATAATTGAAACTTCCTAAAATACTGATTAAAAATTATTATAATAGTTTAAGAATGGAAATTTCCTAAAATAATGATAAAAAATAATTGAATGTTAAAAAAATTGAAATTTCATAAAATCGTGATTAAAATTTATTAAATCATAAAAGAATTAAAATTTCCAAAAAGTTTATTTAAAATTAATCGATTTTTTAATGAATTAAAATTTAAAAAATTTAATAATTAAGTAAATAAATTAATATAAAAAGATTTAAAAAATTTTCATTTAAAAATTGATGTTTTGCAAAAATTTATTTTAAATTCTGAAGAATTTTATTTTGAATTTTGTTTTTAAAATATTTTAGTTACACTTTTATTAATTATTTCTTCATTTTTTCCAATATTTATTTATATTTAAATTAAAAAGAATTTTTTTTAGAAATATTTAATTAATATTAATTTTTCTACATCGATTGTTAAAAATTTGAGTACGAAACTTTCTGAATTTAAAATATTTTTGAATATTGAAACTATATTTTTAACTATAATCATTTCGGAGTTAAGGATAATTAATACCTAATATTAAGTAATTTTTTGTAGAATTTAATTATTTAAAATGAATAATTAAGATATTTTCAAAAAATAAGAAATCAAGTGAAATAAATTTCAAGGAGAACTCAAGGTTTCCAAATTTCTCGAAAATCTTTACGACATTATAAAAAGCAGAATTTTCGTACTAACGCAAACGTTTCTTATATGTTTCCAGTACTTTCGATAAAATTAGTTATAGTACCACATTTTTCAATTTCAAAACTTCAATAAAATTCCTTTTAAAATTCAATTATTTTAAAGCAGAATTTTAGAAAAATTTTATTATGTTGAAAATTTTCAATCAATTATTTCATAAATTTTTAATTATTTTAGGAAAATTGAACAAAATCTTGGGAAACTTCGATTGTTTTAATATTTTAAATCGAATTATTTATAAAAAATAATTTTCCAAAATTTACAAAATTATTTTTTGAAGAAATTAACAAGTATTAAAAAATTTTCCTTTTAAATTTCTCCTGCAATTTTTAATTTTAGTAATTGCTTGTAAAATCTATTATACATGATCGCTTTTTATATTTAATAAAATTTTCTATTATTAACGTTTAAAAATTCGTAATAGAAAATAAAAATTATAAATAACAATTCATAAGAAACAATTAAAATATTCTACTCTCTAGTTGAAAGGTTTGCAATTATTCAATTATTTTGCTATTAAATATAGAAAAAGTGTACAAAATAAATAAGGAATAAATAAAAATAGTGATGTTCATTTAAATTAATAAATTAAAAAAACTATTCCACAATTTAATTATTTTAAATAAAGTTAATTGTCTTCGAAAAAAACCAAGTGAAGAACAATTCAACGAGAATTCAAAGTTTTTATTTTTTTTTAATATTTTAATTTTTTTAAATATTCTAAAAATATTGTTCGACACTAAAAACCTAAAATTTGTTAGTACTTCCAATAAATAATTTTATTTTTTCGAATTTTTCTTTTCGATTGTCATGAATCTCTAAAATTGTAATTTCAATTTTTAAAAATCAACGAAATTTAAATTAATTTAATTTAATTTAAATTTTATTCCTTTTCTTTCAAAAAGCGAAAATTTTAATTTTCTTCAAAAAGAATTTTAATTTTCTTCTAAACATCTCCTAGTAATGAAAATAATTGCCGAATTACAAAATCCAAAATCGATAGAGGGAAAAATTTTAGATACTTCTCGTTTCGAATTTTTTGAGAATTCACAAAAATTCGTAACTCAACATTTTAAAATCAGGTTGTATTTTTGAAGCTAAAGCAATCAAGCAACTGTATCCATTCATCAGTTTTTACTCTTCTTCATTCTTCAGAAAAACTGTTTCGAAATTTTTTTCCAAGCGAGACTGTGACATTCCGACATTGTGGCGTTAATATAAGAATTCTTCCCTTCAGGAGTCATTGCAGAAATACCTGGAAAATTCTTTCGACGATTATTCCTCCACTTTTCTCTCAATTCTCAAAAAAAAAAAAAAAAAATTCTCCCATATCCTCAATTTGGAAACAAATTCCAAAGAATTTCTCTAGAACAAAAGTTTTCCATAATAAGTAACAAAGTTTTCAACAATAAAAATTTTTTCAACAATTTACTGAATAGAAAAAATTATGTCTATTCTTGAATTGTAAAATGTGGTCCAAGATCGAAAATATTTATAAAAAGTATAAAAACAATTTTTCCAAATTGCAAAAAAATGTAAATTAAAAAAAATTAAGAAATAATGATCAAAAATTGTAATTAAATTTAAAATCAACCCAACGAGTAATAAATTTAATTAAGAAAGTGTTTTTTTTTCAATATTCAATTCTCGAGAATTTCGTAAATGAATAAAAAAAAATTTACATCGACAGAATAAATCAATATTTATGTAATTGTGTGACACACTATTTGTAAAGGAAAATTATTCATTGAATCAAAAGAAGTATTTTCTTTCTTCATGTAACGCCCATCGTCATAATATTATGTATATGTGAAAAAAAAGAAGAAATGTCTCTCTACACGCGTAGGTCTTTGTTGCACACATATGTATGTAAATTTTGCAAGAAGAGAATCGATTGAAAGGCAATAAATGTAATTATTTCTTTTTTGCCATGAATGCGCATGATGAATCGAAATAATGAAAGAATGCCACTGAGAGTTTTGATTATGATAAAACAAAACTAAAAAAAAAAAATAATAAACGTACATTATAACTGTTGTTAAGTCAAACACATTTTATTCCGTTAGAGGACACGTGCACATATGCTTTAAGAATAACTAAATGTCCTATAAATGCCACGTCACTTATGGTGTTCGATGTTGCGTGCACAACATTCATCGTTATTGCTAATGAACAACAATCTTTTTATTTTCGTACGCATTAAAGGTCAACTATTCAACAAAAATTTATTCATTTCCTGAAAAATTTATAGATTTTCTATTTATTTTTCAATATTTTCTTTCAAATTTTCATTTAAAATTTATTTTTACTATTTGAAATTGAATCTTAATTTTTATCTCGATTTTTATTTTGAATTTAAATATTTCAATTTTTATATTTCAATTTTAATATTTAAATTTATATATTTCAATTTTAATATTTCAATTTTTATATTTCAATTTTAACTTCAATATTTCAATTTCAATTTGAATTTCGATAGTTTCAAATTTGAATTCGAATTTTTGACTTCAATATTTATTTTTTACTGACATGAAATATTGAAATTCATTATAAAATTTTTATTGAATTTTTAAGAATGAAAAAAGTAGTAAAAAAAACTATGGAAAAATTAATTTTCACGACTCAAAGTTTCATAATTTCTAAATAAAATTAAATTCAAAGAATAAAGGCATATGATGCAATATTGATAACTTCAAAAATTCGATAAATCTATTGAAACATTTTGAAATGCAATTGTTATTAAATTGAAATACTGAAAATACAGAATTTAAACTTCGCATTTGATAATTAATTTTAAAAAATAGTAAAACAAATTTTTAAGAATGAAAAAAGTAGTAACAAAACTATAAAAAAATTAATTTTCACGATTCAATTTTTCATAATTTCTAAATAAAATTAAATTCAAAGAATAAATGCATTTTTTTAAATACAAACTTCAATCACTTTTTTGTTGAAATTTTTAAATGTAAAAATATTTTTCTAAATAAAATTAAATTCAAAAAATAAATGCATTTTTTTTTGTCATTGAATTTTGATTCAATGACATTTTTCTTGAAATTTTTAAATAGAAATATTTGAAACTTGAATCAATTTGATTCAAACTTAAAATTTTACATATTATTTCAGTTATACAACAATTAAAATCTTTAAAGATTTCAATTTCAATTTAAATATTCAATTATTAATCTAAAATTTTAACTAAAATTCAATTTTAAATCAATTCTTATTACAAAGTTTTGCGAGAATTCAATTATTTAAATACAAAAATAAATAATTTATTGACTAAATGATTATTTCTCAAAAATCAAATTCTTATAAAAAACTTTATTAAAATTGAAAAAAATTAAATTCTTTTGAAAAATTTTAATAAAATTTTCGATAATAATTGCATTTTTTTCTAGAATTTTTTATAAAAAATGTAATTATTTTGAAAATTTTAGTGAAATAGTAGAAAGTGAAAATAATTGAATTTCTGTGATAAATTTTATTAAATTTTCCTTTAATAATTCAATTTTTTCAAGAATATTAGAAATAATTGAATTCATGCGAAGAATTATATAATTCCTGAAAATAACTGAGTTCTAGCGAAGAATTTAATTAAAATTTTCAAAAATATACAAAATCTTTTAATAATATTAGAAATAATTTAATTTTAGTGAAAAAACTTGCTAAAATTTTAAAAATTCATTGAATTGTTTTAAGAGTCCTGAAAATAATTGATTTACTGCTGGAAAATTTATTAAAATTTCCAAAAAAAATTTAATTCTTTCATGAATATTGAGAATAATTGTATTCATTCGAAAAATTTTATTATTTCTAAACGTGATTAAATTCTAGCGCTAAATTTAATTGAAAATAATTGAATTTTAGTGAAGAGTTTTACTGAAATTTGGAAAAATAATTTATTTTTTTAGAATATTTAGAATAATTAAATAATTTTTTTGCGAATATTGAAAATAATTGAATTCTGGTAAAGAATTTTATTAAAATTTTTAAAACTAAATCAATTCTTTCGAGAATATTACAAATAATTAAATTCTTGTAGACGATTAATTATTTGTCTAAATAATTGAATTCTTTTATGAATAGTGAAAATAATTTATGTTCTGCGTAGAGTTTTTATCAAAATTTAATAAAATCATAGTTTTTTTCAAAGAATATTGAAGAACATTGAATTTTTGTTAAGAATTAAAAAAAAATTTTAAGAATAATTGCATTTTTCAAGGTTGTGTATTTAAAATTTTAATAAAAAAAAATTAAAATCCGACGTTAGGTTTTATTAATTATGAAATTAATTGAATTTTTGTAAACAACTTTTTATTAGAACAATAAAAAATAATTGAATTTCTCTGAAGAATTTTATTATATTTATAAAAATAATGGAATTCTAGTGAAGAAATTTCTCAATTATTTTTAAACTAATTGAATTTTCGCAAAAAATTAGAAAAACAATCTTTTTAAATAATTGTTTTCCTTCGAAAATTTTCCAAAAAATTTTATTATTTTTGTAAATATGTAATTGAATGTTTGCAAAGAATTTTATAATATATTTTTTTAAATAATTGAATTATTTTGAACAAATTTTCATAAAAATAGTAGATATTGAAAATAATTGAATTTCGAAAAGTTTTTTTAAAATTATTATATCGTTTTAAAGAAATTTATTAAAAGGTTTTGAATTATTTGTTGGAGTTTTATTAACAATTTTTAAGAATAATTATTTTCTTTTAACTATTAGCGAGTCTAAACTCTAAAGTGTGCAAATTTCCAAAAAGAAAAAGAAAAAAATAGCTTTTAGTATCACAAATCTAAAAAAAAATTTCTGAATAGTAGCAAATCGTCAAAAAAAAGTACTAAATAGTAGATTTTGATGAGTACGAAACTCGAATTGAAATATTGAAATTCTTTATCAAGTTTTATCGAGAGAAAAATTGTGGAATACGTCAAAAAATCGATAATTCGATTGAAAGTTGAAACACTTTGGAATAACATTGCAATAAGAAGGAAATAAAAATAACATTTTCTCGAAGACAATTCCAAATCATTTTCAAAAGACGAATCCAAAAAAAAAACAAAGAAAAATTTGCAAAATGAAAGAAGAATTTTTTTTCGAAGATAAAAACGTCGATGTGAAGAAAACTAAAAATAGTAAGAAGGATAGCAACTTCGTGATGATTCGCAACGGTCAAGGACATTCGGAAATGTGAATTCTCAGACCTTGAGTAAATGACCTTAAACATCAGTTTTCTCTCAATTGCAGTTTCTTGATTTATGGAATTCAAAACAAGAGGCGAAGACGAAGAAGATGAGATTTTTTTTTCGCCTAAGAATTAAATGATCTTAAAAGCGACGCGACGTTTAGTGAAAGAGTCTGTTGGCACTGGAGCATGACAGCAATGAGTGAGACTGGTAACAGTTTGTCTGTACTAAAAGGAATTGCCCCGTTAGCAAAAATACGTCATATACAGTACACAAGATTATAATAAAGCTGAGAAATTATTCTGTAAACGTCGTTCACTTGAAATCAAAGAACAGACAAATCCCCCAGGACCAGTCGTTTAGTCAACAAGTTCAACAGGTTATTCCAAGAGAGAAAAGAAAGAGAGAGAGAACGAATTCTTTAATACCAAAGAGCACTGACTTGAATTTCACGGAGCTCTACTTAATTCCGAAATGTCAATCTCCAGCAAAATTTTCATTTACACAAAAAAGAGAAATATTATCGATCATTTCTCTCTTGCGTAACGCGAAACAATTTCTCACAAATCCATTTATAGCGTCATTCACATTAAAAAATGGTCCATAAAAATTTAGCACCTAAAACAAAAAAATATTTATCATCAACTTGTCGTAAATTCATTAAATCGAAGATATTTTTATACCGAGAATCGAAGAAAAAATTTCTCAAGAGGCTGTAGCAAAATAAAAAATTATTCCGCAGAAAATAAATTCCGTCGAAGAATAATAGTCAAATTAATTAAATAATTAATTAAATTTCTCTAAATCGTCTTTTTTTCCTCCAGATTAAAAGTCGTCATCACCTAAAACACAAAAAATATTATAAAAAAAAGAATTTTCTCTTCTTATTTGACTCGGAAAGAATGCTTTCTTCTCAAATACAATATTATAACAACTCGAAGCAAATTCGTTACATCTAAGAACATTTCATTCCTTTTAAATTTTCATTGTAATTTTGCAATTAGCACAAAATTTCATCGAGGAATATTTTGAAAAATGGATATTATTTTAAATTTTTACTAGGAAATTTTTATTTTTAATTTTTATTCGTAAATTCGAAAAAAAATTTTAATTTGTTTCTTATATGAAAAACTTTTGTTCTAGAGAAATTTTTAGGAATTTGTTTCCAAATTGAAAAAATAGAATTTTTTTTTGAGCATCGAGAGAAAAGTGGAGAAATAATGGTCGAAAGAATTTTCCAGGTATTTCTGCAATGACTCCGAGGGGAGGAATTCTTAAATTGACGCCACAATCGGAATGTCACAGTCTCGCTTGGAAAAAAATTTCGGAACAGTTTTTCTTTAGAATGAAGGAGAGTAAAAACTGATGAATGGATACAGTCGCATGATTGCGTTAATTTTAAAAATACAACCTGATTTTATAATATTGAGCTACGAAGCCCGACGAATTTTTTTTTTACTTCATCCAAAGAAATCGCATTCAATTATTTGCAAATTAATTAAAATTTTTTTTAAAGAATTCAATTATTTATGAAAATTAGAATAACATTCTTTTGAGAAATTTAATTGTTTTGTAAGATTGCGAAACAAATAATTTAATTATTGTTATAAATAATAAAACTCTCTAAAGATGTATTCAGTTATTTAGGATTTAATTGATAATAAATTCGTTGTAAGAATTTAAAAATAAAAAAAGGGAAAGGAAGTTAATTCTTTAAAGCAATTAAATTATTTTGGAAAATATTAGTTAAATTCTCAAATCAGAATTCAAATTCTTTTCCTCATTCTCCAAATAATTAAATTATTTTTTTGAAATGTTAGTCAAATTTTTCCAGAATTGAATTATTTTTATAAATAATAAAATACTTATCAGGAATTCAATTATTTTCAAAATAATTTAATTTTTTTTGACGTTTTTAATAAAATTGTTCGGAAATAAGTTTAATTTAATTGTAATTAAATTATTTTTTAAATTTGAAATCAAATTCTTTTTAAGAAACAACAATAAAACACAATAAAACAAATATTTTTGATATTTCTGATAGAATTGAATTATTTTTGAGAATTTTGATCTAATTCTCCATCGGAATTTGATTTCTTTCAATTTAATTTTCATAGGATTTCTCTAAATAATTAAATTATTTATAAATATTGGAATGATATTATTTTTTAAATAATAAAATAAATTTTTTTCAATATTCTCGAATGAATTGATTTACTTTCAAAAATTTTTATAAAATTCAATTATTTTACATATTCCCCGAAGAATTCAATTATTTTGAAAAATGTTCGTCAAACTCTTTATCAAAATTCAATTATTTTCATAAGTAACAAAATTCTTGGCAGGAATTCAATTATTTTCGGAAAAAACAAATGATTTTTGGAAATTTAAAATAAAATTTTTCAAAAAAATTCCATTATTTTCAATATTGTTATTATTTTATAAAAAAAGAAGAGAAAATAAAAGAAAATAAAAGAAAAATAAAATATAATAAAAGAATGGAATTATATCTATAAATTTTAATTAAATTCGTCTCATAAATTTTATTATTTTCAAAACTTTTGAAAGATTTTAAAAATTTTAATAAAATTATTCGAAGAAATTCAATTATTTTGAAAACTCTCACATGAATTCCATTAATTATGAAAATTTTTAGTCAAACTCTTTATCAAAATTCAATTATTTTCATAAATAACAAAATTCTTGGCAGGAATTCAATTATTTTCATTATTTTCGGAAAAAATAAATGACTTTTGGAAATTTTAAATAAAATTTTTCAAAAAAATTCCATTATTTCCAACATTGTGAAAAAAATTGAATTATATCTAGAAATTTCAATTAAATTCTTCTCACAAATTTAATTATTTTCAAAACTTTCAAAGAAATTCAATTATTTTTGAAAATTTTAATAAATTTCTTCGATGAAATTCAATTATTTTCAAAACTCTCAAACGAATTCAATTAATTTTGAAAATTTTCATTCAAACTCTTCATTGGATTTCAATTATTTCATATTCTTGAAAGAATACATTTATTTTTGGAAATTTTTGTAAAATTCTTCACCAGAATCCAAATATTTTAAAAAATTTAAATAAAATTATTCAATAGAATTCAATTATTTTTGTAATTAACAACATTCTTCACTAGAATTCAACAATTTTTAATAAACTCGAAAAATTTCAATTATTTTTTGAACTAATAGAATTCTTCACCTAAATTCAATTATTTTTGTAAACAAAAAATTCTTTGCAGTAATTTAATTATTATTTTCATAAAGAACAAAATTCTTCACAGGAATTCAATTATTTTCAATATTCTCTATAGATTTTAATTTTTTTTTTTGACAATTCTTTTAATCAAATTTTTTATTGTAATTCAATTACTCCTTTAATTTTTTTTATCAAATTCTGAAAAAAATTCAATTTTTTCAATCTCGAAAGAATTTTCAATTATTTTTGAAAATAATAGAACTCTTCACTTGAATTCAATTATTTTTGTAAACAACAAAATCCTTTGCAGTAATTCAATTATTTTCATAAACAAGAAAATTTTCGCAGGGATTCAATTATTTTCAATATTCTCGAAAGAATTCAATTATATTTTCATAAATGTTAGTAAAATTTTTCACCAGAATTCAATTATTTTCAATATTCTCTGTTTAGATTATAAAAAGTTTTTTATATAAAATTTTCGCAGGGATTCAATTATTTTCAATATTCTCGAAAGAATTCAATTATATTTTCATAAATGTTAGTAAAATTTTTCACTAGAATTCAATTATTTTCAATATTCTCTGTTTAGATTATAATTATTTTTGAAAATTTTTTAATCGAATTCTTTATTGGAATTAAATTATTTTTGAATTTTTTTTTTATCAAATTCTGAAGAAAAATTCAATTAATTTCAGAAATAAAAAGTTTTTACAAGATATCAATAATTTTATGATTTTTCACTTGAAAATTTTAATTGAACTCTTCGGTTAAGTATAATTTTCTCAATTATTTTGAATACTATTAAATTATTTTTGGAAATTTTTCCTAAAACTTTGAACTAGAATTCAATTATTTTAAATATCGTCCAAAGAATTCAATTACTTTTGAAAATAAAATTCTTTATTTAAAAAATTATAAAGTTTTCAATACAATTTTTAAGAAATTTCTCGAAAGAATTTTCAATTACTTTTGAAAATAAAATTCTTTGCAGTAATTCAATTTTTTCAATACAATTTTAATAAAATTTTTCAAAAGAATTGAATTGTTGTCAAAACATTTAATAAACTTTTTCCAAACAATTCAACGATTTTGAAAAGTAGATAAATTTTAGAGTTAGTTTTTAAAAATTTTTTCTATTAAAATTTCAAATTATTCTTTAGGGTTACACTGTAAAAAAAAGTTCTAAATTAGAGCTGATTTCGGTATTAAAATAGAACCAAATAACGATTTAGTACCGAAATTGGTACTAAATTAGTACCTTTCTTTTTACAGTGTAGGAAAAAATTCCAAATTCCGTCAGAAAATCAGAAAAAAATCAATTGTTTCATTATTTGAACTTTCTCACAACGAAGCTTTGTATTTAAATTTAAATTCTCTGTTTTCATTTTCGAATTTCTTCGCAAATTTTTTTTGCGAATTTGTTCCAATAATTTTTACCCTAATTTTTCAATTTAATTTCCATTCAATGTCCCAGTGATGGGAATTGATTTTTGGTGTTTGTTGTTTTATTTTCCTTTTTTTTCACGAAAAGAAGAAGTGAAGGAATCAAATTAACAAAATGACGCGATTCATCTCGGTATCGTTCCGTTACGAGTCAATGGCCGAGTTGTCTTCGCACCGTAATCTTGCAGCGATGTGCTACATACATAAACTTGTGGTATAGATACAAGAACAAGCTCGAGGCGAGCCTCCAAGTTGAAAGAATCACAAGAGAGTAAAATCATAGAATCAGGAAAAGTACAAGTTCACTTCTTGTGAGCCTTGAGAAGTTCACTTTTTAAACGCGAGTCTGTATTTGAAAAGCGATAATTATTATTTCAAAAACAACAAGATTTCTCGATTTCAATTTCTGAACGGAACAAAATAAATACGTCATGAGAATGAAGATCTTGTCTACAGTGATCTACATAATTTTTTTTAAACTCAACAATAGAATTTTTCAATTTCAATCAATGAATTTCGGTTTTGATGAATGATCCAGAAACGATCGCTCATCACTGAAAGGTTAATTATTATACTCAGTTCATTTAATTCATTAAATTTATTAAATTTATTCAATTTATTCAATTTATTCAGTTCATTCAATTCATTCAATTGTTTAGAAATGTTTTTGGACCCGTTTCTATTATTTTTTTTCCCCTGGTGAAATTTGACTCAATTTTTTTTTCTTCCGGTTTTAAAACATTTTTTCGAAATTCCTCTCTTAAAAACTGGTTCGACTATTTTTTATTTATTTTTTTTCAAAACTGACGTTAAACACATTTAACAGAAAAATTTTTCTTTTGTTTAACATAGACAATTTCTACTATTTCCCTCTTTCTTTGAAAATTAGTAAAAATATCATAGATTTTCAATGATAATATTTCTGATTTGATAATTGCTGAGAACTTTTTGAAGAGATTTTGAATGTCCATTTATAATGGAGAATTGTGGGAACCTGGGGGAAAAATTAACTGAAGTAGAACGTAGAAAGTGTGTGTAAATAGTGTCAACAATGAATTCAATGAAATAAAATTTTTTTTTGGTGTAAAATTTTACCTGGCTGAATGTTATTGTTGAAATATTCGCAAATTAATATTACATTTGGGGGAAAGAAATTATTATTTCTACATTGTTATGAAAATACTCGTCAAAAATTAAGTAGATTTTAATGACTGAAAGCGTTGTGGTATTTAATTTATATTAATAAGCAAATGTCTAATTTTTTTATTTTTAAATATTAACTTCATTTTTCAATAATAAAAATTTTTTAATGACTTCAGATTCAGAATTAGAAAAATACAAAGACTAACTAATTATTATTTTTTAAAATAGTATTAAAAATCATTTATAAAATTTAATTGTTTTCATAAATAATTTAACTCTTCATAGAATTTAAATCAAATTTTTAAAATCAAGTTTATTTATTTTAATAAATAAAAAAATTCTTTGTAGCGGAAATCATTTTTAAAAAATAAAATCAAATTCTTCACGAGAATTTAATTGCTCACCTAAATAATTAATTTTTCCTCAAAAAACCAATTATTGTCAATGTTATTTAAAGAATAAATTATTTTTGTAAATTTCAATTAAATCTTCTCAGAAATTTAATTATTTTAATAAATAATAAAATTCTTCACAGAAATTAAATTACTTTAAATATTTCCAAAAGAATGCAGCTATTTTTGAGAATTTTAGTTAATCTATTTACCAGAATGCAATATACTCTCGAAAGATTTCAATTATTCTTGCAAATTTTTATTAAAATCTTCACCAAAATTCAATTATTTTAAAACAATAATAAAATCCATAAAACCAAAAATTTAATTCAATTATTTTTACAAATGTTGATTGAAATCTTCACGAGAATTCAATTATTTTAAAAAATAATAAAATTCATAAAAGCGAAAATTCCATTATTTTCGTTTTTCGCGAAAAAATTATTTAATTATATGAAAAATTCTGAAAAGAATTGAATTCAATTATTTCAAATATTCTCAAAAGAATTCAATTATTTTTGAAAATTTTAGTCAAACTCTACACCAGGATTCAATTATCTTCAATATTCTCGAAAGAAATTCATTTCTTCTAAAAATTTTAAGAAAAATTTTCACCAGAATTGAAATATTGTTACATTTCTCTTAACGATTCAATTATTTTTTAAAAATTTTTAAGTAATTCATCAAAAGAATATTTAATTAATTACTAAAATTTCAAATTGATTTTTCAAAAAGAATTGAATTATTTCTAAAAATTTCAGTACAATAATTCTTCGTAAAAATTCAATTATTTTTTTAAATTTTTGCAAAATTCGTCGAAAGAATTGAATTGATTAGAAAAATTTTGAAACAATTTTTTAATTAGAATTAAATTATTTGCAATGCAATACCAATTAAAATCTTTTAAAGGAATTTAAAAATTTAATATTAAATTACATAGGTTTTCAATTATTTACTTAAATAATAAAATCTTTCGTAGAAATTTAAGTATTTTGAATATTGTCAAAAGAATAGAAATTTTGTAAATTTGATTAAAATTATTTGAAGAAATTAAATTATTTCCAAAAAATAAATTTTCAATAATTTTCATAAATAATAAAATCTCTCGTAGAAATTTGATTATTTTGACTATTGGCAAAAGAATTGATTTTTTTAATTTGTTTAAAATTATTTGAAGAAATTATATTATTTTCAGAAAATTGAATAAAATTCATCATTTTTGAAATTTTTAATAAATTTTTTCAAAGAAATAAAATTATATTCAAAAGTTTTAAAAAAATTTATCGCAAGAATGATTTTTTTCACAAAATTTGAATAAATTTTTTGACAATTATTCAACTATTTTCAAAAAATTTAATAAAATTTATCGCAAGAATTAAATTACTATCACAAAATTTAAATAAACCTGAATTTTGTCAAAAATCCAATTGTTTAAAAAAATAAAATTCTTTCGAAGACTTCAACGTTACTTAATGTAAATTCTAGTGTAGAATAATTCTAAATTCTGATTGCATTAAATAATAATTAATTTCCTAATAATTGATTTTTTTGACTATTTTATTGACATTTTATTGTCTGTTTCGTGGAAAATTCTGGTAAAATTTAAAATTAATTTCCTATTATTATTTAAAACGATTCATTTTCTAATGAAGACTTAAAATATAATTTGATTGTTTTCGAAAAATATCAACATAAAAAAAATGATGAACTTTCGATTCAACAAGATTTTTCTTCTATCCACTCATTTTTTTTTTCTTTTAACCAAACAAAAAAAAAATTTCTCGATTCTAGAAAACATCTGCCTCTAATTATAAGCTTTTATCTGAAAATATTAATGTATGGGAAAACACATTGTGGACGGTAATATTTTACCGTAGATAATTAAGAATCATTATGAAGCAATTTAGGAATTTAACAATTAATCTTAAGATTCTGACGAGATAATTATAACAATGTAAAATAATTTTATTTTTCCTAAATCACCGTAGGATTTTATTTTCTAATATCTAAATCTCCGATTCTCTCTTCTTTTTTTTGACTGTGAATTTTTCTGAATTCTATTTGCTTCCTTGTTGCGTATATAATTTTCCAGAATAGAATCGTTTTTCTATTGTAATTTTTTTTTCTCTCTTCCTAAACTCAAGAATGCAAGGCGCCTCTATGTACTTTTCTGCTTCTTTTTTTTATCTATTATGAACCGACTGTATGTGTATATGTCGGAAGGAAACACTTAAAAACCCGGTAAAGAAATCTGCACTAATTTCCTTTCAAGTGTTTTAAAACACTGTGGGAGATTTTGTTTCGTCAGAGAGTTGGTTTATAAAAGTCAGTTAGTCCGAAAGTGGTGCGTGCAATAGAAATGTGCATAATAAGGCACAGATATTTTTATTCACAAGGGAAATTGTACGCATTCAGCAAAAAAAAAAAAAAAAAACGTGTGTGTGTATGAACGTACGTCTCGAGTTTAATTCTAACAGCGTAGCGTGGCCAAACGCGTTTGCCTGAAGGTTTAATGACTTTTACGAGGCTTCTGAAGTCTCAGTTCCTGGCACCCATGCTGAATGGTACATTACACAATATAATCTTGTGTATAAACCACCATTAAAGGATTCCAATCGATTACAAAATATTTCGCTCCGTCGAGGAGAAGAAGAAGAAAAAATGTCCCTGGAGTGAATTTTTTTTCTCTCTGAAAATTTCTCGTTCTTAAATTGATGTTTCATTTCACGACAATGATAATAAACTTATTTCTCAATTTTAATGATTTTCTGCACAAAAATTCTTTTCTCTCTCTCTCTCTCTTTCTTTCTTTCTTTTTCTTTTTTTTCCCTCCAGGTGAATTAGAGTTCAATTTATTGTTGTTTTGAAAATGTGCGACATTGCTTTATTGAATTAACGTGTGAATATTTTTGATGAACACGTTTTCTCTCTTTCGTAACGCCGAGAGTTCCAATCGAATGAAAGATTGGTGCCTTATTGCTTATTTCAAATCAAAGTAAAGATCTTCTCTCGATATTGATTTCTACTTTCGAATATTGTTATTTATTTGGTTATCAAAATGACTTCCTTGTTATTCGACGTATCATTTCTGGAAATCAAAGTGCGATTAGTAAAATATACAAAATTATATTTTTATAACTTTAGAATAATAATAAAATTATTCCTTTCGATTGAAACTTATTTGTTATATAATATAATTGACGAAGGGAAATTTATTTTTCAATTTAATTTTTTACCCTCTTCATCAGGTTTGGAAATAAAAAACTATTCGATTACTTCTTCGTTTGACAAAGTTAATAAATAAATTAATTTTCTGCGAAAGAAGTATGATTATAATAAAACAAAATTATTACCAATAATTCTCTAGGTTTCAATTTTTTTAGAAATAATAAAATTCTTCACCAGATTTAAATTATTTTTGTAAATAAAATATTTTTGTGGAATTCAATTAATTTGGAAAACATTAAATGAAATTCTTTCCAGAAAATCAATTATTTTCAATCATTTCAAAGGAATTGAAATAGTTTTGAAATTTCAAAAAAATTCTTCACTAAAATTCAATTATTTCCATGAACAGTAAAATTCTTCGCAAGACATTCAATTATTATCAATATTGTCAAAAAAATTAAATATTGTTTTGGAAATTTTAGTAAAATTCTTTGCAAAAATTTTATTATTTTCAATATTCTAGAAATAATTGAATTCTTTTAAAAAAATTTTCAATTGAATTCTATACCAGAATTCAATTATTTTTAATATTTTCGAGGTAATTGAAATTTTTGAAATTTTTAGCAGAATTCTTCCACCAGCATTCAATTACTTTGAAAATTATAAAAAAAATAAACTAAAATAAAATAAATAAAAATTATTTAATAAAATTCTTGGCAGGTACTCAATTATTTTTAATGTTCTCAAATATTCTTAAATTCAATTATTTTCAATATTCTTGAAAGAATTCAATTGTTTTAGAAATTTTTTAATTAAACTCTACGAAAAAATTAAATTATTTTAAATATTCTTCAATAAATTCAATTATATTAATTAAACTCTATACCAAAATTCAATTATTTACAATATTCTAACAAAAATTGAATAAGTTTTGGACATTTCAATTAAATTTGTCAAAGAAATTACAATTATGTTTAATATTTTCGAAAGAATTAAATTTTTAAATAAATTTTAGAAATTTTAATTAAAATTCTTTATCGAAATTGAATTATTTTGAATATTCTGAAGAATTAAAAATATTTCGATAAATATTTAAACTCTCCATAGAATTTAATTATTAGAATTTAATTATTTACAATATTCTGTATAGAATTAAATTGTTTTTGTAAATATTTATCAAATTCTGTATCAGAATTGAATTATTATCAGAAAGAATAAAATTTTTGTAGAATATAAATAATTTTGAATATTTGCGAATAAATTAAATTATCTTTTAAAATTTCAATAAGACACTTTAAATAAATTCAATTATTTTCAATATTCTTAAAATAATTGAATTTTTTAGTTTAACAAAATTAATTTTTTTTTTAGCAAAATTCTTCCATCAGTATTCAATTATTTTGATAAATAATAAAATTCTTGGAAGGTACTCAATTATTTTTAATATTCTCAAAAGAATTCAATTATTTTCGTTAATGATAATAAAATTTATTGCCAAAATTCAATTACTTTCAATATTCTTGAAAGAATTCAATTGTTTTGGAAATTTTTTAATAGAACTCTCCAAATAAAATTCAATAATTTTAAATATTCTTAAATGAATTTAATTATATTTGGAAATTATAGTAATTAAACTCTGTACCAAAATTAAATTATTTACAATATTCTCTATAGAATTCAATTTTTTTAAATGTTTCTTAATTTCTGTATCAAAATTCAATAATTTGCAGAAATAATAAAATTTTTCGCAGGTTACTAATAATTTTAAATATTCTCGAACAACTTAAATAGTTTTTAAAAATATTAGTAAAATTCTTCAAAGAAATTCAATTATTTTCAGTATTTCTCAAAAGAATTGAATAAGTTTTAGAAATTTTAATTAAATTTACCGAAAAAATTCACTTATGTTTAATATTTTCGAAAGAATTAAATTTTTAAAAAAATTTTGGAATTTTTAAAGGAAATTCTTCATCGATTTTCAATTATTTTTAATATTCTGAAGAAATAAAAATATTTCAATAAATAATTAAACTCTCTATAGAATTTAATTATTAGAATCCAATTATTTACAATATTCTCTATAGAATAAAATTATTTTTGAAATTTTTAATATTATTCTTTACTAGAATTCAATTCAATACAATTTTAATTTAAATATTAGAAATGATTAATAAATTTTAAAAAATTTTAAATTAACGAATTTGAAATTATTTAAGATTAGAATTTATTGACAAATTGACAAATTGACTTTCAATTTTCAAATCATCTGAATTTGATCTTATGATTAAATAAATAAGATAAATTTGAAATCCAATGATTAAATATTTCGACTTATTAAATTCCGAGTCAATTAGGATTTTTATCAACTTTTTGCATAAATGAATTGAATATTTATAGTTAGATAAAGATTTAGATTAATTTCAACTAATAAGAAAAACATTAATTTTACCATATTTTCTCGATATAAATTCAATTGTAGAAATTTTGCAATAAAAAGATGATAATAAAATAATAATAATGAAAAAAATGGAGAGAATTATTAAGAAATACGCAAAATAGAAATCGTAATGACTAAACAGTTGACAAATGAGTCATTTTTAATGACGTTAAAACTTGATTTACCTTTTGTGATTTAATGAGAGGCGTGTGTATAAAAAAAAGAAGAAGAAGAAGAGAAAGGTGGAATTCTTTCTAGTTGATGTTTGCTTTTTTTTTAATCGTGCCATTACCTTGGCAATGGTGATCAAAATGTTCATGTTGTGCGCCAATTATTTTCATCCGTAATAAATAATAGAAAAATGCATATAAAAGTGTATGAAATCTCACATATAGCTTTGTAGATGTGTGTTTGTGTGCATAAAATGCGACACGGTAACTTGCCTTATGGCCCTCTTAACAAGTGTTCCGAGTCTTATTCTTTTATTAAAATGTACATTCTTTCACTACTTATAAACAACGGTATCGCCAACTCTCTTTAATTAATCAATTAATTGACTACAAGTTTTTCATAAACCATCACATTTATATCCATTAGTTGCGATTAATTAATTTTTTTAACGCCTAATTTTCTCTTATTATTACAATAGCTGACAATTTCGAAAGATTTTTTTTTTCAGTCAAATAATTAAACTATTATTGGAAATATTTACTTGAAACAATTTTGTTTTATTAAAATCAAATCTTTTCTAGATCAAATTAATTTAATTATTTACTTGTCAAACCAAGAAGTAATCGAATAGTTTTTCATTTGCAAACTTAATAAGAAGGGAAAAATATTCATTTGAAAAATAAATAAATAAAATAAATAAAAATACATAAATTTCCCTTCGTAAATTAAATTATATAATAAATAGTTTCAATTGAATATTTGAAATAATTAAATTTTTCGAAGAATTTAAGTAACTTTTCCAAAAAAATATTTACTTCATTTGAGAATATTCAAAATTATTAAAAACCTAGGCAAACAATTTTATTATTTCTAAAAATAATTAAATTCTGATAAAGAGAAAAATTATACTTTCTGAACATAATTGAATTTTTTTGAGAATATTTAAAGAAATTGAATTTCCGTGAAGAATTTTATGAAAAATTTCAAAATAATTGAATTGTTCACAATTATTAATATACTTAGAAAAATTTTATAATTTTTAATAATAATTTAATTGTGATACAGAATTTGATAAACATTTTCAAAAATAATTGAATTCTAGATAGAGAATATTGTAAATAATTGAATTCTAATAATTAAATTCTATTGATAAAATTTAAATTAGTTTTTATTTTACTTATTTTATCTATGATTTATCGAAATATTTTTATTTCTTGAGAATATTAAAAATAATTGAATTTCGTCGACAAATTTAATTCAAATGTCCAAAACTTATTCAATTCTTTTGTGAATATTGAAAATAATTGAATTTCATTGAAATATTTTACTAATATTTTAAACAATTATTTAATTTATTCGAGAATATCTAAAATTATTAATATCCTGCGAAAAATTTTATTATTTCTGACTATTATTGAATTTTGATGCAGAATTTTATAAACATTTTAAAAAAATTAAATTCTATAGAGAATATTGTAAATAATTTAATTTTGGTACAGAGTTTAATTACTATAATTTACAAATATAATTGAATTCAATTAAGATTAATTTTGTCAATAAATTTTATTATCATTAATGAAAAAAGTTGAATTCTTTTGAGAATATTAAAAATAATTGAGTACTTGCCAAGAATTTTATTATTTTTCAAAAAAATTGAATGCTGATGAAAGAATTTTGCTATAAATTTCAAAAAATTCAATTATTTCGAGAATATTGAAAATAATTGAAATTATTTGAAGTATTTTATTAAAGTTTTAAAAAATAGTTTAATTTATTCGCAAATATTCAAAATTATTTATATCCTACGAAAAATTTTATTCTTTCTGATAATAATTAAATTCTGATACAGAATTTGATAAACATTTACAAAAATAATTTAATTCTTTACAGAATATTGTAAATAATTGAATTCTAATAATTAAATTCTATGGAGAGTTTAAATATTTATCGAAATATTTTTATTTCTTCAGAATATTCAAAATAAATTGAATTTCGTTAAAGAATTTTAATTAAAATTTTAAAAATTTATTTAAAAATTTAATTCTTTCGAAAATATTAAACATAATTGAATTTCTTTGACAAATTTAATTAAAATGTCCAAAACTTATTGAATATTTTTGAGAATATTGTAAATAATTGAATTTTGGTACAGAGTTTTCAGAATTCATTTAAGAATATTTAAAATAATTTAATTTTTTCGAAGATTTTTATTAAAAAATTTCCAAAACAATTGAATTCTTTCAAGAATATTGAAAATAATTGAATTTGAGAATATTTGAGAACATTAAAAATAATTGCCAAGAATTTTATTTAATTATTTTTATTTATTTTATTTTAGTTTATTTTTTTTAATTTTCAAAGTAATTGAATGCTGGTGGAAGAATTCTGCTAAAAATTTCAAAAATTTCAATTATTTCGAAAATATTAAAAATAATTGAATTCTGGTATAGAATTCTATTAAATTTTTTTTTTAAAAATTCAGTTATTTCTAGAATATTGAAAATAATTCTGGCGAATAAAAATTTTATTTCAGTACTTTTGACAAATTCGCGGTTATTCTCTGATTTTCTCAACTGATTTTAGTTTTAATTTTTTAATTAATTTTGAATGAATTAATTAACTTCAATCTTTCTTCTAAATTTTCTGATTTTCCTGACCACGTAACAACCTAGTTTAATAAGAATTTAAAATAAAAATTCCAAATTAGAAAATTTGAAATTCAAAAGAGAAAAATATTGTAAAGAGAGGAAACTGCTGTGTCAGAATCAGACCATAAGCGGTTAACCGCCGAGATTTTCAGTATAATCTTGAGATTAATAAAGACGTTTTTTTCTCTCTCGACAGGTGTGACGACGACGACTACAATGAAACCACCGCCGCGGTTGCTGCTCCCGCTGCTGCTGCTGGCTGGAATGCTTGGCGTCACGATGGCAACGTCTCCTTGTCCGTGGTCAAGCCACGTGCCAAAACTCGACGGCTCTTGCATTTGCGATTACAATCTCGCCAATGAATTATCAATCCAATGTGATATCGTCGATTACAATCAATTGATAAGAGCAATGCGTCGTTACGCAGGTCAAACGTCAATTGATCTATTTTACGTGAATAACAGTACAATCGGTACTCTAAACGGTTCCCTCTCATCACTTAGAATAACAAATATTCAACTTTCCGGTTGTCGAATAAAAACAATCGAACCCGATGCCTTCAAGGGTCAGGAGACCAGTCTAAGAACATTGAATTTGAGGCACAATGAAATTGCCGAAATACCATCGGTCGCTCTCAAAACATTAACAAATCTAACAGTTCTCGATCTTTCCGTGAATAAATTTAAAATCGTCGAGGACGAAGCTTTTCTAGGTTTAAAATTGGTGACATTGAAATTGTCCGATAATCCAGTGGTGCTAAATCCAGGTGCTTTCAAGGGTCTCGAGAAGACGTTGAAAAATTTGAATCTCAAAGGAACGAGACAGAAAATTGTACCCGAAGCATTACGGGGACTTGGTGCTCTTGCATTTTTAGATTTATCCCAAAACAGTATTCAGCGACTTCCCGGTCTGTCGGGCGTCAAGGCCTTCGAGGGTTTAAATTCACTCACTGGTTTGAATCTCGAGAGGAATTTAATTGGCGAAATTGGACCCGATGCATTTTACGGCGTGAAAAATACCCTCAGTTCGCTCAGTCTATTGAATAATGTTCTTCAAGTCTTTCCCACTAGCGCCATCAACAGCGTTCACGATCTAAAGGTTCGTACCGTTCACCAACTACTCCTAAAAAAAGAATAGAAAAATTAAACAATAAAATAATAACCAAGGGGAAATTTTTCTAGGTTCTGGATATTGGCTTTAATTTAATAGCCGAACTACCTATAGAAGCGTTCAAAAATAATCCATCGATAACGCTATTGGCTATCGATGGAAATCCATTGTCATCAGTGCCTGAAGAAGCTTTCCTACGTCTCAACAAGACCCTTCGGGGCTTAAGTCTCGGAGGTCCGTTCCTCGTGTGCGATTGTAAATTGCGATGGATCGTCGAGTGGATGAGATCGCGGGACCTTCAAGTAACAAGTCGTGAGAAACCAATCCAGTTTTGCGGCAGTCCTCACAGACTTCAAAACATCAGTTTTTACAATATTGACCCTGAACGTACGTACACCAAACTTTTACAGATTTTAATTGACTTCTACTTTTTTCCTCTCCGCTTGAAAGAATGTTCACTGAACATCAATCATTTTTTTTTCTCCTCCTACTTCGAAAATAGAATCCCTGAAAGATAAAAATTGTTATATTTTCTTATTTTTTTTTTTTTTGCAGAAATGGTCTGCGAGGGAGCTACCGAAGTGGTTGGAATTGGAACAGTGGAAAGTGTCGACACAAAAGGACCATTTGGACCGGTAAATGGAGTTGTCGATAGCTTATTACCAACACGATCGACAACCAGAGAACCAACCACTGTCTCTCAGCCAACAAATACCGAAGTGACAATAGCAATTGATAAATCGACAATTCCGTCGACAACTTTTTCAACTTCGACAACAGTGACGACAACAACAACAACCACAAGTGTTCCGTCAACAACCACCAATCGACCAATGCCAAGAACTGGAAACGTCTACATTACCCGTACAACAATGCAACCGAAATTTAACGCCGAACCTGTGCATCCACTTCAGCAGCAACCAAAACATCCACTTGTGTTTGGTTCGCCTCCGTTTAAATCGAAATCCGACCGGGAGGAAATTATCGTCAAGGACGTTCTCAGACAGGATAATTCTGTGATTATCTTCTGGGATACAGAGGCACACAATATTTTGGGTTTCCGTGTAATCTACAGACTATTCGGAGACTCAAGTTTCAAGCAAGCTCCACCGCTCGAAGCCAGCGAGAGGGAATTCAAAATTAAAAATGTTCCAACTCAGGTAATTTCTTCAAAAATATTACTAGTAAAACCTTATTGTTTAAACCTTATTGTTTTTGCTGATTCTCTCCTCTTTTCTGGTATTTTAAACTTTTCTCTAAAATCTTTCCCTTTTCTGGCTTTTTCAACTTTTCCCCCTTCCTTCTTTTTTCTGGTGTTTTCAAATTTTTTCTGATTTTTTTCTCCTCTTCTCCTTTTCAGCTTTTTTCAATTTTTATTTGATTTCTTCTTTCTCTTGTCCGGCTTTTTCAACTTTTTCCTGATTTCCTCTTCTTTCTCCTTTCTGGGGTTTACAATTTTCTCCTGATTTCCAAACAGAACCTTTAACATTTTCTCTGACCTTAAAGAATATTTTGATTCCCTCTAAACATGACTAGAAACACCAATATTTTTTTTTAAACTAAAATAATATTTTCTTTTTTCCACAGGAATTAAGATTTTCCAGAATTTAAAATTTAAGGAAGAATCGAACAAACAATCGAAATAGAAATTAGTTCAATGACATAATTTCTTATTTTAAAAGAAAAGGTCTAATTAAATTTTTAATTCCCTTTGGTAGAAGCGTAAGGAATTTAATTTTCTACATTTTGAACAACTTAGATTTATATTTGAATAAGAATCATAATTTTCGTCAATAATAAATTAATTAAGAAATATAACTTAAAATTTAACCATTTTTTCATATTGACAGAAATTTGTAATTTATATATTCAAGTGCAACTTTCAATCAATTTAAATGTTCCAACTTAAATTCTTCGTCTCTCCACCAAAGCAAATTTTCAATGTTTTTCAAAACTAAATTTTTGAATTTTCCAAATTTAATTTGATTTTTTCTCTTTTAAATTACGAAATTATGACATTGGATTAACTTTTGCTTTGACTGTCTGTCAGATTTTTCCTTAACACCTTGTGCCATTGATTTTTTTTCAAAATTGCAACGCAAATCTTCGAAAACTTACAACGTTTATGATCAAACATTTAAAAAAAATTTCAAACGGAAATTAATATTATTTTCTGTTTACAATTTTATGAATTAAAATTTAATTCTTGGTTAATTTAAAATAAATTAACTAAGAAAATATCCGATATAATTACTAAACAAAAATTTGTAAAAACTTAAATAGAAAAATATTGTTTTCTTCTAAAATGTAGGCAGTAAATGTTGTAAATTTTCACCAACGTCAAAGTTCAAATATTTTTTTATTTTTTCATGAAATTATTCCCAAAATAATTAATACATAACAGACTTCGGATCGACTTTAAATAGGAAGCAAAAAAAATTTGCTTTAGACGATTAAAAGTACAAAAAAGACGAAAAAGTCGTTTATTTTATCCAGTTTTGTCACAAAAATTTAATTTTGTGTCCATGACATTTTACTGATTTCTAAAATTAATTATTCAAAAGTGTAATAATTTTTATTTAATAAATATTTAAATACTTGGTTCTTATCTTTCCAGAGGAGTTAAAAATAAAACTTTTTATTTCCAAATTTCTCAAACATAAATAGTTTCAAAAATTACAACTGTAATTGCTTCAAAATTCAATTATTTTCTACCATTTAAAAAAGCCTCTTTTTAAATAAATTATTTTTAACAATTTTCTGAAAAGTCTTCAAAAATAGAATTATTCAAATTACAAAAAAATAAATTTTTAGTTGTAAGTATAACTGTAATTCTTAATTATTCTAATTAAGAAAATTATTTCGGTCTAATATGTAAAATATTCAATCAAACATATTATTAAAATAATTAATCTTTAAAAAATTGTCGTAATATAATTTTTAATATTAGCTTTTTAAATATTTTTGAACAATTTTCGAAAGATTAAGGATTTTATGATTAAGTACACGATTGTAAAATTTCTAAATAATTGAAATTTTTTTAAAAATTTTGATAACAATTGAATTTTAGACAAGAATTTTCAAAAAATAAAAATAATCAAGTGTTTGAAAAATTTTAGTTACAAGTCTTGGAAATGGAAGGAGAATTTTATTAAAAACAAATTGAAAATGAATGTTTTTTTCTAAAATTTAATAAATTCAAAAAACTAGATTTCAAAAAAATTTCTATATTTTTTGTAGATATTTGAATTTTTAGAAATATTTAATTTAAAAATAATCAAAATAATTAGCTTGTAAAAAATTACCATAAAGAAATTCCAAGATTTATTTCTTCAAAAAATATTTTAATCTTTTTTTTGTAACTAATTTCCATTAATTGTCATTTTAAAAAGTTTCCTTACAATATTTGAGAATACAATTATTTTCAAAATCTGCAATTACAATTTATCTGAAGACATTGAATTAAAATTTTTGCCAATTACATTATTTTGTGAATTTGCAACTAAAATTTATTCGAAGATATTGAATTAAGATTTCTGATAATTAAATAATTTTGCGAAATTGTAATTAAAATTTATTTGACGATATTGAATTAAAATTATTGACAATTCAATTACTTTGAAAATTTGCAAATAAAAATTCATTTGAAAATTAATCATTACAATTTTCAAGAATTTGATTATTTTCCAATTTTTCAATGGAAATTGCCCAAAATTTTATTTTCGAAAATTTTAATAAATTAAATTATTTTCAGCAATGTATTAAAAAATTTCAATTATTTAGAAAAATTTAAACTATAAGTGCTATTTATATTTAAAAAATTTAATTATCTTTCAAAGATTATGCAAAAAAATTTTTTGAAAGATATATTTAGAAAAAAATTTGAAAAAGTCATATTTTTTGAAAATGAGTCGATATAAGTGGCCTTTTTTGAAAATTTTCGAAAATTAGTGTCCGAGGCCTGAAACAATAATAAAATTAATGTTCTTCAAGAATTAAATTATTTAATATAGGAAATTCAATTTCATATTCTGTAAAGTATTATTTTTAGAAAAAAAATTTAAGGTTTTGTATTCAAATTTATGGCAACTGTGGCAACTGTCAAAGTTCATAAACCGAACAAAAAAAGATTTTAAAAGAACATTTTTAGTACTTTCAAAGTTTTTTGGACACCGGAAAGAAGAATTCTTTTTATAATATTGGAAAACGATTCTTTTTTATCAATTCTACAAATGAAATGTTAGAACTTAACTATTTCTTGTAGAATTTTAATAGAATTCTAGAAATCAATACTTTTTGCAGTATTTTTGATAAATTCCCAGACTTTCCCCTCATTTCCCTAACCAATTTTATTTTCCACGACTTTTCCTTGAATTCTTCGATTCCCCCTGACCTATGGCAATCCCAATAATAAATACAAGGAATCAAAAAAAGAAATGAACTAACTAAAAAATCTATTTTCCAGGAATGTATGGTGGTTTGTGTTATTTCACTGGAGGATACAAACGTGACTCCGGCAAATGTACCCTATAATCAATGCAGAGAAATAAGAACTGACAATTCACCAACATCAAATATGGATAAAATTACAATAGCCGCGAGTGCTGCAATTTGTGCAACAATTGTAGTGGCAGTTATTATTTTCCTAGTGGCGAATCGTCGACGCACAAGAAAACTTCACACTCTACACGATATGGATCATCAGACAAAAATGGGAGGACCAATAACAAGTTTGCCAGTAAATTGTTGTTCGACTGTTGGTCCAACTCCAAGTCCAGGTGGTCCTCTACCATCAATGGCAACACTAAGTGCCTATAATGCGCAAAAAGAATGGGATCAAGTTTCAGCTTACAGTGGACGAAGTATTCCAAGGCCAAGGATTTTTCCCGTCGATCGTCAAGGTACTTTTCTCAATTATACACCTTTAAAGAAAATAATTGAATATTGATTCAAAATTTTTGGTTTTTTACAATTCCGAAATTGTATTTTAAATTAATTCAAAATTCTAGTGGAAAATATTCCTTTACTATTCCCTCTGTCTGTCTTTCTTTCTTTCTTTCTTTCTTTCTACCTTTCTTTCTACCTTTCTCTCACTTGGCATTCTAGCATTTTGAATTAGTCTAAAATTATAACTATTCTGAATAATTTCCAAAAATTTTATTGTATTCTGGATTATTTCCAAAATTTTATTTTGGTTTCTAAATAATTCGACGCTTGTCTATAAAGATTTTTTTGAATCGTTGCCTTCCGGATAAAAACATTCACGAGAGGAAATAGAAAACACGTCGTTAGGTACAATGGTTTCTAAACTAAAGTTCCGATTCGAAGAGTATTTTCTAATTACTCTCGTGAATAATATTTTTATCCAGGTGGCATCGAAATGTCAATTCAGTAAGAATTTATTTTCAAAAATTAAGTGAACTCGCAAATTTATGCAAAATTCTTAATGATTCAAATGATTATTTAATAAAGTTCTTACAAGTTTCGAAATTACAAATTAAAAATTTTATTTAAGAAAAATAAATATTTTCATAGATTCTCTCATCGAAATTCTATTTCTTTCTAATTTTCGTTGATAAAAAATTACCAGTTAAAAATTTTCAATCCTCAATTAATAAGGCAAAAATGAATTTAATCAAAACGTTTGGAAAAAATAGTTTAACTTGAAAATTTATTGTTTTTATTAAATAAATATGTAAAATAATAAAAAATAATATAAATAAATAAAAACAAAATTTAGTTTTTGAATTTCATTGAAGGCAACAATTTGACTCAAATTGTTATTGAATTGACAATCAGCAAAAGTATTTTATAAACAGATGGCGTCGATTATTTAGAAATTTTTAAAGCATTTCGTAAATTGAGGTGTAATTTCAATTTCCCAGTATGGACTTTAAAGACTTTGAACTTGATAAAACAAAAATGTGTCTTGTAAATAAAAAATAATAAATGCACCTAATTTTCGAATTGCAAAATCCAGAATCAGATGAAAAATTTTCAATTATTTTCGTAGGATCTATAAACAGAGCATCATGTATTGACGAACTTCGACAATCACAATCAGGGCATTACACTGGGAAATCGTCACGATCTGTTGCTGATGGACAATCACAGCACAGCTTCTCAAATAATTCGTCTCGCTATTTTGGCAATGCTACTTTGACGTCGAACCTAATCAACACTAGACCAGGTTTGTCACTTCCTTTCAATTCGCCATCGCTAAAAACAAAGATCACTCAAAAATTTTCCTAAAAAAATAAAAAAAACAAATTTCAACTTTAAGATTCAAGTTAATATTATGAAAAAAATTAAAATATTATTATTATTCATAACAATACTAAATAATTTCTATCAGTATAATTAATAATTTGATAAATGATTCCTGTTATTATAATTTATACTGTCAAATAATTTCTCAGTAAATAATTACAGCATAAAAAAGTAGATAAGAAATTCTTTTTTGTTTAATTTTATATTCAAAATAATATTGCTAATTATTATGATTAATCAAAAATTACAAATTTCCATTTTCACAGAAATTCAATTATTTTCAATACTTTAGAAAGAATTCAATTATTTTTGAAAATTTAAATCAAATTCTCTACCAAAATTAAATTATTTACAAAGTTATATAAATAACTAAATAATAAAGTTCTTTGAAGGAAATTTAAATTAAATTTTTCGAAGAAATTTAATTATTTTCAATATTCTTGAAAGAGTTGAATTACTTTTGGAAATTTTATTAAAATTCTTCACCAAAATTCAATTATTTTCAATATTCTCGAAAGAATTCAATTATTTTCATTATTCACAAAAGAATTCAATTGTTTTTAAAAAATTTTAATAGAACTATACACCAAAATTCAATTTTTTTAAATATTCTCAAAAGAATCCAATTATTTTTGGAAATTTTAGTAAAATTCTTCATCAGAAATTCAATTATTTTTAATATTCTCGAAAGAATTAAGTGATTTTTGTAAACTTTAATATATGTAATTGAATTGTCCCCAAGAATTTTATTGACATTGTTAAAAATCCTAATTAAATACTTTTGAAGAATTTCTTTTAATTTTTTTTCAAGTAATAGAGTTTCTTTAATAGTTTTTTATGAAAACGTTATGAAAGAAATTAAATGTTATTAAAATTGTACAGAGAATAATTGAATTCTTGAGAATAAATTTATTATTTTTAAAAACAATTAAATTTTATTAATATTTTGAGAATAATTGAATTATTTTCAGAAAATTTAAAATTCTTGTTGAAATTGAATTTTATGAAAACTTTTGAAAATAATTAAACTCTTTCGTGCAATTTCATTTAAATTAAAAAAATGTGAAGAATTAAATGTTATTTCATTTTATTTTGTGGATTAAAAATAATTTAATTCCTGCAAAGAAGTTTTGTATTGATAAAAATGGTTAAAATTGTTTCGAAGAATTTATTAAAGTTTTAGAAAATAATTGAACTTTATGGAAATATTCGAAAATATTTGAATTTTCCCAAGTAAATCAATTAAAATTGTTTTCACAATAATTGAATTTCATAAAAAAATTTAACAATTTTTTAAAAATAACATAATTCCTGCAAATGGTTTATTATAATCTTAGAAAATAATTGAATTCTTTTGAAAAATTGTATAACAAATTAAGAAAAAAAATTAAATTCTTTCGTAAAATTTTATTGAAAATAATTAAATTTATTCAAAGTTTTTACAATTTAAAAGAATAATTGAATTGTTCAGAAGGATTTTTTTTAAATTTTTACAAAAATAATAAAAAATAATTAATTTTGAACTCAATAAGTTCATTTTTAAAATTTTAATTATAAAATTATTGAAAAATTTATATTTGAAATTAAAGAACTTTCTAATTTGCATAACAATAATAAATTTAATAGCATGTTCTGCGTGCTAGATCGCGTAACTTTTTCTAGTAATTAATAATAATAAATAATTTCGATCATTATAATTAATTATAATAATATTAATAAAATTAATAATCAATAGATGAAAATATTACTTAGGTAAAAAGTTTGCAATGTTTATGATCAACTATTAAAAGAAAAAACAATATTTCCCACGCCGAAAATAAAATGTTTTGTTTACAAATCTTTCTATTTTGAATTTCTGATGAAAAAACAATGCAAATAATTTTTTATACAAAAATTCAATAGGAAAAATATTTTTTTTTGAATCGTTGATTGTAAACATGAAATATTTTTTCTTTTAATTTCAAGATTGTAAATAAAATTCAATAAAAGAGTTAAATAGAATTGAATAAAATCGAATTCAATTCAACTCAATTCAATTCAATATAAATCAATATAATTGAATAGTATTCAATAGAATTGATTATAATAGAATAGTATTCAATGGAATTGAAAATAATTGAATAGAATTCAATAGAATTTAATATAATTCAATACAATTCAACAAAATTGAATTGAATTCAGTAGAATAGAATATAATTTAATAAAATTCAATAGAAATGAATAGAATTCAATAACATTAAAAGGGGAAAATCTGTAAATTTTCAGAATTACGACAATCACGTCAATCGTTGGCAGCCCCATCTGACAGGATGTCAAGGGCCAGTTTTCCAGCTGTCAATCATTTACCACCGCAGGCAACATCGCGAAGACAACGTCCACGTTCGCGAAATCGCACCCTGGAACAAAGTCACGTCCCCCGTCCAGGAAGTCGATACAGTTTAGCGGAATCGACTCACACGCTCAACAATTACGATGAGAATAATTATGATCACGATATGGATATTTACATGGCTCGCAATCCAACCACAAGAGGTGGACTCGTTCCTCTTTAAGAAAAATTATAAATAAATAAAAGACATATTCTTGCTCAAGCCAATTCATGAAAATTTTCCAAAAACATACCACACGTGTTGTTGTCTAGAAGTCCTAGATAAAAAGCGCTATAAATTAAAATTTGTCTTCCTTTTTTTCAACAAAAAAGAAACTAATGTATATTTCTATCACTACAATCAGAATTCATATTCTTTAAATTCGAATTTCAAAGTTTGAAAATTTTTCTTTCTTTTTAAATAAAGAAATAGGATATTAATACACTTTTACACTTTAAGATATTAATATTCGAAATTCGAATTTCTAGATTTGAGATTAAAATAATTCTAGAGATATTAAAGATTAAAATACAAAGAGAAAATGTCTGCTAATTGTTTAGTGAAGATAGAAAAATGATTAAATACTCGTTAATTACATGTACAGATTTTAACTCTTTCTATTATTATAATTAATTTTTAAAATTCATTTTTTAAATTGATTAATAAGAAAATTTTAAAAGAAAACTAGAATTTAAGAATTTAGAACGTTTAGTATAAAAATTACTAAGAGTAAAAAGTTTATCCAGCAAAAGTGTCTCTGAGCTCTTTTTTTGTACACGTAATACTGAGATTAATTTTTTTTTTTTTGAGATTATTAATCAGTGCAATGAAATCATAAAGAATTCCAAAGAAATTTTTTTGATGAAAAAGCTCGCACTGAAAGTATGAGTAATTTTTTTTTTTAGAAGTAGGATAACAGTACACTCATTTTCAGTGCACGGACTCAGTATTCACTGGTAATATAATGTAAATATCGTTTTGCGGCACTCCAGTGACTTTTTTTATATTATATATATCTAGTATTTTAATTATTAAAAAAAGAATGGAATATTTTGTACTTAATCGACTCGATGAAATTAAAGAGAAATAAACAAAAAAAAACTTACCCTGGTATGTAAGTGCCTTTATCCCAGCATAAGCGAATTTCCTGAATGAACTCGTACCACAAGTGAGAAAATGCCTTGAGTCCTCCGGACGATGATGATAGACAATAAACAGCGACGACAGCCAATCTCCAAACTAAACTTCCAATCGCGCACGATTTTATTCCTTTCCATTTGTTCTCGTCGAAATTGTAGTTGCTAAAATCCTCGTACGGATGAGTCTGGAAATTATTTTTTTTTAGATAAATGAATACTTTTTCTATTTTTTATATTATCAAAGTTGCTAGATAAAATTTAATTTTGTTTTTCCCTGATTTCTAGACAAAATTTTCACTTTTTCCCTAACCCTAAAGAATATTCTGATTCACTCTAAAATTAGATGCTTAGAAAAAGTTCCATTACATTACTATAAGAATTTCTCTAATTGTAAAATTATTCGAAAACATCGATAACTTCTCATTTAAATAAATATAAATAATAATTATAATTTTTCAATAGAAATTTGAATTTTCAAAATTTTCAACTTTAAACACTTTTAAAATTCAACAACTTATAAAAATATTATTATAAAACATGACGAAATCAATAATTCCGAGTCTTCGACTAGTAGCGATCGATATCTTCATGTTTTATAATAATTAAAGATGACCTAGAAATCAAATTATTATTTTGTATTATAAAAAACTGTAACTCCAACTTCTTCAAAATCAATTTTATAATTTCAATTCAATTATTATTTTCTAGAATTTTTAACTAAAATTCTTTTAATAATTTATTCACGTTTAATAAATAATTTTTGAAAAAGTTCTTTGAGAATTTTCAAATCCATTTTGTTTACAATTTAATTTTATGAAATTTCGATTATTCGTGAATTCTTCAATTAAATATATATTAGAAAATTAAAAACTTAAAATAATTTTTGAAAAAAATTTAATTAAACTTTTTCTAAAATAAGAATAATATTCTTATTTCTTATTTTTCTTATTTTTGTATATTATACAGAATTGTTAGTTAAAAGTATGAAAAATTCAAATTTTCAAAGAATTTAATTTGAAACGTTTTTGGAATGTAATAATTTCTAAAAATTTATGCTGTAATTCTTTTAATATTCAATTATTATCTAAAATTTTATCCAAAATTCAATTTAAATTCAATTTTCATTAGAAAATTCCACGAGAATTTTATAAAAATTTTAAAAAGAATTGAATTTTTTTGGAGAATCTCAAGACTATAATTTAAATATTATTGGATCTTGTGGAGAATTTTGATTAAAATTGTATGACAATAATTGAATTCCTCCGAAGAAAATTGTGATCTATGAAAATAATCGAATTTCCTCTAAAAATTTTAAAAAAATTTTTGAAAACCCTAATTTAATTTTGGTAGAATTTTATTAATTTATAAAGTAAATTGAAATTTTGATGAGAATTAAAAAGAAATTAAACATTATTAATTTTTTGCAAAGAATTTTGGAAAATACAATTGAGTTTCTGCAATGCAATCATTTAGAACTTCTCTAAAATTTATTTTTTATAGAGTTTTTAACTAAAACTCTTCTATAAATCCACTATTATTTTTAATAATATTAATGAAAAATATATATAACAATTTAATTAATTACAGAAGAATTTGAATCGTTAAGATTTTTTAAAAGTCGAATTTCTTTAAAATTTCGAATTATTATCTAGAATTCATTTTTAAATAAATTTTTATTTGTATTTTAATTATTTAAATACAAAAATAAATAATTTATTGAATAATGGAATATTTCATAATAAATTTTAATTCAATAAATACATATTTCTAAAAAGAATTTTATTATACATGAAAATAATTAAGTTCATAAATGGAATTTTATTATTTATGAAAATAATTGAATCCCTCTAAAAAAATGTTATTATTTAAGAAACTAATTAAATATTTACCAAGAATTTTATTAAAATTTTTGAAAATACTCAAATTTATGCGGAGAATTGATTGTATTAAAATTTTTTAAATTTTTTCTAGAGATTCAATTAAAATTGTACCTATTGAGAATAATTAAATTCTTAAAAAGAATTCAAAAAAGAATTCAAAAATTTCCATTACAATTTTGAAGAATTATTGAATCTTGTTGATAATTTTTATTAAAATCATGTAAAATAATTGAATTTTTCCGAAGAAAATTGTGATTTGTGAAAATAACAAAAATTTTTTCAATAGATTTAATTAAAATTGTATTGAAGACAATTAAATTCATTTAAAGAATTTTATCAAAAAAATTTTAAAAAGAATTGAATTTTTTTGGAGAATCTCAATACTATAATTTAAAAATTATTGAATCTTGTGGAGAATTTTTAATGAAATTTTGTACAACAATTGAATTCCTTCGAAGAAAAATGTGATCTATGAAAATAATTGAATTTCCCCCAAGAATTTTATTAAAATTTTTGAAAATAATTGAAATGTAGAAAAGAATTTGATTATATATTTAAAGATATGTAAAAAAAAAATTTGAAGAGAATTAAAAAAAACAACAAATTTTTATAGGAAAGAATACTTACCGAATTTTCGTCAGCGTCAGGAAACAGAAAATACATTATTGGACCGAGATTATTTTCAGAAATGGAACCCTCGGAATTTTTTCTGCGAAATTTTGGCCCTCTCTTTCCCACAACGTTTGATATTGTTGGTATTCTCGATTCGGTGAGAATATTAAAAGCCGAACTCAATGATGATTCTTCGCTTTCGAAAAAGCCCAAATCGCCAATAATATCGTTCAATGTTCGTTGATCGTGACAGAGTTGAAAGAATTTTGTTAAACTATCGCCGAGAAGACAACACGGTGAATGTGTGCTTTTTACCAAAAGTGACCATTCCGGCGCTAATAGTGGATCCAAATCACTAAATCCTTCACTATCGACGACAATATTTTCCGCAATCTGATGCCAAGTTGTAAACAAATGCAATTCTCTGCAAAAAAAATGAAGTGATTAGTCATAAATTTAAACGATTGCGACCTTCAGGGACAGTTAACGAAACATAGTGCGAAAAATTTTGCACTAGAGGTCAAGACCACCACAGAGGTCGAAAATCGCAAATCTAGCGAAAAGTTTAAAGAAGAAAAAGAATTTTCAATTTCTTGAATGTAGACAACTGTTTTTCTATTTGCAGAATATCGTCAAATTAATTTTAATTTCCTTTATTTGCAAACTAACCTTATTGGATCGTGACTCGCTCCAAAAGGAAGTTTTCCCATTTCAGAAACGCCGATTGTCTCTCCTTGAAGAAATTCGAAATCTGGAAATTCCTGAGGCAATTTAGTATTAATCCAATCTTTAATAATGTATGAAAATCTTATCGAAATAATTGCTGGATCTAATCTCAAACCGCATCCTTCGCTGATTTTTTGCTTAAACAGTGTAAGCAAACCTGAGAAAAAATTATATTTAATTAATTAATGTTCATTTATTATTTATATTAATAAATTTGAATAAAATTTTTCTAAACAAGTCAATTATCTTCAAAAATTGTAATAAAATTCTTAAAATAATTCAATTTCCCCAAAATTTATATTATATAAATTTCCCAAAATTTTCCCAAAATTATATTCTATTTCCCAAAACTTCAATAAAAATTTAATTACAATTAATAACAAACACGATCAGTTTAAAAACTTGAAAAATATTCTTTATGAAATGCAATTACTTTGAGAATTTTCAATTATTACTATGTATCTATAAAAAATTATTTAAATTATAATTAATATTTTAATTACGTTATTTTAAAACTAGACATCGAATTTAATGAGAAAAAAAGTCGCTTTAGTCGTTAAAAATAGAAAAAAGGCGTTTATTTAATTTAGTGTTGTCACAAAAAAATTTATTTTTTATTTCCCTAATTCTTCACTGATTCCTAAATTCAATTAATCAAAACTTGTCTAATTTTACTAAAATAAATATTTAAATACTTCTTATTTCTTTTTTCACAAGGAAATAAAATTTTAAAATTTCAACTTTTTGTAATTTAATAATTTCTAAAAATTAAAACTATAACCCTTCAAAAAATTCAAATATTTTCTACAATTTTTAAGTTAACTTCATCTCCACATCAATTATTTATATTAATTTAAAATAATTTTCCGAAATTTCTTCCAGAATTAAATTATTTAAATACAAAAAATCAATTTTCTTCTAATAATTGAAACCGTCCGGTTTCATTTTTAAAGACATTAAATGTAGAATATTTTCAATAACTTTAATAATAAAATTCGTAAAATTAACTTTTTAAAAATATTTCTAAATAATTTTGGAAATACTGTAAAAAAATATCCATAAAATTGAAATTTGGAAAAATCTTTTAAAAATTAATTTAATTTAGTAAAATCTTCGAAAAATAATTGATATTTTATAAAATTTTGAAAAAATAATTGTGTTTTCAAAGAATGCATATATTAAATAATAATAAAAATTTTCGAAGAATTTTAATTTCAAATGATTTCTCAATAATACTAAAATAGTAAATTTAAAAAAAATTTTAATTTTCTTCGTTCGATGGTAATTGAATCTTAAAAAATTACGAGAAAATAATTCTAAGAATCAGTTTTTTATAAATATTTTAACGTATTTTTTCAAAAACAATTAAAGAGTTTTTGTATAATTTAAAACTACTTTTTTTAAGAATCTTAATTAAAAATTTTGAATATGATTCTTTTCTCCAAAATGTTAAAATTTTTTTTTAATTTTATTGTTATTACTTTGTGAAAGTATTTCAATATTCGGAAATATTGAAAATATTAACAATAGTTGAATTATAAAAAATTAGATCGAAATAATTCAGAGAATAACTTTTTTAAAATCGATTTTAACATTATTTTTATAACCTAATTTTCATTATTTTTCATTTTTATTGAAATCACACTTGAAGATTATTCATTAAAATTTTTGAGAATTCAATTATTACCAAAATTTTCAATTAAAATTTTTTTCAAACTTAACCTTTCCAAAAATTGTAATAAAATACTTGAAAAAACGATGTTTTCAATTAAATTTTGCGAAATTTCAATTATTCAAAATCTTTTTAATTTGTATATTTCAAAAAATTTAATTAGAAAAATTATTGAAAAATAAATTTTCAACGTTTTGTCTATAGTTATGCTTTTCACACTATAAAAATCGAAATATGTGACATTTTAGACTAAAAATATAGTATTTTGTCGCTAAATTTTAAAGAAAAAATCGTAATTTTTTAATATATAAGTCGACAAAATTTTGCATTATTTGAAAATAGTCGAAAAAATCATATCTTTGGTCTGTAAATTAAACAAAAAAAATGTCTACATTTAGAAAATATTTTTAAATTATTTTTTCGTTTTTTAATAAATTTTTGCTAAAATTGAATCTTTTTTCAGTTTGTTTACCATTTAAATGCTTGCAATGAGGAGGAGTTTTCTTCAAGTGTATCATGTTAAAATTAACCTTTGATCCCCTTCCGAGACCAACTCCAAGGTAAAATTGTTGCCATAATTCCAGTACTTGAACAAATACTGGAACTTCACTGTAACGAGATGATAAAATCAGTGAATAGTGAATTTTTTTATCAAAGCACTAACGAGTTATATTAAAAAAATTCGATAGAAAATAGAAAAAAGCCGAACATGCTCTGAAAAAAATGTATATTAAATTTTGTAAAAGTATTTTGCAGTTTAAGGAAAAAGTGCAATAAACCTAAATTTTGTTATAAAAAATACTAAACTTTAAACAAATTTTTGTGGAATTTAGTATAATTGTATCAAATATGAAGAATTTTTATTCAATTTTAATATAAATTTATTAAATTTCACATAAATGTTTTTAAAGTTTAGTATTTTTTACATCAAAATTTCGGTTTGTTGTACTTTTTCTCCAAATTGCAAAATACTTTTACAAAATTTAATATAGATTAGTGGAATTAAAATAAAATTATAGGAATATAATAATAAAATAATTAAAATTACCAGTTTGAATTGCTCGCTGCAATGGCGAGAGAGCTGACAAGAATTTTAATTCTCGTCTCATCGAGAATAGGAGTTCGTTTAGAGGGAATTAAAACCAAAAATTCTCTTACTCCATAAAAACGAGCAATCTCCAAATGATTGCCATTCAATTGGGCGAAATCATTCGATGCATTAAGAATATCCTTTTGACACTGTGTAAACGAATCCTCAACTTCCTCACCGCAACCTCCAATTGATTCATTTAATTCCGTCTTTAACTTGTAGTGTTTAAACGTGAATTCCACGTCTAAAAGTAGTGAAATATTTTCATTCGTTAAATAAGAAATTCGTTTCTAATTCTTTATTTCCATACTTTATTTTTTTCCACAAGTTTTTAATAATATTATTTTAGAGACTTTTCCCAAAAAAGGAAAAATTGATTCACTACAGAATTGAATAGAATTTTATCAAGAGTGAAGGCAATAAATAAAAATACGAGTAACAATAACATATGCGTGACAATAATAAATAAATATCTGTAAAAACTAACCTGCAAAATTTAACTTCTCGGACACTTCCAACCAACGTAAATTAACAAAATCTTTTTCCTTCAATGGCAAACCAAAAGGTACATTAGAAAGTTGCCATTCGTGAAGAATTTCTTCGATTCGAGCAATAAATATTTCCCATTCTGTAGCAGTTGTAAAATCAAGATGATGAACGTCCTCAGCAATTTCGTCGTTATTCATTTTGACAGAAGTGGCTCTTCATCAAACTGCCAAAAAAATATAATTGTATATTTAAATATACAACTATAAATGTTTCGAGATGAATTTATTTTGATTCCAAAGAATTATATTTACAAAAAGTAATAATTTTGTTATTATTATGAGATAAATTAGAAACAACTTTCTTGAACCGCGTTATCGAACATTGCCGACAATTGTCGAAGACAGCAGGGTTGGGTAGCTGTGTGCGACAACTTTCTCGAACTTCACTCGTAAGACGTAAGTAAACGTAACAAATCCGGAAAAGTTAATGTTTTGTTTATTTGGATTGTTATTGTTGAAATGTCAACTTGAGATTTTGTTTTGATTCATACTTTATTCTTAAAAGAGCAAAAAAGTTTCTTATAATTTTTGTCGTCAATAGTGCCATCTATGACAACTTTTAAAACATCTCTAAATTTTCATTAAATTAGTGAATAAAACTAAATAAAAGTATTTAAAAAAAACAATTTTATTAATTGTTGAACACTTAAATAATAATGTTTTCAATTCAAAATTAAATGAATTTCAATATTCAAATTGCGGATGCTGTGAAATATTTCAATCAACCAATCAGAGCGCATTTTTCTCGACTCACAAAACGGGAAATATTTACAGGAAATAAAATTGCAAATTAGAAATAATGTGAACGGAACATAAAGGTGAACATATCCGCGTTCGCAACAATGGTCGTCATTTCTGTTATCTTAGACGCACAATGGAAATTTCTATTATTATGGAAATAATAGAAATACGGTAACGATATGAAGAACGACAAGTCGCAGATAAGCGTACGCTAATGACAGTATCTCGTTTTTAACAAGTTTTTACATTAACGACCGGTATTAATTACAATATTTTTTTGGCAGAAGTTTAGTGCAACGTGTGTTGTTGTAGTAGTAGTAGTAGTACTAAAAAAGAAAAGAAAGAAAAGGGTAAAAAGTATGTCAATTTTTTCAAGTGTTTAGTTAAGTTTTTAATTATTTTTTGAAGAAAATAAAATCTATATATACATATATATTTTAATGTATTAGTGATATATAACGCTAACCGAGACTAATCGATAGATTTTAAGTTTCATCGTATTGGTGGTGCCTCAGGTAAACGGTCATGTGTCAATGTAACTTGCGGCAGCACTGCCGCCTCTTTAGTAATTAACCAAACAAAATGGACACCGAAATAACGATTAAGCGAATACTCGTGCAATTGTTTTAAGTGAAATCTTCGAACAAGATGGAATCGCTGATTATTAATACGTAAGTAATTTTGTCTATTGATTTCATTTCAATTGTTGATGATATGATTTATCGAGTGGGCGGCCTGAACAATAACGTATTTTTATAGTTTTTATATCATATTTTAATAATATAAAATGTAGCACCTATTTTCACCGAACGGGGTCATGTGCTGGCAAGTACAGTATTGCGGGATTATGAATGGCTACTGCGATTTTATTTCTTTAAAATTCTTATCTTTCCATTGTCGTCCACTAACCTTAATTTATTATGTTTTCCAACTTTTTTTTTACAGAAATGACTGAAAATTCCATCAAATAAAACGGTGAACATTGGATGTATTATTTGGGGGAAAAAGAAAAGATTTTCTATTATTGATTTCTGAAATATGCATTTTTTGTGGACGGCTACTTCCGGTTTTATTCAGTTAAGCACAGGTTCGGTGAATGGAATTTTTATTTCTCAACAAATATAATATTTTCTTTAGGTACATTGTTTTTGTTTTTGCAAATGCAATATTTTCTTTTTTAAAAACTTATTCATTTGTAACGAATATTATTTTTTTTAAATCTCTTTATTTTGCATGAGTCAAAAGAAATTAATTTTGTTATGTCACTGCTAATTTTGCTCAATAGTGATCCAGACAGAATATATGTGTTTAAAGACATTGACATTTTAAATCTGTCGTGTGGATATCAATATTTTCATTTTGGAAAAAAGTTTTTATTTTTTTTTTTCTGTCGAAAAAGAAATTGTGCGTGGCAAAATATTGAAAGTATTTGAATTAAGATCATCGTAATGTGGTGGAAATATAAATTTGATATTATTTTATTTTAGTTTTTGGCAGATTGTTAAAGAAAATTGATAAGAGGAAATAAAATGCAGTTTTTTTTAAAACAATTCTTGCGATTATGTGAGCAAAATAAGGTCAGTGGCTAATGTTTACTTTTTCACATATATAAATATATTGAAATTAAAAGTTAAAGACTCAACGTTTTATAATTGCTGACCTGTGTTTAGAAAATGTGAGCGTAAAAAAGTTTCTAATTGTATTTTGCATACTAGGCTTTTTATACATATGTATATAAATACATTATATATGTATATAAATTGTAATTAACTATTAAGATTTTCTTTACTTAAAAATTACACTTTTTCCACGATTAAAGAAATGTTAACTCCTCTTTATCTTATTTAACCCAGATAATTAAAAATTATCGTTTCTAGAAAAGGAGGTTTCGTCTATAAATTGTTTATCCACGAAGCCTAATTTTACATTTATTATTAGTTCGATTTCATTTATAATTTTGACACAATTTCTTAATTTTTGACACAACTTTCATTATGGACGATATTTTACCATTCGCACTTTCTTTTTTCTTAATTTCTTTAATGACAATAACTATTCTTATTCTTTTCACATTTATTTTGCAGTTTAGTAATTTATTTAATATTTTACTATTTATTTTGTATTTTAGTAATTTATTTAATATTTCAGCATTTATTTCGTATTTTAGTAATTATTTACTATTTCAGTATTTACTTTGTATTTTAGTATATTTTATTCAATATCTTAATATTTATTTCCTATTTTAATAATTTATTTTCTATTCTAGGATCAAGAAACTTTGAACGTTCAAGTAAACGAATTATTGTTTACTAAAAATATTTTCGCAAATTACTTATTGCTTTAAAAATTAGAAACTTTAATTTTCCATTAAACAACTATTTTTCTGCCAGAATGGCAAAATTTGGAATAAAAATTAAATTTTTCGAAGAATTAAACAATTTTCGTTAATTTGAACGTTCGAAACTTTAGATAGACTTATTTTCTATTTTAGTATTTTATTTAAATTCTTATTGAAAATATAAAGCGAAAATAATTCGAGAACCATAAAAATGATCAAACTTTTTTTTATTTAAAAACTTGTCTAGCCTGTTAATGTGAAAAACGATAAAATAAAATTGTTTCTTTAAATTTTCATCAAACGTTGAATTATCAGAGAGAAATTAAACATTTTCAATTTTTTTTTAAATTAAATTTCACGTTCGATTTTTTCTTGTTTTTAAATAACACTAACTTTTCAAATAACAAAAAAGACAAATATTTAATTATTCCATTAAGTGGTTTTGAATTTTTTCCTTAATTTGTATTCAAAATTATAAGTATTCCAAATTTCTAAACGATTATAAAAAAATATTTTTCCTCTAAAAATATTTAAAAAAATAAAAATTGCTGACAATTGTGAAAATGCAATTTAAAGAGTTTTAAAAGTAAATTAATTTTCATTTGCGTTCCAAAATATTATCAATTGCAATAATCATCGTATTTAATGTATAATAAAATTTGAAGAGGAAATAAATAAATTTCGTTTATTTGAACGTTCAGAACTTTAGCGACTGAAAACGATAAAGAGGAAAATTTAATTGAAACAGTCGATTAATAATCGTTTTTTTACATTAATAATTAAATAGATTTTACAAACAAAGTCGATAAATTGGTTGTAATTTCAAATGAATTTTAGAATTTACAGGCCTCGGATATTATGACGTTTTCGACTATTTTTAAATAATTATACCTTTATCGATTTGTACTAAAAAATTACGACTTTTTTCCAAATTTTGCGACAAAATACAATATTTTTAGTCTAAAATGCAATTTATTTTGATTTTTATAGTGTAAAAAGCATAACTTTAGACAAATCATTGAAAATTTGTTTTTGTATAATTTTCCCAACTGAATTTTTGTAAAACTTAATTGAAAATAAATCATTTCTTCAAGTATTTTATTACAATTTTTGAAAATTGACTTTTAACGAATTTTTTAAATTACAATTTTGATAATTGAAATTTCAAAAATGTTCATGAATAACATTCAAGTGTGAATTCAATAAAGAAGGAAAATTAATGCAAATTAAGTTCTAAAAATAATATTAAAATAAGGATTGAAAAAAATTATTTCTCTAAATTATTTCGTTTCAATTTTTAAAAATTTAATTCTTTTCAATATTTATACGAAAATTCAAATACATACACAGAATAATATTTAACTTTTTTAGAATTATTTTTAATATTTTGTAAAAAGTAATCATCCTATTCAAAATTTTTAATTAAAATTGTCCAAAAAATTATTTTTTTCTTTAAATTAAACGAAACTTCTTCAATTATTTCGAAAAATTACATTAAAATACCTATAAAACAATTTCATAGAATTTTTATATCATAATTTTTTAATATTCAATTACCTTAGAATAAGAATTATTCAATTAAATTAAAATTGAAAAAAATTTACTATTTTCGAAAAATCATTTATGTTTAAAATTCTTCAAAAATTCGATTTTTTAAAATTTTTTAAAAACTCCATTATTTTTGAAAGATTTGATAAAATTTTTATTTCGTTTTCAAAGATTTCACTAAATTTTAATTATCTTTGAAAATATTTTACTAAATTTCCAATTTTTTGACATTTTTTAATTCTATGTAATTGTAAAACTATTTTCAAAAATTATTTAGAAATATTTATAAACATTCAAATGTTAATTTTACGAATTTCCTTATTAAAATTGTTGAAAATATTCTAAACTGATTGTCTTTAAGTAAAGAAAAATTTGATCGTTTCAATCAGTATAAGAAATTGAATTTTTGTATTTATATTCGAATTCTCGAAGGAATTTCAATAAAATATGAAAAATTAATATTGACAATTGATTTAGAGATGAAGTTTAGTTGAAAATTGTAGAAAATAATGGAAATTTTAGAAATGAATTAAATTACAAGAAGTTGAAATTTTTGAAATTTTATTTCTTGGGAAAAAAGAAGTAAGAAGTATTTAAAAATTAATTTTTATAGTCTGTAATTTTTCTTTTCTTAAAAACAATAAATTTAGAATATTTTCAAAAATTAATTTGTAATTTGTATGTTATCAAAAAATTATTTTGTTTTTAAAAAAATTAATTTTAAACTATATAAGGAAATTTCAGTTTGCAATGTTTTCCTTTCTAGTATAGTAATTTTTGAAAATATTAAAAGTTGAACGTCAATATTTAAAATTTTAAGAAAATTCGAAAGAGTTACACAATTAACTGGTTAAATAATTTTATAAAGATTGATTTACTTTAGATTAATTGAAATAATAATAATAATAATAATAATAATAATAATAATAATAATAATCAGGGAAATACAAAATAAAATTTTCTGACAACACTAAATTTAATAAGTTGTTTTTTAGACTTTTTTTATTGTTAATCGACTAAATTTATTTTTTTTTTTGCTTGTTCGGCATTCGAGGTCTAAATTTAGAAAATTTTACTCAATTGACAATTTTTTGGTTTTTTTACCAAAGTTGTTGTTTTTAGCCTTTTTTTTTTATTGTTAATCGACTAAATTTATTTTTTTTTTGCTTGTTCGGCATTCGAGGCCTGAATTTAGAAAATTTTACTCAATTGACAATTTTTTGGTTTTTTTACCAAAGTTGTTGTTTTTTAGACTTTTTTTATTGTTAATCGACTAAATTTATTTTTTTTTTTGCTTGTTCGGCATTCGAGGCCTGAATTTAGAAAATTTTACTCAAGTGACAATTTTTTGGTTTTTTACCTTTAGAATTTAATTAAAATTTTTTTGGCGAAATTTTCTAGGTCCGAGGAAACAAGTTTTGTTTCTCAAATATCGATTGAATGTGAAATAATTAAAATAGAAATGCAACAAATTTTCATACGTGAAAATTCGTACGGAAATCTTACGAAAGAAAATAATTGTGAGGGATAATTTTTAATTATAAACAAACGAATATAATAATTGTCCCAAGGGAATATAATGAATTATTTTATTTATTTGTAGAGAGTGAGAGAGAGAAAAGGTGAGAGAAAGAGGAAAAGAAGAGAGATAGAGAGAGAGGAAGAGAGAAGGAACAGAGAGACGAGAGAGCGAGAGAGAGAGAAAGAGGGAATATAAAAAGTGCATGGTAGAGAATCATCGTTGCTTTGGTATAATAATGACGCGTGTGTACTTTCCTTCGTACGTGCATCTATAGGTGAATGCACACTTCGGATTCGGATTCAGAATCACAGAACGCGATTGGTTAATCAAGTATCCTGCGGTTCAATGCTGCTTTATAAGGTAAAATCTGATTGGTTCTCTTTCCGCTATAATTTGGACCCCGCCTGGCTACTGCCAATTGCTCCGACCGTCTTTCACCGCGGTATCGAATACTTTGTACACACAAATGTGTGTCGCCTCATCCTTACTCGTATGTGAATACACAACAGTTTTTGATGTGTTGTATATATAAGAGAGTGATGCCTCTAAAGATATGTATGCCCAGGGCCGTAATCCACTATTCTTTTCTTCATCTCAAATTAATTGGAAATTTATTCCGAAAAACTCGTCGAGAGTTCATTGCGTATATAACACACAAAATAGAAATGACAAAGGAAGAAGAAAATTAATAGAAAAATAATCACTTCTTTTACTGTGGAATTTTTTATTTATTTCAAAGACTCATACTCTTCTTTGCTATTCCAGTTAGACGATAATTAAGAATATTGAATTCTTAAATAACAAATTGTTCTGGAGATAAGTGGCACAAAATGATAGTAATATTGTGAGAGAAAGAAAGAGAGAGACAGAACGAGAAGGAGAATGGTAACGAGAAGTAATTAAAGAATTGAAAAAGTCGTACAAACGTATAAAAATCTGATTTCAATTCTCTTTTTGATGTTTCTGTTCTAAATATTTTTTTACGGTCATTTTCCGTTATTTGATAAAAGTATTTCATACTTTTATTTTTATTAATATTTATGTTCGTAAAGTTTAAAATTTTCAAACAAACGCATTTTTTCTATTTAGATATTTTTCAAAATTACTGTACAAAAATAAAATTAAAATTAAAAGTTTACTTAGTTAAGATTAAAAATTTTTAATGACTAAAAGAATCAAAAACAGCAATTTAAAATAGTAACATATTTATATTTATTTCAAGTTCCTAAACTTCCGAACGACAATAAACGACAATTTTTTTAAACTTCGTTGCAATTTGTATTTTATCAAAAAATTATTTTGTTTACGAAAAAATTAATTTTTAACTAAGAAAATGTTCAATTTGCATTATTTTCCATTTCAGTAAAGTAATTTTTGGAAATATTGAAACACAGAAAAAATTCCATTTGAATAATTAACATTTTAGAAAAATTTGAAAGAGTTACAATTAACTGTATATTTAATTTTAAAACGATTTATTTAGAAAAATTGATACTTCGAAAAATTTTATTTAATATTCAGGAAAATTATTTGTTCAAAAAATATTTCAGTTCGATTAGTTAATTAATTTTTAAAAGATTTACGTATTTAAATTTAAAAAATTTTAATTTTTTGACATTGTAATTTTGAAATTTTGAAAAAATTCATTTAACAAAAAATATTTCAGTTTAAAAAGATTAGCATTTGAATTTTGTTACAAAAAATTAATTTTCGACAATTTTATTTAAAATTCTGAAAATTTGTTTGTAAAAAAATATTTCAGTTTTATTAGTTAATTAATTTTTAAGTGATTTAATGTTTAGCTAAAAAATTAAAATTCCGAAAACTTTTATTTGAAGTTAAGGAAAATTAATTTTTCAAAAAGAATATTTTAGTTGTATTAGTTAATTAATTTTTAAAAAATTTACATTCAAAGTTTATTTAGAAAATTAAATAAAATTAAGTAAATTAAATAAAAATATTTAGAAAAATTGAAATTTTGCAAAAAAAATTGTTTAAAATACTGAAAAATTTTTTATTAGAAAAATATTTCAATTTTATTAGTTAATTAATTTTTAAGTGATTTAATGTTTAGCTAAAAAATTAAAATTCCGAAAACTTTTATTTGAAGTTAAGGAAAATTAATTTTTCAAAAAGAATATTTTAGTTGTATTAGTTAATTAATTTTAAAAAAATTTACATTCAAAGTTTATTTAGAAAATTAAATAAAATTAAGTAAATTAAATAAAAATATTTAGAAAAATTGAAATTTTGCAAAAAAATTGTTTAAAATACTGAAAAATTTGTTATTAGAAAAATATTTCAATTCTATTAGTTAATTAATTTTTAAATGATTTCAAGTTTGTTTAGAAAAATTGAAATTTCGAAAATTTTTATTTAAAATTCTGAAAATATGTCAAACTGATTAAATTAATTAGTTTTAGAAAGATTTGCAATTTTATTTTTTTTTCAAAAAATAAAGTTTTAAGAAATTTTATTTAAAGTTCTGAAAAATTAATTTTTCAAAAAGAATGTTTTAGTTGTATTAGTTAAATAATTTTCAAAAATTTACATTCAAAGTTTATTTAGAAAAAAAATTTTAATTTCGCAAAAAAATTGTTTAAAATACTGAAAAATTTGTTTTTAGAAAAATGTTTCAGTTGTGTTGGTTAAATAATTTTTAAATGATTTAAAGTTTGTTTAGAAACATTGACATTACGAAAAATTTTATTTAAAATTCTGAAAAATTGATTTTTTAAAAAAGTATTTTAGCTTTTCTTAAGAATATTGAATTTTTATAAATAAATCCTAATTGCAAATTTTCTTACAAAAAAAATAGAAATATAGAATTAAATGTTTTCTGAATTTTTATAGTTATAACTTTTTATTTTATACATTTAAAATTCTTATTTATTTTCATATGAAAAAATTTACTTGTGTTTATTCATATTTACTATATTTACCTTTAATACTTAAATTTTTTATACAGATTTTTTCCTAAGATTACAATTATCAGATATTGTTGATGAAAAAAAAATCCTGAAAATGTTCCAATGTTCAGATCTCAATAAGAGTAATTAATAGTATAGATGACATGTTTAGCTGCTTTCATTTCTTAGAAATCAGTCAACGTTTTATTAAACATTTTATTCTCCTTGGAATTTTATTTCATTGTCATTTACGAATGAGCTATTGCAACATACTTGTAATTGAACCAAATATTCGAATTAATTAGCCAATCGTTAATTTAAAGTAGAAATTATTTGAATTTTTTCTCCCAAAAAATTTTGAGGTAGTGAAAATTTTTATCGAATGGAAAAATTGTCTATTTTTGAAAATATTTATTCTGTCTTCGCCTCTTATATTCTGTTGTATAAAGAGGAAATTTTCTTAATTAGAGGGAAAAAAGTGTAATTACCAAAACGTGACATTATCGAAACGGTATTTTCATCAGGAAACTTGATTCTCGTTTTGTGTTTCATTGAAAATTTGGTTTTGAATTCGAAATAGACTTTGGATTATTTATTTTAATTTTCTCATAATAAAACAGATGTTTTTGGAATTTTTAAGAAATAACTGTAGTCTTTTGGTGTTCAAATCTTAAATTCACTGAAGGAAGACGTTTTATTTTTAGAACACTGCCTAGTTATTTACAGCTCATCTAATGTACCTAACTTTTCTTTATCTATTATTCTCCTACGTAAATGACGAGGAATAATTTTTCTTCCAATACATATGTATATATATATAAATTTTAAACTCGTTATATGGTCACAATTTATCGAAAAATTACATAATCCGATTTTTCTTTCTTTCTCTCAAATATTTTTCATGATTATTTTACCCAAAATAAATAATTAAGGAAAATAAAATTTTTCAAAATTATTTCTGACTCTTTGAAATAAGGGAAAATTACAATTGTCTTTTGTCATTTAGAGCGAGATGAGAAAAACTTGTTTCTTTTTTGAGGGGGAGGAAAATAAAATTTCCCAGGGAAGAAAATTAAAAGAAAGGAAAAGAAATAAATTTTGTGATGTACTGGCCATTTCATTGGAAATTTTTCCTAACCCCTGAAAGTGAACAGGTGTGGTTTCTCTCAGAGACCGCAATGAATTGTTGAGAGTTTGAAAAAAAAACTTGGAATAATTTAGTTAAGAGCATTAATATTCCTTCATCTTTTCTTCTATGACTCGCAACGGAGTAAAAATTTCACTTTTCGCACAAAAGGACAATTTTTTATTTATTGAGATTTGTACATTTTTTTTTGCGGTTCATAGGTGTTGGAAATTAGTTCACTTCTTTTTTCTTGTTTACACTGAAGAAAAATTTTTTTTTTTTTGATCAAATAAACGATTAGTTTAATATTATCAAATGAATATTTATTTTTATCAGATAAATTTTTATTTGAATCGATTAAATGGTATTTATTTGTAATAACAATTTTTATTCAAGTCAATTAAATCACGTTTATTTCAAGTATTGCAATTATCGATTGAAATACAGTTTACTTGATATTTAAAAAAATATTTGATTGAATTAAATAGTTACTAAACCAAATAATTATTATCAAATCTTATTTCCTTTGAAAAATTTTCTTTAAATCAATTAAACGGTATTAATTAAAATAATTTAAAAAAATAAAATAATGGTGTTTAATAAAAAAACATGGTAAAATAATAAAAATATTTGATTGAATTAAATAGTCACTAAACCAAATAATTATTATTAAATCTTATTTCCTTTGAAAAATTTTCTTTAAATCAATTAAACGGAAATAATTAAAATAATTTAATAAAATAAAATAATGGTGTTTATTTCGAATACTAAAATTATTGGTTCAAAAAAAATTTATTTACTTCAAATAATTTTATTAAAATAAAATAAACAGTTTTGTGTTATTTATTCAAAAATTAAAATTTTGATTCCAATATAATTTATTAGATTTAAATAAAAAATATTTGATTCATTTGAATGGCATTTGCTTCCTTTACGGAAAATATTGATTCAAATGCAATTTACATGTTTTTAATAAAAATTATTTGATTCAATTAAATTGTATTTACTTCAATTACGGAAATTATTGATCTAAGTACAATAATTTCTTGATTTTGATAAAAATTATTTTATTCAATTAAATAGTATTTACTGCAAAAACTGAACTCATTGGTTCTAATACGATTTATTTACTTTAAATAATTTTTACTTGAGTCAATTAAATGGTATTTACTTTAAAAACTAAAATTATTTATTAAATTTAAATTTTATTTGATGTAAATAAAATGGTATTTACTTGAAATAATTCTTATTCGGTTTGATTAAATCGTATTTTTATCAAATACTGAAATTGCAGATTCAAATACAATTTATTTAATTCAAATAATTTTATTTCAGTCAATTAAATGGAATTTGGTTAAAATACTGAAATAATTGTTTCAATTACAATTTGTTTTATTTGAATAAAAATTGTTTGATTAAATTAAAAATTAGTTATTTTCGTGAAATAATTTTATTTCAAGTCAATTAAATATTATTTTCCTCAAATAATTTCATTTCAAGTAAATTAAATGTCATTTTCCTCGAAGAATTTTATTTCAAGTAAAATGGCATTTTCGTCAAATAATTTTTTATTCAAGTCAATTTAATCGTATTGACTTCAAATCATTTTTATTTAAGTGAATTAAATTTTACTTAAAATACTGAAACTATTTATTTAAATAAAATTTATTTCATTTAAATAAAAATTATTTGATTCAATTAAATGATATTTGCTTCAAGTAATTTTTCTTCAAGTTAATTAAATCGTATTTGCTTTAAATAATTTTTATTTAAGTGAATTTAACGATAGTTCCTTAAAAGACCAAAATTATTGGTACAATTACAATTCATTTAATTTAAACTGGTTCTAAAGTTCCGAACGTTCCAAATGAACAAAATTGCTTCTCCTTCGAATTGAGTTTTTACTAAAATAATTTTGTGTCACTGTCAAAAAAAATTAATTCTAAAGTTTCTAAATGTAAAATTAAGTTTTTTATGTTTACAATTATTTATTTCTGTCAGTAATTTATTCGAAAATATTTCTATTTAAAAATATTTCCTTCATTTGAACCTTCGGACTTGTGAATCGTTGATTTAAGTAAAAAAAAATGTTTGTTTCTTTTTTATTTCTGTTTTTTTGACAATAGTTAGGTTAATAATCGATTATTTGAATAAAAATAATTTTTTTCCAGTGTAAATCTCAAAATTATCCGTTCGTCACTTGCAATTAAGTTCTTATATTAATTTTTGTTAATTTTTCCTTTTTTCCAGTTTCGATAATTTTTTTTTATGTAAATGAAGAGAAATGTTATTTGGCTATTTTTTTCCCACTGAAGAAATTAATTTCCTGATATTGTCAGTCATCTCTCACTTTCACTCAACTGGATTTATTATAATATATACGAACATTGAAAATAAGTTTCCTTCTTATTCATCGTTTATTGAAAATTATTATATATGGCAATATAGAAGAATACTTTGGAAATTGGATTGATTTTTTTCTACATATAGTATATACATATATACATTGATTATCGATCGGAAGGAAAAATGGAAAACATGACAATTTTTGAGGTACAATACAAAAGGAAGAAGAGACGTTGCTGACCGAAGCTATAAAATTATTTTCCACCCTCTTTCTCTCTCTCTTTTTATCAATATCCAGGAACCTACAAAATATCAAAAGTTTTTTTTTCTCTATGAAGGAAAAATTTTTTCGAGAGATGGAGAGAGAGAAAAGAGAGACAAGAGAGAGAGAGAGAGAGATAGAGAGAAAAGAGAGACAAGAGAGAAAGAGGAGAGAGACAATGAAAGCAGGAGCATTGACCAATATTCTTGATATAATAGTCAGCTAGTCAGGTTTTTGGAGTATTCAGTGACATGTCACGTGAATCATTCGCTTCTTGATGATGGTACTCGTCGTAAGTCATCGACATGTTTTCCTTTCTTTCAAGGTAGACGGAAAAAAATGTTGGTTTAAAAAAAAAGGATTATTTAGGTTTTTGTTATTATTGTCTGAATTTCTCGCAAAAGGAGCGATTTTCCGCGGACACGATCCTGGATGCTCAATTGTGTAGGTGCGCCTGTCGTTCAAGTGTGCGTACGCACTGTACCTACGAGTCAAGACTACATACAGTTTCGTTCGGTTCTGTCTCGGGGTGGAGTCAAGGGGGAACAGTTCATCGGGCAAAAGGTGGGGATCGACCGAGAGAGAGAGACGAATAGATATGGAGTGAGCGAGAGGGCAAGATTGATGGGAAAAGAGACGGAGAGTGAGAAAGATGAATAGAATGTGAGAGAGGGAGGAGACGAGAGTGAGTGAGTGAGTGAGAGAGAGAGAGAGAGAGAGAGAGAGAGAGAGAGAGAGAGAGAGAGAGAGAGAGAGAGAGAGAGAGAGAGAAGGGAATGGAATGGAAAGAGTGGTAGAGAGCGACAGAAGCTCATAAAAAGAGGAAACGAGAGGCACCGACTACCTAGAAAGAGAGGGAGAGAGAAAGAGACACCAAGAGAGGGAGAGAGAGAGTGATATATAGGATCATGGAGTGTTGAAGAGAGATAGAAACTGGCCGGGTGGCCGGTACCAAAGAGAGAGAGAGAAAGCAATATAGAAAAAGGGATCGCGAAAGAGAGAGGGAGGCAAAGATGTGTAGAATGATTCGGGCCTATGGACACGCTCGCACCTCGACGGTCTGTGCCGCCGCCGCAGCCGCCTTCAGTGAAAATTGTGTGAACGCGCGCCGCCAAGGGTGGCTTTCCGGGAAGCTATCGTCGTTGTGATAGTAAAGTGTGTTCCTCTCGAGGAAGACGTGTCCATGGGCCAGGGAATAAGGATCCTGGCGCCAATCGCGAAGGACTCTCTTCGCTATGTGGAAAAGTGACGCCGCACAGTGAAGTATCGAGCGTTTACGAGAGTGGCGACGACGGCCGCCACGAATTCTCGGATGCCCAAGCGGAAATCTCTTTCTCTCTCGCACACTTTTTCTCCTTCTCTCTCTCTCACTCACTCTCGCGCGCGCGATAATGGCGTACGCTTCGACGTCTTGTTTTTTTTATTATCAAGTGGCTGAAAGTTCGATCAGCTCAAATGCCACAGAACCCGTGAACCTGTCGCGCATTCATTCGAATCGAGATCCACTGAGACGAATCATCAACGACAAGATGACGGACGACCTCGCCGAAAAGTGAGATTTCTCCTCTCCTCCCTCACCTTATCCAAAAAAGATTGCACTCGGCATTTTAGCAAGTGAACGTTTTTCTTATGTACATTGTTTGTGCACCGACAAAATTATTCTCCTGTGCATATTGTTGCTCAAGGACCTTGTCATTACGTCAGGTTTGTAAGTTAGTCTTGAATTTTTCTGTCTCTCTGTGTGTGTGTTTTTTTTGTCTCTCTCTCTCTCTCGCTCTTGATTCTTGTTTCCATGCCACCGAAAAGGTATCTTGATTTTTGAACACCGGCACTTGAATTTTATATTTCCTGCTCCGATCCTTTCTTTCCGGAGTTTATAGTTGATTCTATAAGAAGCGCTCGGTTTTCTCGACCTTTCCTTTCCTTTACGGAATTTCAAGAGGTCTGTCTAACAAATCGGCGCCTCGCTTCAATTTTCTCCGAAAGGTGTGATCGATTTTTTCCAAGCTACTCTGGTTCAAGGGTGTCCAGCACCGCAAATTGTTCTTGCCTTCATTTTAATTTAAAAACAGATGATTCCTCAAGAAACATCAAATCAAGATTTATTTTTAACACTATTAATAAGGAAGAAAGTAGCTCGTGTCCAAACAAAATATTCTCCTCTCCCAATTTCTTCACTTTTCTAAATACTTTCAAAACATTTTTAATACATTTTATCATTTTTAATACACTTTTAATACATTTTTAATAAATTTTTACAACTTTATCAAATTTTTATAAATTTTCATCACCTTTGCAATAAATTCTTTACAGCAGAGGTTTTATGTGCTTTCCTCCTTTTTAATTTAATTAACACTCGCGATTTTATTGCTTTTTAGTTATATTTTTTTTTCTTTACTTTGTGTATCGTTGTTATTTTTTTATACACATAAAAACTAAAGTGTTTTCATGATTTCATCACGTTTCGAATTCAATCAACAATTGATGAAATTTAAAAGACTAGTTGCCTGTCGAAATAATATTCTCGGTGTCTACGTTTTCTTTACGTATTGCATTCATTGGTGATGATGATTGTGCAAATTCATTGAATTTTGCTTTAGAAAAATAATTATCAATTTTTATTTACTTATGTGTCTTCTTTTTTTTCTAAACTCAATGAAAAGATACACTTTGAAAATTAAATCACATTTAATGCCCTCGTGAAAATTTGTTGCTGACATTTCTATTTTATATTATGAAAAATAATTCTACAGCTGTTTTCTAATATTTCAATTTGATTAGTGTGCTGAAAAAAGTATAGTGGTAAAACTCAACTGAAACCTGTTATTGACTTTCTTTTTAAAAACGAATTGTATAACATTAATTTTCATAAATAATTTTTTTTATTATCTTTTCTCTAATAATTGATTGAAATGAAGAAAAAAAAGTGGTGAAATGAATTTGGAGTGAAATGAAGAGGAATTGGAAAATATTTATTTGCAGAAATTAATTGAACGAGAAGAGTATATTGAATACGTAACAGCGAAATTTATTCTCAAATAATCTATTTTTACTGCAGCTTTCTAGCCATTTCTTCAGAAGAGAGACTTTCAGGCAAAATGAATACATTCTGAAGGGGAAGGGTTATATCGGTTATGACATATAATCATAAGCGTATAGCTTTTCCCCTTTAGCGTGAATTCGTAACTTCGGTTTCTCACCATCAACAACTGTTATACTCGAAAATATCGATTTTATATTTATATAAAAGTGTCTAGAATAAGTTTCTTTTTATATATTGATTCAAGTGTTATTGTTATTATTTTGATTAATATTTGGATTGATGTTTCAGGCTAAAGAAAGAAGAGACAAACATGGGTACGTTATTGATTATAGAGAAGATTATTCGATACTCTCTTAAGCCTGAGATGGAGGCGAAGAGTCGTGCAGCATAAAGACATGGACTCGTACGACCTGTTTGGAGAAGATGTCAGTGGCTCAATGCTCGATGCTCTTCCTGATCTTGGGGGGAACGATCATTTTGACCCGGCAGGTGCGAACAATTCTGTCGTAGTGTCTAGAGATGGTCCCAATCCTGGTCCCAATGGAGGTGGGAGTTACATCAGTCAATCGTATAGTTTAACTCAAGAATCTCCTCTTCAAAAATTGACTTCGTTCGGTGGATCTGAATTTGGTAGTAATAACCCCTTGCAAAATCCCTCGCAACGTAGTATGTTTAATCAAAATATCGGCACTTTTGACGGCGGCGCACCGCAACGAGCGATGGTGCCAGGAGCCTTTCAAAATCAAGCGCGTAGCTTAGCCCCCCAGCACAGAAGTCCCCATCCTGGCACTGGGGGGCAGTACCCAACTTATAGTGACAGTATGTACTCAATGGAGCAACAGCATCCAATGGCCAGGGCCAACATGAGCATGGACCCTGCGATGCAAGGATGGCCAGGTGCAGGAAACGCTTATCCTCAAATGCAGAGGCACTATAACCAAATGGCACCTCAACCTGGTACTTATAGACAACACATTCCTCAATATCCCCATCAGCAGGATCAAACCGGGATCAATCAGAAAATGCAGCAGCAACAGCAGCAGCAACAACAACAACAGCAGCAACACTTCTCTGCTCAACAAGGAATGATCAGCAACATGGGTGTTCCTCATCAATCAATGCAAACCAACGCAGCTACTGGGGTTTACCAACACATGGTTGGTCAACAACAACAGCAACAGCAGCAGCAACACTATCAGCAGAGCAATCCTGCTGCCATGTATCAAGGTGCAGCTGGCTACACAGGCTTCGGTGCCACCATGCACCAACAGCCCCAGCAGCCTCAACAACCTCAGCAGCAGGCGCAGAGAATGCCTCATCATCATCCGTCCCATGCGCCTCATCAAACTCATCCCTCTCATCAACAGTATCCTCAACACGCACCCCAACATTCTGTCAATCAACAACCACCCATGGATCCTCAGTATCCCCATCATTCGCCGCAAATGTTCAATCAACCTCAACACTCCGCGCCCGGACCACAGTTCAATGCCAGCAAACATGGTACGAGTCCTCAATATCGATCGTCATTTCCACAACTCTCGCCACAGATGTCTCCTAGGCCACAAATGTCGCCCAGACCGCCTCCAGTTCAACAACAAATGTCTCCTAGGCCAATTATGTCACCCGCTAAACCCAACACTCTCTCGCCTCATCCACACGTACAAATGCCGCATCAACAGCAAGGACAGCCAGGTCCCTTGTCTGTCTCGCCCTGTCCTCCGACATCAATGCCAATGAATCCATCTGCCTCGTCGCAACAAACCACTCTTCAAGCCCTGGAACAAATGGTCATACCGGTAGCCGTCTCGAATCCCAACGTGCCAAGCCAGGACTATGTACAGTTCCAGTCGCGACCGCCAATGTCGCACTCTTCGAACATTTTACCCCAGCCGCCAGCACAAAACTCGATGCCACCGGTGACTGGACCCAGGATGCCAATGCCACAATCTTGGCCGCCTCATCCTCCCCAACAACCTCAACAACAACAACAGCAGCAACAACAGCAGCAACAACAAATGTCACCCATCAGGCCGAGTATGTCCGTTCCCGACAACCGACAAATGATGGAGTCCCAGTCGCCCTCGACCTCCGAACAAAACTCCTCTCTGTTTCCAGTAAACGGCAACGACAGTATTCACAACGTGGTCGAAACAACAACCACCGAACCGCCAAAAATCGTGCAAAGTTCCATCGCACCCTCAGTGACCGAGAGCAACGAAACGCCCGATCAAACCGGCGCGACTCCAATGCAAAGCTCCGAAGTAATGGCCCAACAAGGCGAGAGTCCCGCGCCAAGTAATTCCTCCTCAATGGAGCAACCACCGAAGCAAACACATCTCGAGCCCGTTCAGTCACTGCCCGTCTCGAGTACCAGCAGCAACCTTGAGAGCAGCCACGACTCCCCGCAATTGCAGTCCGTTCAACAGCAATCGCAAATGCAGTCCTCGCCAGCTCCCAGCGTCGAGTGCAAAACGCCAGACACTCAAAGCAGCGAACAGACTTCTGAACTTCCGGTCTCGCAACTACAAGCCAGCCAGTACGGTCCTTCTTCGCCGCACGTTTCGCAAACGTCGCCCCAACACTCGCAGCACCTTCCACCACACTTGAACCAACCGCAAATTCCGCAACAGGCTCCGATGCAAATTTCGCCACAGGGTCCGATGCAAATTTCGCAACAGGGTCCAATGCAAATACCGCAACAGGGCCCAATGCAAATTTCGCCACAGGGCCCAATGCAAATACCGCAACAGAGCCCAATGCAAATTTCGCCACAGGGCCCAATGCAAATTCCGCAACAAGGTCCGATGCAAATTTCACAGCAAGGTCCTCAAGTTCCGCAGCAAGTACCGTTGCAAATTTCGCAACAAGTTTCGCAACAGGTTCCGCAGCAAATTCCACAACAGATTTCTCAGCAAAATCCTCAACAAATGGTCCAGTCAATAAGTCAACAACCCCAACAATCGCAGCAAATCTCCCAAACGCAGTCGCCACTGAGCCAAACTCAACAACCAATCGGCCATTCTCCACAACCGCAGATAAGTCAATCCCAGACTCCACAGATAAGCCAATCGCAACCTCCCCAAGTGAGTCAATCGCCCCAACTAACTCACCAACAAAGTCAATCGCCCCAAATAAATCAAACCCCTCAAATAAGTCAATCGCAATCGCCGCAAATCAGTCAATCACAAATACAGACGTCTCCACAACAGCCGGTGATGTCCCAAGTCGCGCCAATGACACCGCCTCAACAACAACTGGGTCAAAGTCAACAAATGGGTCAAACACAACCAGTATTAGGTCACTCACCACAACCACTAATGACCCCCCAACAAATGGGACAGACTATACCCCAACAGGTGAATATAATTTCACCAAATATACCCACACAAATATCTTCTTCTTCTTCTTCTCATCAACAACAAATACCTCCACAGATTCAAAATTCAGCGCAGCAAATTCCAAATCAAGCAACGCCGGTTCAACAAACGGGAATGTCGCCACAGCCGGGCTTTGGGGAGTACACGAATATCCAAAAGCCGAATAGTATGTATTCTAATGATATGATGGTTGGTGCTGGACAACCATACCATACTGGTAATGAGGTTGTTGGTAGTAGTGCAATGCCGAATGTGTATGGAATGCCACCAGGAACAACGCCAACGCCAACCACCGTTGCGCCGGCTGCCTTTAGTTCCTGTGCTCCGGTGACGCATCATCAGGAAAGAGCGGCACTGCAACAGCAATTACAGGAATTGTATTGCATGCCACCGGCGCCTGAGAATCAGGAGAAAATTGTCAATCTTCAGGAGAAATTGCAAGCACTTCAGCAGCATGAGACGAATGAACAGTGTAATGGTGGACCGCAGTGTATTCTTCAGACTCCGATGTTCACTGCTGCTGCTACTGCTGCTGCGACTACTGTTCCTGCTCCAGCACCGGCTCCTGTGACTCCTGCTGTTGCTGTTCCGGCTACTCCTACTGCTACAACTACTACTCCTGCTACTGTTGTCGACAGTCCTCAGGTTAGTTGCACATTTTTTTTTTTTTAAAGTTATTTTTATACATAGCATTTTTATATTTACTAATTTATCTAAGTTGAATTTTCCATGAAACAGAAGTTAGCAACGTTTCCGTTGAGACGAAAAGAGAACATTTTTTACAAACCAAGAAGCAAATAATTTTTTTATAGAGAACTTGATTATTGTTTTTCTTACATTCTAGACGGTTTTTCAATCCAATCGAAGGCCTCGGAAATTATCCAGGGTTGCCACAGGTCAGGGAAGTCAGGGAATTCAGAGAAAAGTCAGAGAAAGTAAAATTGGTCAGGGAAAAGTCAGGGAAAGTAAAATTGGTCAGGGAAAAGTCAGGGATTTTTAGTAAAAGTACTAGAAAAAATCGATTTTCAAAATTTTATGAAAAAACTCTAAATTTTGAGGCTTTTTGGTTTGTCTTGTAAACTATAAAAATAACCACAAATTTCAATACAAAGCCTTGAATTTTTTCTATTTCAGACAATAATTTCTTTTTAAATAACTTATTTTTAGAAACTTTAAAATTTTTGAAAAATTTAACAGGAATTCAATTATTTAATTTTAAAAAAATCAAATAATTTTTCGAAAAATATCAATTATTTAAAAAGAATTTTATAAAATTTTGTCGCAAGAGTTCAGTTATTGAAAAAAATTTTAAATTCTTTTCAAGAATTCAATTATTTTTAGAAATAGTAAAATTCTTCACCGAAATTCAATTATTTTTATAAACTTGAATAAAATTCGTTGGAAGAATTAAATTATTTTCAAAAGTAATAAAATTCTTCACAGAAATTCAATTATGTTCAAAAATTTTTGTCAAAATTTCAATTATCTTTATAAATAATAAAATTCATCAATATTCAATTAGTAAAAAAAAAATTTTAATTCTCTTCAAAATTTCAATTATTGTTATAAATAATACAATTCTTCTTCAAAATTAAAATATATTTAAAAACTTAAATAAAATTCTTGTTAAAATTTCACAGGAATTCAATAATTTACAAAATTTTTGATAAATTTCTTCTAATAAACCAATTATTTTCATAAATAATAAAATTTTTACAGGAATTCAATTATTTAATATACAAAATTTTATAAAATTTATTGAAAAATATCAATTATTTAAAAAGATTTTTATAAAATTCGTCACGTGAATCAATTATTTAAAAAAAATTTAACAAAGTTCTTTACAAGAATTGAATTATTTTTATAAATAATAAAATTCTTCACTGAAATTCAATTATTTTAGAAAAATTTTAATAACATTTTTGGAATTTTTTAAGAATTTCTTTCATGAATAATAAAACTCATCGCAGGATTTTAATTAATTTTACATACAATATTTTAATCAAATTCCTCGAAAAATGTAATTATTCTTAAAAATTTTATTAAAATTTGTCAAAAGAATTCAATTATTTAAAAATTTGTTGAAAAAATTCTTTATGAGAATTCAATTTTAACAAACATTCAATTATTTAATAAATTATTTATTTTTCAATTTAAATAATTGAATTTTTCTAGAATTTTCTAATAAAAATTGATTAAAAAATGAAATTACCAAATAATCGATTTATTGTTTATGAAAATAATAATTGAATTATTGCAACGAATTTTATTACAATTTTTTCAAATAATTGAATTCTTGCGGAGGATTTAGAATTTTTGTAAATAATTAAATTTTTGTTGAAAAATTTCATGGTTATTTAAATTATAACAAAACATGAAGAATTCTTTGTTTTGTAATAATATTCTTATAAATTGTTGAGTTTCAAAAAGGTTTGAATTTGAATGTTCTGAAGAATTTTAATTCCTGTAGAAAAGTAATAATTAAATACTTATTTAAAAATGTAGTTATTGATGTTTTCGAATAATTTTACAATTAATGAAATTTGTAAATAAATTTAATTGAACATTTTTTTGAGTTTCCAATAATTTTTAGAGTGAATCAGAATATTCTTTAGGGTCAGGGAAAAAGTAAGAATTTTGTCTGGAAATCAGGGAAATGTCAGGGAAAAATAAAATTAAATATTTGTGGCAAATAAATAAAAAATAAAAAAATCTTTAAGGGTAATTTCAAAAATGAAAATTAGCTTCTAATTAATTCTGTCAAAAAATTAATCATTATTATTTAAATTTTTTCGAAAATTCAATTATTTTGTATTTTTAAAAGATTTTACCAAATATTAATTGTTTGGAAATTTTTCAAAATTGAAAAACTATTTTCTTTAAAACATTATATTAAATTATGATTGAATTCTAGATTCAACTTTTAGACTTTTAGAAAATTATTTAAATCAATTGATTCAAAGATGAAATTTAGATTGAAATTGTAGAAAATAAATGAATTCAGAAAGGGTTATAATTGTAATTTTTAGAAATTATTAAAATTCATAAATTTTACTCATTTTTTGTAAACATTTATATTTTCCTGAAAAAAAAATTTTGTGAGGTAATGTAATTTTAATATCAAAAATTGTCAGGGAAATTAATAAACTGAAACTTGTGATCATCCTGATTATGAATTTTTTTGACTATTTTCAAATAATACTACTAAAATCGGTTTACATTAAAAAATTGCGACTTTTTTAATTTTTATAGTGTGAAAAGCATTGCTATAGAAAAATCTTTGAAAATCTATATTTGAATAATTTTTCTAATTAAATTTTTAAAATATGTAATTAAAAAGATTTTGAATAATTGAAATTTTGTAAAATGTAATTGATAACGTAAATTATTTTTTCAAGTATTTTAATATAATTTTTGAAAATTTAACTTTTAAAGAATTTTAATTGAAAATGTTGGAAATAAATTCTCGAAAATTTTAATGAATAATCTTTAAGTGTATATTTAATAAAAAAAAGAAAATTAATGAGAATAAGGTTCTAAAAATAATATTAAAATAGTTTTGAATTCAAATTCATACACAAAACGATAAAATTAAAATTTTTTAGTATTATTATTTACATTTTTTGAGAAAATAATTATATTTAAAATTTTTAATTAAAATTCTTCAGAAAATTAGTTTTCTTAATTATATGAAAAAAATTTCAATTGGTCTCGAAAAACTATCTTCATTTACAATATTTATTAAAATATTAATTCTTAGAAGTGTTTTATCATAATTTTTTGACATTCAATTGTCTTCAAACGAAGTAAATTAATATTTTTTTAAATTTACTATCGTAGAATTTTTAAAAAATCATTTATAATTAAAATTCTTCGAAAATTTTTTGTTTACTTTCTTATACTTTTTTAAAAACTTAATTGTTTTTCAAAGATTTTATTAAATTTCAATTATTTTTCAAAGATTTTACTATAAATTTAAATTATTTAAAATATGTTTTACCAAATTTCAATTTTTTAGACATTTTTTAATTGCATGCAATGTAAAACTATTGTCTTTTCAAAATTATTTAGAAATATTTTTAAAAAGTAAATTTTAAAAGTTTAAATTAAAAAATTTAAGCTTTGTTTGCTTCATTTCGTCGACATAAACGTTGGTAACTTCAGTTTCATAATTTTCTACTAATTTAATTCTAATAACAAAGTACGAAAAGGAAAGATACAATAAAATATGAATAAAGTGATTTTTACTACTTTTACAGTAAATCAAAAATATCAGGAACTTTTGTATATTTTTGCTTTGTAACTTTTACTACCTATTTGCGGAGTAAATTTTGCCACACCTTTGAAGTATATTTTACAGGTCTTGGATTTTTTAGACTATTTCCGACAATTTTAATTATCCAAAGAAATGATTAGTTTCTTAAATTGTTCTAAAATTCTTTTAAAAAATTTAATCAATTAATCTTTAGAAATAAATAGTTAAAAACTTTGGAAATAATTGAAATTTTATAAAAATTTTACATGGAATATTAAATTCTTTCAAGAATTTCATTTAAACTTTTAAAATACAAGTTTTGAAGAATTTTAATAACAAATTGAGAAGTTTATTAAAAAGTTGAAAATAATTGAATTTTTAAAAAAGTACAGTCATAATTTTTGTAAAATAATTAACTTACAGGAAATTGAAGATTAAAAATTAAAAAATTTGAATTCCCCTGAAAAATTAATGCCAAGTGTTTAAATATTTGTCTAGAAAATTTATTAATGTTCTGAATAATTGAATTCAGAAATCAATGAAAGGTGAGGGAGCGTAGCAAAATTTACTCAGGAAAAGGTAAAAATTGCAAAGCAGATATGCGCAGAAGTTCAAACGGAAAAAGCATTGTAATGTTTGAAAGACAATCATGATTGTTTTCTAACTTTATACAAAAAGAAATACAAATATCTGCGTCACAAATGTTTATTATTTCACGACAAACTTGTGATTAAAGAATATTTTTATTTTAACGAAAATCGTATACAATTCGGTAATTCGTAATTTTTTAAAATTATTATTTGGTGGGAAGCAGACTCTCTAGATCGAGAGGTAACTCAACTTTATCTCGAGTTAAAGGAAGAAGAACTTTTTAGAAATTTTGCAATGAAACATTTAAATTATTATTTATTCAATAAATTTCTTAACTATTTTTATTCGGACAAATTCGGTCAGAAATAATGAATGAAAATGAATAATTAGAATAATTCATCAGGCGATGTTTTGATTTTAACACGATATGAATTTCAACCTGTCAGAAATGTTTACAAATTATTTGTAAAATATGTTTACCAACAGTAGATTAGAATTTCTTAACATTTCACCTGTTCATTCTCGAAAGTATATTTTAAATCTCTCTCTCTTTCTCTGCTCCATTCTTTCCTTTATCTAATCTTCCTTCAAGTTTGTTTGAATAATCTTTAAGTTTCTCATTATCCCCGTCTTATCTTGAATCTTGAAACTGAAAATTGTGTATAGGTTTCGAGTACAACTGGCCGGGGTCGTAGTAAAGGAACGCCAAGGGCAAAGAAAAGTCGCAAGAAAGCCGATAAGGAAGCGGCAGCTCCTGTGACACCACAAACTCCGCAAGCTGAACAACCGTTATCTGATAATCTAGTCACTCAAGGAGACAGCAGCAATGTTGTGGACAGCGCGGCCGACTCTGAAGACATAAAGCCGTCCTCAGGTGACATCGAGGAGGAATGGAATAAGACAAGAAAAGCAAGATCGCCCAGGAAGCCAAGAAAGCCGAAAGAACCCAAGGAACCGAAAGAGCCGAAACCGAAAAAGGAACCCAAGCCACCGAAGGAGGCGAAACCGCCGAAAGAGGCGAAGGTCCGCAAGAAGAAGGAGAAGGAAGTCAAGGAAGGCACTAAGCGAAGTAAAAAGTGAGTCACTATTTTCCGTTGCATTCACCAAGTATCTTAAATATTTTTTTTCATTTAGAGAATATTATTTATTCACGGATGGCTTCGAAACTTTAGTTTTAGTTCTGAATTGCGCAACAAAACTAAATACAGGGACCTTTTAGTTTTGATTCCTGCACCAAAACTAAATTATTTGTTCGTTATTATTTAGTTTCGAAGCAATCCCTAAATTTAGAGAATATTTTTTACTTAGAGCTTATTACTTATATAGAGAATAAATAAATAATACCTTAGGACTGAAGATTAAATTCGTTATTAATTCCTTTTCTTTTTTTCTTTTCGATTTTCAGGAAAGCCGCAGTTCAAGCCGAGTCCACGGATGATGTCAATGAAGATGTCTCTGCGAGTGATTCGACAGCAATTCAAGACTCGGATATTAAGTGCAGCAATTCTTCAGTGCAAGACGATAATGAGCAAGTTGATTCATCGACAAAAGAACCATTGGGTTCAGAATCGAAGGACGAAAATGATGAAAAGGGAGAATCGGGCGACGCTGGCGATGATAAAAAAGAGGAGGACAAAGATGCTGCAACTGAAAGTGCAACGCCTGCGAAGAAAAAAGCCTCCAGTCGAAAACGTCCTTCTGGTGGTAAATCGACAGCTGGAAAATCACCGAGAAGTTCCAAGTACGTCACATGTTTCAACAAAGTTATTAATATTTTCCAAACATATTTTAGGGTTCGCCACAGGTAAAAAAAGTCTGAAAAATGTCAGAGAAAATAAATTTACTCAGAGAAATAAAAGTCAGAAAAGTTTCCTCATTTTTAGATTAAAAATTTCTAAAGTTTGAAAGTAAGGAAATTTTCCTAATTTTTGGATTCAAAATTCCTAAATTTTGAAAATTAGGGAAAGAATTGAGAATTCGTAAGAAAATTCTGAATTTTGATAACTTGAAAAATATTCTTATATTCTTCTTGAATTACTTTTAGTTTACCTTATGAACTTTGAAATAACCACGAATTTTAATAGGAAAGCTTAAATTTTTTTCTGACAATAATTGAACTCTACAGAATAGGAAATCGATTTTATGGTAATCAATTTAATTCTTGACGAATTTAATTTTTCTAATAATAAAATTATGACAAATTATTTAACGGACAATTCTACTTGAAAATTCGGAAAATAATTAAATTTTATACAAGTTGCTTTTACAATAATTTTTACGAATAATTCAATTTCAAGATTTCAAATTGAGATTTTGGAAAATTGGAATTTCGAATAATTTTAATTTGAAAACTACGAAAAACAGAAATCACAGACTAAATCTCACCTTGTCAGGATGTTTTCGCTTTTTTCAATTTTCTCATCCTTTGTCACTTATTTCGTCAATATTTCGCAACTTTCACGTATTTTGGAAATTTTTTAGATATTTTTTAATCAAAGGTTTAGTTTCTTAACGTTTTTCATTAATTTATAATTTTCTAAAACATAATTTTAATTTTTTAAATTTCCATCGAGAAGAAAATGATAATTGATTCGGAATTTAATTTTTCAGCAAAATTGTTAATATTTAAAATTTTAATTTTTATAATTAAGTTCTAATTCAGTTGATCTAAATTCCAATTCATGCGAATTTTAAACAAAATTTCAAATTCGAATCTTAATCAATTTCAAATTCAATTATTACAAATTTAAATTTATATGTTTATTGTTTTTATTTATTTATATTTTAGGAACAATTTTGCAAAAATCGCTATCTTTAAATTATTTTGAAATTAGTTCATTTTTTGAATGACTAACTTTTCGAATAATCAAAAGTTCATAAAATTTAATTGCAAACAAGTGGTTTTGAAAATTACGTAAGGTGAATTTTTTTATTTTTCTGCGAATAATTGAGTTCTCAAAGAACTTTCTCAAAAATTAGTAAAAAAAACTAATATTATAGACATTTGATTTAGAGAAAAATTTTAGTTATCATTTCTAGAAGATAATTAAATTAAAATCATAAAAATAATTTTTAAGAAGTTACATACAAAAGAAATTCTTGTAAATTATTGAATGTATCAAAAGGTTTTGGAATTTTAAACTTTGAAAATCTTAATTTCTGTGAAAAAATAATATTGATTAAATATTTATTTGAACCAAAAACTATGGATGTTCTCAAATAATTTAAAATTAAAAACATTCAGAATTGAATTTGGAAATTTCTTCAAGTTTATAAAATAAATTTCCATTTTGTTCGAAAGTAACGATTTTCACGAAAAATTTGTAAATATTTTCATCAGAATTTGAATTTCTTATTATTTCTTTAAAAAACAATTTTATTAAGAAATTTTCCCAATTCTTTGGAACAAATTTTAATTTTTATTTGGAAATAATATTTCTTTTGTGAGAATATATAGAATATTTTTATATAAACGTAAATTTTTCCAAAAAAAATTTGTATTTCTTATCTTTTTAAAAAAAAAATCATTTTATTAGGAAATTTTTCCAATTCTTTGGAACAAACTAAAATTTTTATCTGGAAATAATATTTTTCTTTGTAAACATATTTGAAATATTTTTATATACGCAATTATTTCCAAAAGAATGACAAGAAAAATTACTTTTCTAATAATTATGAAAGTTATTCGTTTCTTTTTGTAAAAAGTTATATCGAAACTTTATACAGTGCGTATTTAATGACTTTTAGAATATTCTAAAATCAGAATATTCTTTAGTGAAAAATTCTTTTTTCCAGGCAGAAAGTCAAAATTATGTCTGGATAGAAGAAAAGACAAAATCAAATTTTTGTGGCAACTCAAAAATGATATTCATAAAAATATGTTTAGATACTGTAATATTTTTTGCTAAACAAGAAAATCGGAATGAAATTTAATTGCTTTTTTCTCGCCGCAGAAAACGAAAGAGTCGAATTGCTCCGGATTCGGATGGCGAGGAATTGGCAGCTACGCCTCCACCATCGCCGGAAGCCGGTGACGATCTGAATAAACGAAGATCGGCGAGAAATACACATCGAAAGAAGTACGTCGACGACGTGATGCTTCGCTTCTCCGACGATGAGGTTCCCCTTCAAGACGCTCAATCCAACAAGAAATCTGAATCTTCAGGCCAATCGAAACCGACATCAGTCAAGAAAGAGCCTGTTGAGGGCGGAGAAATTGGACCGAACAAGCCAAACTTTGTATATATTGTAAGTATAACATTGTATTTATCGAAAACGAAAAAAAATTTCCTGCCTACTTTTTATAATTATAATATTTACACGTTTTTTCTTTTTTTCCAAAGAACACGACTGACGAGGACTCGATGGTAGTTCAGCATTTCCTGGTTGCTCGCATGGGCAGGCGAGAAGTGAAACCAGCGCCAGTAGTTGAAGTGAAAAAAGAAGAGGAGGAAGAAAAGACTGAAAAGACTGAAGAACCTAAATCTGAGGCTGACGATAAAGAAGCGGAGACGGCGGCAACTGACGAGAAAGAGACGAAAGATGAAAAGCCAAAAGAAGAGGAAGAAGAAAAGAAAAAAGAAGAAGAGGAAAACGAAGAGAAAGTTGAGACGACCAAGGAAGACAAGAGTGATGATGAAGAGACTAAAGAAGCAGAAAAGGAAAAAGAAACAGAGAAGGAAAAAGAAAAAGAGACGGAGATGGAGACAGAGACAGAGAAAGAGAAAGACAAAGATACTGAAAAAGATGACGATGATGAAAGCAAGGGCAAAGAACTCGTTCCAACGACAGCGAAATCTTTAGATACAAGTACCGAAGCCAAACCTCAATGGATCGAAGTTGAAGAGTATTTGGTGAAATATCGTAACTTCTCATATCTTCATTGCGAATGGAAAACAGAGGAAGAACTCTACAAAGGTGACAAGAGAATTCAAGCGAAATTGAAGCGTTTCAAGCAGAAACTTCAACAGAATACGAATATTTTTGAAAATGTAAGTTTCTCACGTTTAGAAGTTATTTTTTTTTGAAATTTTCTTTACATTTTTCCCAAATTTTTTATATTATTTTCTGAGAAAAAGAGAAATTTACGATTCGTTTTTATTTTATAGACTGAGGACGATCCATTTAATCCCGACTTTATTGAAGTGGACCGAGTGTTGGACGAAGCGACACATACGGATCCTACGACTGGAGAAACGGTTCGTCATTTCTTGGTCAAATGGCGCTCTCTTCAATACGAGGACTCAACATGGGAACTCGAGGAAGACGTTGATCCAGAGAAAATTGCACTCTTCCATAAGTTTAACAAACTTCCACCTAAAGATCAATGGAAGGTAAGATGGAGTGTAAATTATCAATGAGAAGTGAAAATTTCGAAATTTGACAATTATTTCAATATTTAAGAACATGGATTAATAATAAAACCAAACAAAATTGAAAATTTCGTGTCGACTCGAAAAAAAAATTAACGAATTGAATTTAGTTTTGTGTCGATTCGAAATTCGATTAACAAAATGAATTTAGTTTTGTATTGATTCGAAATTCGATTAACAAACAATTTAGTTTCGTGTCGACTCGAAATTCAATTAACAAACTGAATTTAATTTCGTGGCGATTCGAAATTCGATTAACAAACTGAATTTAGTTTCGTTTCGACTAGAAACTAAAATTTCAACCAAACTAAATTTAGTTTCATGTTAACTCATTTTTTAATTTTAAACTAAATAATTGAGTTTCTAAGACATTTATTTTCGACTAACATAGAAATAAATCCAGTTTTTCAGTTTTAAATTCAATTATTTAGTTTTGAGACGCAACGAAACTAAATTCATTTTGTTTATGCAATTTCGGTTCAACATGAAACTAAATTTATTTTGGAATCGAAACAAAATTAAATTCAGTTTATTAATTAAGCTTTGTATCAACTCGGAAACTACATTCAATTTGTTAATTTAGCTTTGAATCAATTCAGAAATCAAAATGAATCTAAACTTTCGTTACAGTCCCTGTTTAACAATCAATCTATCTTCTTCTCTATTAATAATTTTTGTGATACAAAAAAAATTTAACAATAATTTAATTGTTTAGAAGAATTTATTTAAATTTTTTTGAAAATAATTTAATTCTTTCGAGAAATACTATTTAAATTGTGATAAAAATAATTTCATTCCTGTGTAGAATTTTATTACATATGAAAATAATTTAATTATTGTAAAAGAATTTTATTGAAACTTTTTTAAAATAATAAATTCTATGAATAAATATAAATAAAATTGTATAAAGAATAATTGAATTCTCAGGAATAATTTAATTAATTATTAATTTATAAAAATAATTACATTCTTTCGAAGAATTTTATTGCATTTTTCAAAAATAATTAAATTTTTTAATGAAATTTTATTAAAAATGTATTGAAAGTAATTAATTTCCAGATGAAAAATTGTATTAAAAGTTTTGAAAGAATTGAATTCATTTAAGAAATTGGGTTATGATTATGTTGAATTAATTGAATTTCTCCAAAGCACTTTTTTATTTCTAAAAGTAACAAAAAAAATAAGAGAAAAAGTAATACAATTTTTAAAAATACAAATTCAATAGTTTAAAAAAAATTTTAATTTTCCAAGTATTTTATTAAAATTGTACTGAAGATAACTTAATATTTTTATAGGAATTGTATTAAAATTTTCAAAAATAATTGAACTTAATCAAGGAAATTTGTTGAAATTGTATTGAAAATAATTAAATTTCATTGAAAAATTTAATTATTCCTGAAAATAATTGAATTTCTGCTGAGAATGATATATTTTGTATAAATAATTCAATTCATGGGAAGAATTGTATAATTTGTATGAAAATAATTGAATTCTTGGGAGGTAATTTTTTTTATTTTTGAGAATAATGGAACTCATACAAACAATTTGATTATCTATTAAAATAATTGAATTCTTATCAAGAAATCTAGTAAAACTTCTGAAAATGATGTAATTCTGTCAACAAAGTTTTATTAACATTCCTTGAAATAATTAAATTCATGCCAAGAATTTAATTACTTCTGAAAATAATTAAATTCTTTCGTAATAGTTAATTAAAATTGTCTTAAAAATAATTAAATTATATTATACTACTACTTATTAGAAAGTAATTGAATTCCAAAGAAAATTTTTATTATTTATTGTAATTTAATTCTTTCGTAAAATTTTATTAATATTATTTTGGAAACAATTGAATTTCTGTGATATTTGACAACTTACAAAAATAGTTGAATTATTTTGAATAAATTATAAGAATTTATTGAAATTAATAATTGAATTCCTGGGAAGAATTTTATAATTTACAAACTTAAAATAATTGAAATTTTTCGTAAATTGCTATTAAAATTTTTAAAAATAATGGAATTATTTCGAGGATTTTTTTTAAATAATTAAAGTAGATATTAATGACTTTGAAATAATTTAATTTTTGCATACAATTGTATTGCATCAAAAATAATTTAATTCTTTTGAGACATTCTATTCAAATTATAATAAAAATAATTCCATTTCTGTGAAGAATTTTATTACTTATGAAGATAATTGAATTCTTAAAAAGAATTTTGTTATTTCTGAAAATAATTGAATTTTCGCAAAGAATTTTATTACTTATGAAGATAATTGAATTCTTAAAAAGAATTTTGTTATTTCTGAAAATAATTGAATTTTCGCAAAGAGTTTTATTAAATATATAAAAATAATTGAATTTTATTTAAAAGTTTTATGAAAATTGTACTGAGAATAATTAAATTCCTGTCAACAATTTAATTACTAATGAAAATAATTGAATTCATTCTTAGAAGTTTATTAAAATTGTGTTGAAAATAATTAAATTTCTGACAAGCATTAGATTACTTATGAAAATAGTTGAATTCTTAGCAGAAGTTTATTAAAACTGTATTGAAAATAACTGAATTCTTACGAATAATTTTATTATTTATGAAAATAATTGAATTCCTGTGATTAATTTGATAATCTTAAGAAAATAATTACATTCTTTCAAGAGTTTTAAATTTTGTTGAAAATAATTGAATTTTTGCGTAGCATATTATTTTAATTCTTTTAACATGAAATTCATTTCCTGTCAAGGATTTTATTATTTCAGAATTAAAAGTAATTTAATTTTTTCTTAAAATAATATTAAAATTTTAGAAGAAATTGAATTGTTTGGAAGAAATTTATTAAAATTTTTGAAAGTAATAAATAATAATTGACTTTGGTTAATTATTCAGTAATTTTCTTTTACAAATTTCGACTCTGAAATTATTCCAAACTTAAAGTTATCAATGTTGTTGAACATAAATTTTATAATATGCAGAATTATAAATTAAATATTGTCTTTCGCTAGTAATATTTGCTAGTTTTTTTAATAAAAAATATTTAATATTTTCTAGCCGAAGAAAAAGCCGGCAGCTTCAGCTTGGGAGAAATTGGAAAAATCGCCAATTTATAAAAGCAACAATAGTTTGAGGCCTTATCAACTTGAAGGCTTAAATTGGTTACTCTTTTCGTGGTACAATGGACACAATTGTATTCTTGCCGATGAAATGGGTCTCGGTAAAACCATTCAGTCCTTGACTTTTGTCGACGCTGTATATAAATATGGAATTCGCGGTCCATTCCTGATAATTGCTCCCTTATCCACTATTCCAAATTGGCAAAGGGAATTCGAGGGTTGGACGGAAATGAATGTCGTCGTCTATCACGGATCGTACGTGACTGAATTATTTAATATTTGCGACGCGACACGAAGAAAAGGAAGCTAAGAAGCAAAAACTTATCGGTTACAAATTCAAGTTTGTCAAATGCATAACTTTCAATTGAAACAAATTATTTTTAAATTTATATTATACTTAAAGTATCCGTCAAATCAATTATTCTTCGTTTTCAATCAGTATATTAAAAATATCCATCGGTTCAATAATTTTTCGTTTTTGATTAGAAAAGAATTCTCTATTCATATAATTTTTTGTTATATTTCTTAGGTTCCTTCTTTTCGTGTCGGGAAGAATTTTTTATTTCATTTTGTAATTTGTAAAGTAAAATTTTAATTTAATATAAAAAAAATGAATTTTCCAGAGCGGCGAGTCGTACAATGCTACAGGAATACGAGGTCTACTATAAGAATGACAAGAAACAGCAAATAAAAGACTTGATCAAATTTAACGTACTAATAACAACGTTTGAAATCATTATAACCGACTTTAATGAACTGAAAGGTTATAACTGGAGACTATGCGTGATTGACGAAGCGCATAGATTGAAAAATCGTAATTGTAAATTACTCGAAGGTTTGAGACAATTGAATCTAGAACACCGGGTACTTCTTTCCGGTACACCATTACAAAATAATGTCAATGAACTGTTCTCGTTGCTCAATTTCTTAGAACCAATACAATTTGCAAGTAGTGAAGCATTCCTTAAAGAATTTGGAAATTTAAGTAGCGAAGTGGAAGTACAAAAATTACAACTTCTATTAAAACCAATGATGTTACGTCGATTAAAGGAGGACGTTGAAAAATCTCTTGCACCAAAGGAGGAAACTGTCGTTGAAGTTGAATTAACAAATATTCAAAAGAAATACTATCGCGGTATTTTGGAGAAGAATTTTTCATTTCTCGCCAAGGGTACAACGTCAGCGAATATTCCAAATTTAATGAATACAATGATGGAATTAAGAAAGTGTTGTATACATCCATTTTTGCTTAATGGTGCCGAGGATCAAATTCAATTGGATTATAAACATGAGAAGGAGGATAATGAGGCTTATTATCAAGCTCTAGTGAATAGTTCTGGAAAAATGGTGCTTATCGATAAATTATTACCGAAACTGAAGGCCAGTGGGCATAGAGTTTTGATTTTCAGTCAAATGGTTAAGTGTCTGGATCTCCTGGAGGATTATCTTGTCTATAAAAAGTAGGTTTTTTCTTGAAAAAATATTTTTTTTTTCTTGTAAAAGAAAATTTATATTAATTTCATTCATATTTTTACTTATGATGGAAAATTTTCTGCTATTAAAATATTATTTTCTCGTTAGATATCCTTATGAGAGGATTGATGGACGAATTCGTGGAAACTTGAGACAAGCTGCGATTGATCGATACAGTAAACCAGATTCTGATCGTTTTGTCTTTTTGCTTTGCACGAAAGCAGGAGGTCTGGGAATTAATCTCACGGCAGCTGATACTGTGATTATTTACGACAGCGACTGGAATCCTCAAAATGATTTACAGGTACGTTAAACAAATTGACATCATTTAATAATTTCTCAAGTAAAATATTACTATTTTGATACAACATTTATTTGTATATATACAAAAATACCTAGTCAAACATTGCTAAAAACTTATTTTGGAATCATTTTTTTAAGATAAACAATTTTCGAAATTAATAAACAAAAAGTTTTTCAAAAATTCGTATTTTGAAAAAGTTCTTAATAAAATTAAATCTTAAATTAAAGAATTGGGAGCTTTTAAAGAGAATTTCATTAAAATAATTTAAGAATGAAATTTTGAAGAATTTTAATTTTCAAAAAAATGATGAAAATCAATTAATTCTTTACCATTTTAATCAGAAATATTCAAATAAAAATTTGAAAATGAAAGCATTAATGAAAATGAACTGTAAAAATTTATTCATTATAATATTTTTTTATCAAAATTCGGAAAAAGAAAAAATTATAACTAATAATTCTTTGACAAAATGATTAGTTTCTTAAATTGTTTCTCAATAATCTTAAATAGTTTGAAAAATTAAAATTTTCTTTATAATTTTAAAAGAAAACACTCTTTTTTTAAAAAAAAGATCTACTTAATTTTTGTAACTTTTATAAATGCGAATCTGATGAAATTTTTAATTTTAGCATAAAAGCTTGTTAAAATTAAAAAAACAACAAATAATTAAACTGTTTAGAGAATTTATTAAAATTTTATTGAAAGTAATTGAATTATTTCAAGGAATTTCATTAAATTTTTTTTTAATAATTTAGTTTTTTCATAATATTCAAAAAAATTAAGTTCCTACAAAGAATTTTGTTATTTACGAAAATAATTGAATTTTCATAGCGAAATAATTGAAATATTTTTTTAATTAATTGAATTCTCAAGAGAAATTCTATTAAAAATAATTGAATTCTCAAGAGAAATTCTATTAAAAATAATGGAATTCTCAGGAGAAAGTCTATTAAAAATAATTGAATTCCTCTGAAGGATTTTATTATTCAAGAAAAAAATTGAATTCTTAAAAAGTATTATTAATCAAATTTTTTTTAAATAATTGAATTCTTACGAGAAATTTTTTAATAAATAGTTGGATTTCTACGTGAAGAATTCTGTATTTGAAAATTAATGAATTCTTGTAATTTGTAATTAAAATTCTTCAAAAACATGATTATTTTTAAAAAAAAATTTTAAATTTATACTAATGAATCAACTATGTAAAAAAATTTCTTTTTTAAAAATTGGTTTAAAATATCTTTATAAAACTAATTTTACGAATTTCTTTTCTTACTAATTTTTTTGGAATAAATTTTTTATTTTTTCGTTATATATTTTCAATAATTCGCTTAAATAAGTTTTTTAAAAGCAGCCATAAAAATTTCAGTTACAATTGTAAAATTTTTGAATTTTTATATTTAATTATGTCGAGTTTCGAAGATTTTTTGAAAACTATTAATTTTTTAGAAGTTTAATTATTCTAGACAGTAATTGAATTTTGAAAGAAATACATAAAATAAATAAATAAATAAATATATTATAGTCGTAATTTTTTTGTAATAATTGAATTTATAGAAGAAATTAAATTATTCTGGAAAATAATTGAATTTTGTAATAATTGCAATTGTCATTTGGAAATAATTGAATTGCAAAAGATTTGCATTTAAAATTTAGAAAATTTCAAGAAGAAAAAAGAAGAAAAAAAATCATAATTTCAGGGTTGCTACGGTCAGGGAAAACCTTGAAAACCTGGAATTGTCAGGGAATTTTTTCTCGGTCAGGGAAAGCCTGGAAATGTCAGGGAATTTTATAAAATATATCTTTCAAAAATTAATTTCACGTATCTGAATCGCGAAAACTTCAATTTTTCATTTTTATTCTCACTTCTAATTTTAAAAAACTTCATTAACTATTTTTTCAAGTTAGATTTAAATCTCTTCAAAAATTCAATTATTTTCAATACAATTGTAATAAAATTTCACGAAAGAAATAATTGTTTTTAATTTTTAAGAAAGAGTTAAATTTTCCAGCAAAAATTTTAATAAATGTTTACAGTACGATTATTAATAATGTTCTAGAAATTTTAATAAAATTTAATTATTAAATTTTTATTTTCAATTATTACGAAGCACGATTATTTTAGAAATTTAAAATAAATTGTTGTTGAAATTCAATTATTTTGAAAATTATTAATGAAACTTCATTTAAAAAAAAAAAAATTAAAACAAATTCTTCGAAGAATTTAATTAGGATTATCAACCATTTTAATAAAATTCTTCGCATGCATTATATTATTTTTATAAATAATAAAATTCTTCGAAGGAATTGAACTATTCTCAAATTTTTTGATAAAATTCTTTGCAAACATTCAATGATGTTCAATACATTAATTTTAAAATTGAAAATATTTAAAAAGAAAAAAATTTTCAAAATGTTATAAAACAAAGAAGCAATCAAAAACACTAATTTGGTCAGGGAGTTTGAAAAAAATGGTCTGGAAAACCTGGAAAAGTCAGGGAATTTTGAAATGCTGAATTCGTAGCAACCCTGAATTTGAATATTCCTGAAATTAAATACTAGTAATTAAATAATTATTTAAGAAAATAACTCAATTTTTGGTAATAATTTAATGTAGAAACCATGGAAATAAAAAAGTTAATTTTCATGACAGGATCGAGTAAAATAAATCCTTATTTATGTTTATCTCTCTCTTAATTTACAGGCACAAGCTCGTTGTCATCGAATCGGTCAACAAAAAATGGTCAAGGTTTATCGTCTACTCTGTCGAAATACCTATGAACGAGAAATGTTTGACAAGGCTTCGTTGAAACTTGGATTGGACAAGGCTATTCTTCAATCAATGAATACAACGCAAGGTGGTAAGGATCCCAATAATAAGCAATTAACGAAAAAAGAAATTGAGGATCTATTGAAGAAGGGAGCCTATGGAGCCATTATGGACGACGATAATGCAGGCGATAAATTCTGCGAGGAAGATATTGACATTATTTTAGAGAGACGAACGCAAGTTATTACAATTGAAGCGGAGAAGGGTTCAACATTTTCAAAAGCAAGTTTCGCCTGCTCGTCAAATAGGTCCGACATTAATGTTGATGATCCCGATTTTTGGAAGAAATGGGCCAAGAAAGCTGAAATTGACACAACCGAAAAGAAGGAGGAGGATGAACTTGTTATTTCTGAGCCTAGACGTAGAACGCAAATTAAACGTTATGGTCACGATGAGTCCGTTGTCGATATGTCCGAACTTGACAGTTCAGAGGATAACAGCGATGATGAATTAGGCGGCGGCTTAACTGGCAGAGGTACGTTCCACGCAGTTTTTTTTTCATCCTTGTTTTCTAATGTAGAAAATTTGAAACCGTATTTTATTTGAAATTGCACTTTCTCAAATTTTGTATTGTTCTTTTATTCAAAACTAGCAAATAATACGTGCGCTAGCGCGCGGAACGTAGTATTTAATTTGATACTGTTATACAAATTACAAAATTTTTTTATTAACAAACATAAATTTTTTAAATAATTTCATAATCAAAATTTTTAAAAAATCACTTTTTAAATACAAAATGATTTATTACTGTTCATATTGTCAAAATTTTTATTGAAATTTCACGAAAGAATTTCAATATTTCCTAAAATTTTAACAAATCTTTCTAAATAAAATAAAATTTTAATTATTTTTAAAATTAAAATTTTTCGCAAGAATTCAATTATTTTTAATACAATTTAAAAAAAAATCTTCTCCATAAAATTTTAATTATTTTTAAAATGTTTAATTAAAATTATTAAAGGAACTCCATTATTTGACAAAAAAAATCAAAGAAATTCTGCAAAAAGAATTTAATTAGAATTTTTAAAAATTTAAACAAAATTCTCCGCGAGATTTAAGTTATTTTCCTAAATAGTGGAATTTTGTGAAGGAATTCTATTATTATTAAATTTTTTGATAAAATTTTTTGCAATAATTCGATGATTTTCAATACATTAATTAAAAAATTTGAAATATTTGAAAAGAAAAATTACAAAAAAGTTAAGGAACAAAAAATCAAACAGCAACTATAACAATTATGATTACGAATTAAAATTACAATTTATATTCTCATTCATTATAAATTAATCAATAATCTTTGTCAACTATTAAAAGAATACAATTGATAGTTAATTAAAGATATACAATTTTTATTCTTAATTATTTTCAGTGTCAAATTTAAAAAAGAAATTACAGAAAAAAAGTTAATTGAGCCAAAACATTTATCATCTATCTCTAAAAAATTAAATTTTTATTAAAGATTATGTTTAAAAAATTCAGAAATTATTTCAGTTTTTTAATCTTTTTTTAATAACATTTAACATTTTGTTAAATAGTTTTCAAATTTTGTTAGAAATAAATAAAAGAAATTATAGAAATTCGATTTGTCCGACAAAATGTTTTTGACAACACTTTAAATTGTTTAATAGAATAGAATGAAAGAAATTTCCATGATTTTGATTTGCTACCAGCACCTGCTTTGCTTAATTTTAGAAATTAAATTTAAATGTTAAATATTTTTTGTTTTAAATCCAATATCGAATTTTCAAAAATTAAGTAGGACTGGTAACTGGATGCAAGTTTCAGTTTCATAAAAATACTTAACTTTTAAAATTCTATTTCTAAAGTTAATTTATTATTAAAAAATACTAAATAATTAATTCTTATTATCTATTAATCAATACTGATTAAAAATATAATATTTTGATTTTGTTAAAAAAATTTTGATAATAAATAGAAATTATGTAAAAAAATACTACAAATTTTGTAAAAACAATATGATTTTCAAAATTAATTACAAAATGGAAGTTTAAAAAAAATGTTGATGGAGAAATATAAATAGTTTAAATTACTTTATTTTTTCTTCGTTTTTAAATTCAGAAAAAGAAATTATACAAATTTTTCCATTAATTTCTAGATTAAACTTAAAATAAATTGATTTTTAGAAAGTTAAAAAATTAAATCTTATTAAAGAAATTCTTCAAATGAAATTAAATATTTTGTTCTTTAATAAAAAAATGTGAATTGTGAATAGACATGATTATTATATGAGAAAGTACACAAGTATTTTTTTAGCTAGTAAAATATAAAATATCTTTATATACATAAAAAAAGAAAAATTGTAATTATTAAATACACAAATTCTTCCTAAACATTTTTTGTTATTAATTTAAAATAGAAAAAACATTATTGTTAAAAATTGTAATTAAAAACGAAAATTTCATAACTTTTTATTTCAAAAGAAACTAATAATTTTTAAAATATAAACAAAAAATAATTATAAAATTTATAAATCAACATTATGAAAATTTCTTACCTTATTTTATAAAAGCAATATCTATTAACCTTTTCTCTAAATAAACAATAAAAATTGATATTGACAAATTGAAAAACCAAAGTGTTTTGAAAAAGAAAAAAAAACAAAAGCATATACAAAAACTAACTTCATACTGCGAACAGAATGAATGAAAACCCACAGAGATTAATAATATAGTTAATTCGATGTTTTTTTTAAATATAGGAAAGAAACGAAGAGATAAATTCAAGAGCAAGAGTCGCAAATTCTACGACGAGTACGTGCCACGTGAAGGCGAAGTGGTCTACGGAAGTTGGGCCCGAAGTGAATGCTTCAAAGTTGAACGGGGCCTCTTGACATTTGGCTGGGGACGATGGGACGAAATTTTACAACACAGTCAATTCCGCCGCGGCTGGCGCGATATTGACGTTGAGGATTGCGCCCGTGTTATTCTTCTCTATTGCTTGCGCTACTATCGTGGCGATGAAAAAATTCGCAGCTTCATTTGGGATCTGATCACTCCAATTGAGAATGGTGAGAAAATAAAGACAATGCCCGCCAATTCACCGGGGAGAAATAGTAGACAAAAGAAGAAGTCTCGCGTTCGCGAGGGACGCGAAACACGTGGAGCAATTGTCAACGGTGGACCAAGTGATCCAAATCATTGGAGTAATGCGGAGAAATACGACGGTGACATCTTTCTCGAGAGCAATTACAAAAAGCACTTGAGTCGCCACGCTAATAAGTGAGTTATTCTTTTAAAAAGAGACAACAAATTTTTCTATTTTTTAACTTTTCATAATTTAAAATTAGATTGAAAAATAATTTTAAAGCTGTGAAAAATTCTGAGAAACTTCAAATTAAAATAATATATTTTCTATATAATAATTGACATAATGTGTCGTCACGTGAACTTAGTGTTTTTGACTCCCATATTTTGTTTTATTATTATCGAATTTTTGTCAAAAGTTTGACAGTTAATTTGTTAAATAATAAAGTAAGTAGAGTCAGAAAATTTATCCCCAATTTCAAAAACTCAATGTAGAGGTTCAGTTACAATTATTAAACATAATTATTATTCTATGAATTACTTATTTTTGAATTTAAGTAACTGAATTCGGATAAGAATTGATTTTAAACAGAATTTTAGTTACATTTTTAGAACACACTTCAAAGTGGTAAATTAGAATTCATCAGAAATAATTAAATTTCAAAAAATTTTGAAACTTCAATATTTAATGTTCTAATTGCTGTAAAAATACCACAATATTTAAAAATAAAAAATTATTAATTTGTTAACCTTCTTAAAAATTAAAAGTTTTGAATAATATTATTCAAAAATTCTAAACAAAATAATTAAATTTTGAAAGACTTGATGTTTAAAGTTTCATTCAAATTTTCTCCAATGGTTCCAATTTTTAAGCAACTAAAGAACAATAAGTATTTAAATATTTACTTTACAAAAATGATTGTAATTTGAAAGATTTAATTTAAAAATTTCTGAAAATTTTGATTTTTGAAAAATAGTAATTATAATTTTTGGAAGATTTACTTAAATTCCAGAAAATAATTTTAAAAAATTGAAACAATTGGAAGATTTGTAAAATTTTATATTTTGAAGAATTTTATTTTTCCATCTTTAAAAATATTCTATAAATTATAATTGTATTTTTGAAAATACATTATTTATTGAATTTACAAAAATTACTCTATTTAAATAAAGAAAAATTTAATTCTCGTCATTGAATTCTGACAAGAATTGATTTAAGAAAAGATTTAAATTACAATTCTAGAAAATAATTGAATATTTGAAGTGTTATAACAGGAATTTTAGGAATTAATTAAATTTCAAAAGGTTTTTAAATTAAATTCCTTGAAAGTTTAAGGAAAGCAATTAAGTATAAAAATATTGAAATTTTTTAAAAATAATTTTTTATTTTTAAAAATTATTAATTACATTATTTTTTTTTTAATCCTTAAAGTTTTAAATAATTTAATTCACAAATTCTAAAAAAATAATTGAATTTTTGAAGAATTACAGTTGTAATTTTCAGAAATAATTCAATTTCGTGAGGTTTTTCATTGCAATTATTAGAAATTTTAATTCCTGTGGAAAAATAAATATGAATAAGTCATTAATTTTTTTTAGCAACAAAATTGTTCCGAAAAAATTGGTTTTCTGAAAAAATGTAATTAAAACTTTTTAAAAATAATTCTATTTCCTAAGAACACTTTAATAAATTAAAACAATTGAAAATTTTAAAAAAAATTGAAAAAGTTTTGAAAATTAATTTTCAATAAATTAAGTTTTTCATAATTTTTAAAAATTATTATTAATTTAATTATTAAAAAAATTAAAACATTTGAAAATGTCAGATTTCATTAAAATAAATTTTAAATTTTGGTAACTTTTTTTAATCTTAAAAATTATTTTGAAATCGATTTTTTCAGAATTCTAATTAAAAATTTGAAAAATAATTGAATTTTAAAAAAATTTAGAATCAACTTATTATCAGGATAGTTTTAGTGGTACTCGAGTACCATTAAAAAGTTCATTAACTTAATCAAAAATATCTTACATTAAAAATAATTGATTTAGATAAGAGTTATAGTTACAAATTCTTGAAAATAATTTAATTGAAAACATGAAAATAATTTTAGAGAAGTAACAGTACAAATTCATATAATACAAATTGTTTTAGATTGAATGTCTTCGAAATTAATTAAATTTTTCAATTTGAAATTTAAATTAATTTTCTAATTAAATGCCACGAAGAAGTTTCTTTTTGAGAACATTTTTCCATTAGAAAGAAAATCTTCAATTCTGCGGAAAAATAATTATTAAAGTGATTAAATATTTGGTAAAAAAAATTTGAATTCAATTTCTTAGAACGTGTAGTTGTTTTATTTTTATTTCGTTGTAACATTAAATATAAAAATTTAATCGCAAACAGAAATTATTTTCAAAAGTTTTCATATTAAAAATCTTAAAAAAACTTAATTTTTTCAGTTCAATTTTAAGAAATTTTTAATTATTTAAAACTATTCAATTAACCGTTTTTGAATATTTAGGTGTGTTAAAAAAATAAAGTTCAAATTTAAAAACAGAAAATTTTTAAAATTAAAGTTTTAAAATAAGATTACTTTCAAATATTTTTAAAAAAATTCCTTAAAAGAACTCAATTATTTTTAGTTTAATTTTATGAAATTCTAATTCCATAAAAATTTTTAATTAAATGTTTTCAAAAATTTGATTATCTCGAAAATAATGAAATGGAAATTTAAAAAAAATTAATTTTCTCAAATAAAGTCTTAAAAATACTGTTACTGTTAGAAATATCTTGGAAATTTTCATACGTGTTGTTAAAATAATTAAGTTTAAGGAAAAACTGTTAAAGAAATGGTAATTTACTAAATATGAAGAATTTTCATTAAATTTTAAATAGCAAATTTTTTTAAGAAATACGAAATATATGAAGAATATGAATATGAATCACGAAAAAAATCTTCACCTGGAACAACTACAAACTTCACTATATTAGCGAAAGTTATCGCTGTTCCAGTTAAAGGTTTTTTTTCGTGCTAAATACGAAGTATAAAAAAAAATTTGAAAAAAATACGAAATAATTATGAAATATTGTAAACATTAAAAAATTTTTTCCTTTACAGAGTTTTATTACGAGTAAGAATGCTGTATTACATCAAGCACGAAATAATCGGCGATCTAGTGCAACACATTTCTGACGGCGTTCACGTAAGGTCAGTATAGCTTCACAAAAAAAACCGCTTTTATTTCTTTTCAAATTTAATAATTTGTTTATTTCTCACAAACAAAACAAAAGAAAATGAAAAAAAATTATTAATATTCACGCACTTACATACGTGCTTTCGCAGCTTCTAGTTGCATGTGCAATGTATTTGTTTATCCTGGGACATGTACATGGAATGCTCATAGAGCTGCCCTTTCTTGTAGCTATATACGTAAATGATATTTCTCACATCCCCTGTGCTACTAATATTTTATGAATAAAAAAAGATCAAATTCCATTCACTCTCACATTATGCAAATATTAATGAGCAAAATACTTGATGAACGGCCTGAACGGGAATAAATCGTGTCACATCACAAAAAAAACTGGTAAGAGTCGAAGCAAAAAGCAGTGCACTGTGTTTAGAGGGCAGAATTCATCTGACCGAGAAACGTATCAAAAAAATGACAATATTTGACTCTAATTGCAATTTTTATTTTTTATTTCCATTCAAAAGAAAATTAGTATTCTCGTTTTTGGCTGAAATTATTTTTTTCTTTTTGATGTTTTTTTCGTCCTTCTCGAGTTCGAAGTAGTTAAAGGGTTTCAATCTATTATATTTCGAGTGGAGTCGTTCCTGATTGATTTAAAAAGATTATGATGTTCTGCAAAAATTTTTATCAATTATCACGAAATGAAAGGAGGTTTATAAAAGTTTTTCACATTTGTTGTAAAATGTCACGACAAAAGTATTAAAAAAATTACAGGACGTCCTTGCAATGAAATTTTAGATTTTCATAACACTTTTTTTTCTTTCTTCTTGATAAAAATAAAATCGACACTTTACTGATATTTACGATTTTTAAAGGTTTATATTTTTTGGGAGAAACAATATAAATATAATTTTTCTAACTTTTAAAATTGTTTTTTCTAAATAATTTTAATATTTGCAGTAGAAAATTATTTAAAATTTTGAAAATAATTGTAGTTTTGTGGAGATTTTTATTATTTTTTAACAAATTTAAAATTTTTTTTAAATTCTTGTATTCTTTTAAGAAAGTTTATTAAAATTGTTTTGATAATAATTTATTTTTCGACAAAAATTTGATTACTTTTGAAAATAATTGAATTCCATTGCAGAAATTTTAATTAAAATTGTGTTGAAAGTAATTTAATTCTTACGAAGAATAAAATAATTTATTATAATTGAATTTTTGTGATAATTTTATTAAAACATTTTTTAAAAATATTTGAATTCTCTTGAAAAAATTTTTGTAAAATTAGTTTAAAAACAATTGAATAATTAAACTAAATTCGATTACTTACGAAAATAAATTAATTCTTCTGAATAGTTTAGTAAAATTTGTCGAGGGCAATTGAACTTTTGCGTTTAATCTTTAATATCTTATACACTTTAACTCAACATATATTTTACAATAAATATGTAAAAATTTGTCATAAAATTCTTTTCATTTCCTGATTTTGTCAACATCTTGAGAATAATTTTTTGTTAAATATCATTTATTTTTTAAAAATCAATCGGTGACTACTTTATGCGATACATTTAATTGATTGACTCGAAAATAAGATCTGAAATTTTCTCTAAAGTAAAAAAAGAACTTGTCAAAATTGAAGAATTTATTTGAGTTATTATGAACTCTTGATTGGCATATTTAACGATTGGAAAATTGTAAATGAAAACCGCCTCACAGTGCGTTGCGGATGAATACTCCACAATTGGCAGACCGACCAGCGAAATGGTGGGATTCAACGGCAGACAAGTCCTTAATCGTAGGATGCTACAAGCACGGCTATGAGAATTACGACCAGATGAGGGCCGATCCTACGCTTTCTTTCATTTCAAGCTGTCCTCTCCCTTCCCCGACTCAGATACAGACCACTCAAAATAAGTAAGTACAATTTCTTCTCTTTGCCACAATTTTTTTTTTCTGTTCATGTTTTATTATTTATATGCTCTTGTCCCTTGATCTCAACACTAATTGCATGTTTATATTTATAACCGCTATGTATTTTTGTTGATACACAGTTTGAGGGGAGAATTGTTTTTTAGCAAAAAAAGAAAAAAAATTGTCCACTCGACGTAGAATCAGTAAAAATCAAAATGCTTTGCATCAATGTTTACACTATTCACACTTGCTCTAATTTTGCTTTTTTTTAATTATTAAGGATTTAGGCTTAGACGAAATCTGTTGATTATCGAATTAATTTATTAAAAAAAAAAATTGTTCAGTGATTCAGGTAAAAATTGTTCTTTTTTGATTAATAAATTTTTATATTAAAATAATAAATTTTTACAATTACAGGATTGCCACAGGTCAGGGATATCAGAGAATTCAGGAAAAAGTCGGGGAAATTTTATCAAAAGTACTATAAAAAGTACAAAACTTTTAGAATTTGTTGGAAAAATCAAGATTTTGATATCCAGAAGCATTTGAAAATAGCAAAAACTTTATTTTTCTTAATTCCCTTAATCTAATTAAACAAAATTATTTCTGACATTAACAAATTTATTCTTAACAATTGAATAGAAAAACCATCATAAATTAATTACGTTAATATATTATTTAACGAATAATTTTACCTAAAAATTTCAAAAATAATTTAATTTCAAAAAAGTTGCATTCAATAATTTTTACAAATAAAAAATTTAAAAGGTCTCAGATTTAAATTTTGGGTTAGTTAGTTTTTTAAAACATTTTATTGAAAATTCATTGAAATTATTTGAATTTTAAAATAGACATATTTATTTATTTATTCAGAAAACAAAATTGGAAAATTAATTTGTATTCTTTTAAATAATTTGAGTCACAAAAAATTCTTAAAGAAATTCTCAAAAATATTTGATTTAAAAATGAATTTTAGTTACAAATTCCAGAAAATAATTGAATTCAAATCTTGAAAATAATTTTTAAGAAATTACAGTAGGAATTCTTATAATATAAATTATTTAAATTTCAAATTATTTGAGATTTGAAATTATTTAAATTTTTAATTAAAAAGAAAATCTTTAATTCTATGCAATAATAGTAATAATGATAATAATTATTAAATATAGGAGTAAAAAAAATTGAAATTCAATTTTTCAGAACGTCTAGTTTTATATTTATTTCGTGATAACTTTTAATTGAAAAAATTATTTCACAAATAGAAATTATTTTCAAAAGTTTTTCAAATAAAAATCTTAAAAACTCAATTTTTTCAGTTTAATTACATGAAGTTTCAATTATTTAAAAACTATTTAATCATTTTCAAATATTTAATTATGTTAAGACAACAACATTCAAATTTTAAAAAAGCAAAATTTTTAAAATTAAAGTCTTAAAATACTGATTACTTCCAAATATTTTAGTCAAATTCTTTAAAAATTTCAACTTTTTTTTAGTTTAATTTTATGAATTCCAATTATTCTAAAAATTTTAATTAAATATTTTTAAAAATGTGATTTTTTAAATAATAAAAAAGGAATTTAAAAAACACTAATTTTCTCAATTAAAGACTTGAAAAACTTCGCTTACTTTCAAAAGTTTAAATAAAATTCTTTTAAAAATTAAATTATTCTTAGTGCAATTTTATGAACTTTTAATTATTTAAAAACTTTACAATTAATCATTTTCAAATATTTTATTATGTTAAAAAAATAAAATTGAAATTTAAAATAGCTCATTATTTCATGATTTTAAATAAAATTCGTCAAAATTGTTTGATATTTAGAAAGATTTCAATTTATATTCTTTGTATATTTAAATACGAAATTTTTAATCTTACTCTTTAGAAATTCCTGTATATTTTTGATTCATTTTCTATTTCTTCAGTTTCCAGCAACCTTTGAAAATAATAAAATTTAATTCTTCTTAAATTTTCCTTTTCGTTGACTTAAAAAATTTTGTAAAATTACCGTCTATTGCAATAAGAAAAACTTTATATTATTACTATTTATGATAATTAATTAACTTTACAGAATATGGAATTTAATTTGTTTGAAATAATTTAATTTTTTAAGAATCATAATAAAATTATTACTTATAAATTATTTAACGAATAATTTCACTGAAAACTTTTAAAAATAATCGAATTTTAAAAGTTTCGGTTAAAATTTTTGTAAATAATCGCATTTCAACAAATTTTAAATTAAAATTTTAGAAAATTTTAATTTTAAATAATGTTTTTAAAAAATCATTTCCCCCCCTAAATAGTTAGTTTTTGAAAGAATTTTATTTGAATTTTTTAGAATTTAGTTGAATTTTTGAATATATGTAGAAATGTAATTGAAAAATTAATTTTTTTTCTTTTAATAATATTGATTTCACTAAGAATTTTCTCAAATATTGTGAAAAATAATTGATTTAGAGAAGAGTTTTAATTGTAAATGTAAAAGGTAATTGAATTAATAGGATCTCTAAAAACTCCAAATAATAGATTTTGTCGTCAATTTTAGTGATTTTTTAAAATTAATTATTTTTAGAATGAATCAGAATATTTTTTAAGGTTTTTTCGTATTTAAGTATTTTCAGATTGTATCAGAACATTTTTTAGGTTTTTTTTTCGTATGCCATTATTTTTAGAGTGAATCAGAATATTTTTAAAGAATTTTTCGTATTTAATTATCTGGAAATCAGAGGCAAAGTCAGAGAGAAAGAAAATAAATTTTTGTGGCAATCCTGTATTACAAATTTTTTCTAAATTATAAATTTCTACTACTTGCAAATTTAATGGAAATTTGAATTTAACATCAATTTTCTAATAACTTATTAGTCATAATAATAAATATCTTTTCGTAGAAGAGAAAAAAATTGTACAAAAGAAAATGTTTTTATTAAAGAGTTCTTTATCATCGGGAATACGTAAAGAGAAATAAATTTCTGGACTTAAAGAAAACGTATTATTTTTTTTAAATCAGGGAGGAAAGCAGTTTAGAAACCGAGATCGAAGAAGGTGAGTCGTCTGGTATAATGAAGGAGTGCAAGGATTTGGATAAATTCGGAAGAGTCACTCCGGCAGATTCGCCAGCGATTTCCAGCAAAGCTGACACTCCAGTTCCGGAAGCTGGAAGCAGTCACGACGGCAATGAGCCAATTATAGAGGATGAAAAGAATTGGCCCTCAGTCGTCGATCTCAATACTCGTTTACGTCGAGTTATCACCTCTTATCAACGAAATGTCAAGAAAGAGGACGTGAATAAAACCTTCCCCAAGGGAAAAGTCGGCGAGGGTGAGACGAGTAATCATCAGGGTACAATGATTGAACCTCCTTTAAATATGCAAGGATGGGATTTACAGCAACTTGCCATGTATTTATTGGTTAGTATTACATATTCATTTTTTCGTTACTTTTTAAATAACTGACAAATTAAATAATTTGAATTTGAAAAAATCGACGAATTATGTGTTAAATTAAGAAAACAAAATATTGAATTAAAATCTGGGACAAAATAAAGAAACTCGAATTCTGTTTTTAATTTTAATTCGAAATTAAAATGAAAACGAAAATTTCTCTTTTGTATTATTAATTTTTTGTCACTTTTTAAATAACTGACAAATCAATTAATGTTGAATTGAAAAAGGAAAAAATTGAGTATTAAATCCCGGGGCAAAATAAAGAAACTCGAATTCTGTTTCTAATTTTAATTCGAAATTAAAATCAAAACGAGAGTTTTTATTTTCTATTATCAATTTTATGCTACTTTGTATATAACTACCAAATTAAATGTTAAATTAAGAAAATGACAAATTAAATATTATAAATTATAAAAGGGAAAAATTAAATATCAAATCTGGAGACTAAATAAAGAAATTCGAATTCTACTTTTAATTCGAAATTAAAATAAAAACAACAAATTTTATTAAGTATGATTAATTTTTTGGTAATTTAAAAAAATAACTGACAAATTAAATGTTAAATTAAGAAAATGACAAATTAAATATTATATTGAAAAAGAAAAAATCAAATCCTGGGACTAAATAAACGGAGTCGAATTCGAATTCTAATTTTACTTCGAAATTAAAATGAAAACAAGAATTTTTATTATGTATTGTTAATTTTTTTCGTACCTGAAATAATTGTCAACTTAAACAATAAATTAGAAGAAAGACAAATTAAATATTAAATTAAGAAAAGTAACAAATTAAATAATAAATTCTGGGACGAAAGAAAGAAATTCTAATTCTGAATTAAAATAAAGTGAAGAATTTTTAAAAACATGGATTTTGTGGATGAAAATAATGATTTGGTATTTTTCCCGTAGAAAATGGAGAGGAGGGAAAAAATGGAAGCTATGGTGAAGGAAAGGGAACGAACACGTATCGAGGAACAAAAAGCCAAGTGGACTCGTCGCGAGGAAAGTGAATTTTTACGTGTAATTTCTACCTATGGTGTCAATTATGATAGAAAAAAGGCTCAATACGATTGGACAAAATTCAAAAGTATCGCTCGATTTGACAAAAAGACGGACAACGATCTCACGGACTATTACATGTCCTTTAGAGCGATGTGCAAAAAGGTTTGCAGTTCAAAGGCCAATGAGGAAGAAGGTACGTTTGGAACCATTCTCAAAAAACAATTTTAATTTCTATTTCATTTAATTAAAAGGCTTCGTACTTGTCTTCTAAAGCCTACTTTTTACTACTTTTTTCACGATTTACTAATATTTGGATTCTTTTTCTTGAGTTTTGTAAAATTAAAAGCTATTTTTGAGAATTTGCATCACTTTTATTCACTAATAGTTTGAATAAAAAAAATTATTCTTATAAACTTAAATAAAATTCTTAGGAAAAATTCGAAAAATTTCAAAATGAAATTATTTCTAACGATTGAATTATTTTCAAAGATTTTTCGAAATTTAATTATTTCTTAAACATTTTTAAAAATTCAATTTTTCTCAATATCAACTGTTCTAAGGAACAAATTTCTCCAAAAGAATTCAATTATTTATAAAAATTTCTATGAAATTCTTTGCAAACTTTTGCAGGTTTTCAATTATTTTTAATACAATTTAAAAAAAAATTTTTGAAAAATGCAATTACTCTTAAAATTCTTCAGAAGAATTCAATTATTTTCAAAAATTTAGATATAAAGTTGTTTATTTGAATTTAATAACTATTTTCAATACATTTTTAATTAAATTTCTTTAAAGAATTTAATTATTTTTAAATATAAAGTGATATATAGTTGTTTATTTGAATTTAATTACTATTTTCAATTCATTTTTAATTAAATTTCTTGAAAGAATTTAATTATTTTTAAATGTTCTAATGAAGTTCGTCGTAAGAATTAAATTATTTCTATTTCTATAAATAATAAAATTCTTCATAATGATTCAATTCTTTTAAATAAATTTCTTTGCAAGAATCCTATTATTTTCATAATTAATAAAACTCATCGCAAGTAAGTTTAAGTATATGAAATAATATATAATTGTATTTTTTCTTGAGAGAGTTAATTTATTTTTGAAAATGTTATTAAAACTCTTCCATAGAATACAATTATTTTTAGAAATTTTAAAGAAATTCGTCTCAGAAATTGAATTTTTTTTATCAGTTACAAAATTGTTCGGAAAAATTCAATTATTTTCAATGCAATTGGAATGAAATTTCTTGATAAAAATTAATTATTTTCTTTAAAACAATTGGATTTGTAATTTTTCAAATTTTATTATTTTCATAAATAATAAAAATTGTCGAGAGAATTAAAATAGTTTTAAGACAATTTTCATAAAATTTCTTAAAAGAATTCAATTCTTTCAAAAAATTTGATAAAATTTTTTTGTTAGAATTTACGTATTTTCAATACGTTTTTAATATCACAATTTTTAGTTAATTCAGTTAATTTTTTATTTTTACCTATAAAAAGAATTTTGTCAGGGAAAGTAATTTTATTGTCAGTAAATTGCCAAGTAAATTGATAAAGCGAAACTTGTTAGCACTCTGATTGTTGTAAGTTTGGAATAATATTTATATTTTTATTAAAAAATTCTAACAACTAAATGATTGAATTTGGGAAAATTTACAGATGTAATTATTAGAAATAGTTACTTTTTACACTACTTTCTTTCAGTCTTTCTACTTTTTGCTACTGTTTTAAAATTAATTATCGCGTACGAAGCCTGAATTTAGAGAGAAAGAAAGAATTTATCTTCTTATCATTACAGATCCAACAGAAATGTCAGTGGAGCATTTAAGTCCCATTAAGGCACGACAAATACTCGATCGAGTTGATCTCCTCAGCAAAATTCGCGAAGACATTCTCTCTCATCCGCATCTTGAGGAACGACTTTTGCTCTGTCAACCATCGGCAGATACGCCCGAATGGTGGCAAGCGGGTAAACACGACAAGGAACTTCTTCTTGGTGCAGCAAAACACGGCTTGGGTCGAACTGATATTACAATCTTGAACGATCCCGATTTTTCGTTTCACAAAATTCTCGGCAAAAGTATTTATAACAGCGTTCAAGTGGCGAAAAACATTGAGAAAGCCGAGAAGGCAATCAAATTAGAAAATAGAGACGATATTCTAAAATTCGACAAAGACGAAATTTTAGTTAAATTAGAAAAAGGTGAAGGCACTTTGAAAATCGAAAAAGTTGGAATCAAGAAGGACAAAGACACACAGGCGAGTGAGAAGAAAGTCGAAGTCTTGGGCAACGACAAAGGACAAGTTGAAATGACTCTCGTTAAATCGGAGTCCTTCGCCGAAAGTAAATTGGAAAATATCGCTGCTAATAATGGTCTCACAATCACAACTGTTAAGGCAAAATCACCTGAGAAGGAAATTCCGATCTCGAAAATGGAAACCGACGTCGAGAAATCAGAACCAAAAGAGGAGGAAGAGAAAGAAAAGGAGGAGAAAGCTTCTGACGAAAAGGAACTGGCGATGGAAACCGACAAAGAAGAACAGGAAAATGAGAAGAAATCGAAAAACGAGGAAGAAAATACCGAAAAAGTACCTTCTGAAGAATCCGAAAAATTGGTGGAAACTAAGGAAGAGAAGAGCGAAGAGAAATCGATTTCCGAAAAAGAAGACAAAGTCGAAACAAAAGATGTTGAGGAGAAGGAAATTGAAAAAGAAGGGGAAAAATCCCCTGAAATTGAAATGGAAATCTCCAAAGAAGAGACGGAGAAAGAAAAAGAGAATGAGAAAGAAAAGGAGAAAGAGAAAGAAAACGAGAACGAGAAAGACAATGAAAATGAGAAAGAAAGTGAGAAAGAGAAAGAAGGAGAAAAAGAGAAAGGAATAGAAAAAGATCAGGCGGAAAACAGTGGTGAAGAAAAGGTGAAGATCGAAAACACTGAAGAAGCACCAAAAGAAGTAAAAGTCGAAGAATCGAAACCAGAAGAAACTGTCAAAGAAGAGGAAGTAAAAGTACAAGAACAGAAGGAAATCGACAAAGCACCAATCGCAAAAGTCGAAGACAAATGCAGCGTTCAAGCTGCCGAATTGAAAGCAATGTTCCCCGATCTCGAAGTAATTCAACCCCTCTCGAGATTGACGCAAGTCGATACATTTGTCCTTCGCGATAAGGCAATTGACTACAATGAACCGACCGTCGCTCAACTACTCGCTCACAGTTATCAGTCGTCAATAAAATGGCCCAAGGAGCACGCAATTGAGGCGCGTTTACGTCACATTGTTCACGCCGTCGAGCAAAAAGAATGGCCCGTCACCGTCAATTTCACTGCCGGCGATGAAACCGAAACTGTCAACGAAAAAGATAATTCCGAAGTGATCACAATAACGACCGATCATGGCATTTCGAGATCTCTGGCCGCGGTTAATAATATTGCAGCGGCAGCAGCAGCCGCTAAGAAGCGCAAGCGACATATTGCCATCGATGTGGAAACGGAACGAGCCAAGTTGCATGCACTTTTGAATAGCAGTCATATGACGACACAACCGCCGGTTCCCTTGACGAAGCCGCCAATTCTCTCTGGCAATGCAAATTGGGAGGCGAACGAGGAGTCACAGTCGGAGGAATCGAGACGTTCGACTCCCGTACAACCGCCACCGGCTCATCAGCAGACGAGAACGCCGGCTATTCCGTTTGACTTGAAGTACACTCTCCAGGGGAAGACGACTGTCATTCCCGGTACTTCGAGTACATTGACACCTATTGATCTATCAGCAGGGTAAGTTATTTTCCGAATAAATTAAATTCTAAATGTATAAATTCGTATCGACAGAAAACTAAATTAATGCAATGAGTTCAGTTTCGTGTCGGCTCGAAACTACTCTCTAAATCTTAGTTAGTTAAAAATAACTAATTACTGGTAAAATCGTGGCTGACTTTTTGCTTTAGCAATTAGTGAAAAATACCTAATTATTAGTTGTTAATTACTAACCAGCAAATGATACGCGCGCTAGCGCGCGGAACGTAGTATTTAATTTGATACTGTTATACAAATTACAAAATTTTTTATTAACAAACATAAATTTTTTAAATAATTTCATAATCAAAATTTTAAAAAAATCACTTTTTAAATACAATATGATTTATTACTGTTCATATTGTCAAAAATTTTATTGAAATTTCACGAAAGAATTTCAATATTTCCTAAAATTTTAACAAATCTTTCTAAATAAAAGTAATTAAATTATTTTAAATAGTAAAATTTTTCGCAAGAATTCAATTATTTTTAATACAATTTAAAAAAAATTCTGCTCCATAAAATTTTAATTATTTTTAAAATGTTTAATTAAAATTATTAAAGGAACTCCATTATTTGACCAAAAAAATCAAAGAAATTCTGCAAAAAGAATTTAATTAGAATTTTTTTAAATTTAAACAAAATTCTCCGCGAGATTTAAGTTATTTTCCTAAATAGTGGAATTTTGTGAAGGAATTCTATTATTATTAAATTTTTTGATAAAATTTTTTGCAATAATTCGATGATTTTCAATACATTAATTAAAAAATTTAAAATATTTGGAAAGAAAAATTACAAAAAAGTTAAGAAACAAAAAATCAAACAGCAACTATAAGAATTATGATTACGAATTAAAATTACAATTTATATTCTCATTCATTATAAATAAATCAATAATCTTTGTCAACTATTAAAAGAATACAATTGATATTCTTAATTATTTTCAGTATTAAATTTAAAAAAGAAATTACAGAAAAAAGTTAATTGAGCCAAAACATTTATCATCTATCTCTAAAAAAATTAAATTTTTATTAAAGATTATGTTTAAAAAATTAAGAAATTATTCCAGTTTTTTAATCTTTTTTTAATAACATTGAACATTTTGTTAAATAATTTTCAAATTTTGTTAGAAATAAATAAAAGAAATTATAGAAATTCGATTTGTCCGACAAAATGTTTTTGACAACACTTTATATTGTTTAATAGAAAAGAATGAAAGAAATTTTCATGATCTTGATTTGTTACCAGCACCTGCTTAATTTTAGAAATTAAATTTAAATGTTAAATACTTTTTGTTTTAAATCCAATATCGAATTTTCAAAAATTAAGTAGGACTGGTAACTGGATGCAAGTTTCAGTTTCATAAAAATACTTAACTTTTAAAATTCTATTTCTAAAGTTAATTTATTATTAAAAAATACTAAATAATTAATTCTTATTATCTATTAATCAATACTGATTAAAAATATAATATTTTGATTTTGTTAAAAAAATTTTGATAATAAATAGAAATTATGCAAAAAAATACTACAAATTTTGTAAAAACAATATGATTTTCAAAATTAATTACAAAAAGGAAGTTTAAAAAAAATGTTGATGGAGAAATATAAATAGTTTAATTTACTTTATTTTTTCTTCGTTTTTAAATACAGAAAAAGAAATTATGCAAATTTTTTCATTAATTTCTAGATTAAACTTAAAATAAATTGATTTTTAGAAAGTTAAAAAATTAAATCTTATTAAAGAAATTCTTCAAATGAAATTAAATATTTTGTTCTTTAATAAAAAAATGTGAATTGTGAATAGACATGATTATTATATGAGAAAGTACACCAGCATTTTTTTAGCTAGTAAAATATAAAATATCTTTATATACATAAAAAAGAAAAATTGTAATTATTAAATACACAAATTCTTCCTACACATTTTTTGTTATTAATTTAAAATAGAAAAAACATTATTGTTAAAAATTGTAATTAAAAACGAAAATTTCATAACTTTTTATTTCAAAAGAAACTAATAATTTTTAAAATATAAACAAAAAATGATTATAAAATTTATAAATCAACATTATGGAAATTTCTTACCTAATTTTATAAAAGCAATATCTATTAACCTTTTCTCTAAATATAAACAATAAAAATTGATATTGACAAAGTGAAAAACCAAAGTGTTTTGAAAAAGAAAAAAAAACAAAAGCATATACAAAAACTAACTTCATACTGCGAACAGAATGAATGAAAACCCACAGAGATTAATATAGTTAATTATAAGTAAGTAACTAAAAAAATAGTCAAATTGCACTTATTGAATTAGTTACTACAAATTTCAGTCATTTTTACATAACCTAAAAGTGAATGTAACTAATAATTAGTCATTATTAACTATTTCATTAGTAAAATATTACTATTTAAATCAGTCACTGACTTTTTGCTATCAAATTAGTTATTTTTAACTAATTCAAATTTAGAGAGTAAATTAGGATCCTAAAGTTTTGAACGTTCAAATGAACGACATTTATTATTTTGCTTCACTAACCAAAAAATTATTTACTGAATTTGTAAACCTAAAATTTTAGTTTATAAATTTTTTTATAATTTTTATTTTGATAAAATTTTCAACAAAAAATATTTCGTTCATTTGAACGTTCAAAACTTGGGGTTCACAGTAAATTAACAAACTGAGCTTCGTTTCGTATTGGCTCAAAAATAAATTTAAAAATTAATTCAGTTTCGGTTCGATTCGAAACTAAAGTAAAAAAATTAAATTTAAAAATGAAAAAATTCTATGTAAGATTCAATTCACTTATTTTCAAAACAATTTTAATTAGATTTTTTAAAATAATTGAATTACTTTTAATACAATTCGAATTATATTTTTTAAAAACAATTCAATAGTTTTTGAGAACTGAATTAAAATTAGTAAAATTTACGCCTGGTAAATAAATAAATTTGAATAATTTATAATCAAAATTTGAAAAAATTCACTTATTGAATAAATATTAAATTATTATTGTTTATATTTTCAAAAAAATTTTCAATAACTCTTTGCAAAAATTAAATTATTTACATAAATAATAATATTCATCGGAAGAATTCAAATATTTTCATAAATAGTTAAATTCTTCGCAGAAATTAAATTATTTTCATTACAGTTTTAATAAAATTTCACGAAAAAATTCAATTATTTTCTGCAATTTAAATAAATTCATTGAAACAATTCGAATTTAAAAATAAAAATATTCTTTGCTAGAATTCAATTATCTTCATAAGTAATAAACTTCTTTACAGGAATTAAATTATTTTTAACCCAATTTAAATAGAATTTCTCGAAAGAATTAAATTATTTTAAATACATTTAATTAAATTCATCTATAAAATTCAGTTACTGTCCAATATTTTGTTTAAATTCTTTATAAGAATTTAATTCAATTATTTTCTAAGAATATAAAAATATTTTATTTGTTTTAATGATTTTCATTTTAGTTTTCCTAATTGATTTAAATCTAAATTGACAAACAGAATTTCGTTTCTGAGTTGATACTAAATTAACAAACTGAGTTTATTTTCGTGTTAGTCCGAAACTAAATTAATTAACAAAATAAATTTAGTTTCTTGTCGATTCGAAACTAAAATAAATTAAATAATTTAAATATTAAATAAAATAATTACACTTACAAATTATTATTAGAAAATTAATTTTTATTACTTCCAATGTGGTTAATGGTTTAAAAAAAACCTGTAATTTTATTCATTTCTTTTTCTAGGAGAAATTAAAAAAAATTATTTTCTGAAAATTCAAATCAGTTTTTTTCTAATAAGTTCAAATTTTTTTTTATGTAGATTGGAATTTATTATTTACTTATTTAGAGAATATACGTTTTTGCAGAAATAATTAGAAACTATATAAATTATATTATTTTCCATTAATTGTGTGTTAATAAATTGGTTTTTTAGTAAGATATTTCGAAAAGATTTATTAAGACCTTTTGAAAATAATTAAATTCTTTCAAGAAATTTAGTTAAAATTGTTCAAAAAATAATTGAATTATGCTAAAGAGTTTTATAAAAATAATTTATGTATTATTAATAATGAATTATTTATTATTAATTGAAAAACTATTAAAAAAAGTTTATAAAAATTTATTTGTTTTGAAAATGATTAAATTATTTAAAGAAATTCTTGTTAAAGTTGAAAAATAATTGAATTCTATCAAGAAATTTTATTCAAATTGTTTAAAATTAATTGAATTCCTCCAAAGAATTGTTATAACTTTTAAAAATAATTCAACTCTTGTAGCGAATCTTATTAAAATTTTGTAAAATAATTGAATTACTTCGAAGAATTTTATTAAAATTTTTATAAGAATTGAATTCTTTCACAACATTTTTTAAAGATATCTATAAATTCAGTTGTTTCAATCAAAATCTAAATTCTTTTAAGGACTTCAATTAATATACTGAATTCTTTTAAAGAATTTAAAAATATTTCTGATTTGTTTCAAAAAAAGATTATAAAAGTGTTTGAAAAACATTAAATTCTTTCAAGAAATTTAATAAAAAATGTATTTAAAATAATCAAATTCTAAAAAAGAAATTTTATCAATACTTTTTAATGAATTGAATTTATTTAAGAAATTTTATTAAATTTGTCTTTAAGTTAGGAATTGAATTTCTGCTAAACATTAATTTATTTATGAAAATAACAAAAAAAAAATAACACAAAATTGTTAATATTAAAAATTCAATCGTTTTCAAGAAAATTTAAGTTGATTTGAGGAATAGAGATAAAATTTTACTAAAGAAATTTAATTCATCAAAAGTTTTGTATGAAAATTGTTGGAAATAAAATAATAATTGAATTTTTGTGAAGAATTGTATTATTTATAAAAATAATTGAATTCTTGGGTAGAATTTTATCAATTATAAAAATAATTGAATTTTTTAAAAAAATTTTTGTTAACATTTTAGAAAATAAATTATAATTAATTAGTAAGTGAATTTTTAAAAATTTCTGATCTGAATTTATTCAAAAAATGAAGTTGATATTTAAAAAGTTTGAAACCTGCGTCAATAATAAACAGTATAAACATCACGTTTCGCTCGCAAAATTTTACTACTAGTAATAATAAAATTGCAATTTTCCATTTCTAATGTTACCGAACATTTTAGATATCCTAAACCAGCCACGGAGCCAACTAAAGACATAATGAACGAAGTGCAAGATTTCTCGATGCCAAACAAGGTTAAACAAATCAGTAGCAACAAGGGAAAACTGGACAGTATGTTGGATAAATTGATGAAGAGAAAGAATTGCGTAAGTAGAATTTTTAGTTTTCCTTTTTCTTCTTCTTCTTCTTCTTTGATTTCGATCAGTGTTTACAATTTTCACAATTTTTAATAAATAAAATATTTCTAAACATTTGTAAACTTTTAAATTCATTAGCCGGCTGATGAGCCCGTCGTTGGAAAGGAAAAGAAACGACGAAAATTGGATGAAATCGTATTGGGATTAAGTGCGGCGAAGGAACAACAGAGTAGCCATTATCCGGAACATGGAAAGAAAAGCACAATAACGCCGAACGTCACTGTAACACCGACTTCGGCACCAATTGGTCTTCCCACTCCGCCCACGCCTCTATCGCAAAAACCTTTTTCAATCACCGTCACATCGATTCCATCGTCGCGTGCATCTGGCTCATCGTCCAGTGTGCCGCCACCCTCTATACATTCGCACAAAGACAATTTCTCCGCTTTGTTCGCACAGGCGGAACAACAGAATCGTGAACTCGCCAAGAAACAGCATCAACATCAACAACAACAACAGCAGCAACACGCCTATAATTCCGTGCATGCCTCACCATCGTCATCATCGTCGTCGAGTCATCGTAAGAATTACGAGGCAATGATTGCCGACATTCACAAAGTCGCCGAATATTCCTCGAAAGTTGGTTCCTATTCGCACGAGGCCAAAGTCAATAAATGGCTCGCCGAACAAACAGCAATGTCGGAGCAATTAAACGCCGAGTACCTGAATGCCCCCAGACGAAGGAGACCCCGTGTCGATCCTTCTGCGCTCAATTGGAAGAATTTAACCGGCGAGGAGAATGTCGCCGTCATCAATCGATTGACCGGCAAAAAGGTAATTGTCAATTTTCTCCTGAAAACTCTATTTCTTTTTTTTTTGTTCCAACTTATTTTTTTACTTCAAAATTTTCGGGATCAATTTTAAGTATTGTTTTATTTTTACACTCGCACTCGATAATAAGGTAGCAAAAACATAATTTTCAGACCAAAAAATGTAGATATTGAAAAATTAAATTTGATAACTAAAACAAACTCGATTTAAACGATTGATAAAAAATTGATTCTGATTTTTTCTAATTTCCATGAAAAATATTTACATTTTTCTTCATACTGCTAACATAAATTCTAAACTTTTTCCAAAATCAATAATTTTCTAAATTTTAATTTAAAACACTCCGAAAACAGGAACATATTTAAAAATAATTTTTACAAGTTGAAAAAACAATTATTTAAAATATAAAATTATATCAATAAAATTTGACAAAATTTTAAATTAAAATTATTCAAAAATTAAATCTGCAAAAGAAAAATTATTCAAATACAAGCTTTTTAAAAAAATGGAAATAGAGTGAAGAATTCTATTATTTATGAAGATAATTAAATTCTAGGATAAAAATTTATTAACATTTTTGAAATGAGACCCAATTTTTGCAAAGAATTATATTAAAATCTTTGAAAATAGTTTAATTTTTTAATGAATGCAATTAATATTACATTGAAAATAATTTAATTCTTATAAATAATTTTATCAAAATTTTTAAAAGTTATTTAATACATTAGAAGAATTTTATTATTGAATTTTTTAAAATTATTTAAAGCGATGGAGAAATTATATAAATAGTATTAAAAATAATTTAATTTCTAATATTAAAATTACATTCCAAATTAATGTTCGGAAAATAAAATCAATCAGAAACTGTTTCGACCCTTTTTTTAATTTTTTTTCTCTTAAAAGTTAATAGATTTTAAAATCCATCCGTGATTTAGTAGAAAATATGTTTTTATATTCACAAAAAATTGCCAGATAAAAAAAATAATTTTCATTATTTTTAAAGCACTTTTTAAAAAAAAATTTTAGGTTAAAAATGCTAAAAAATCAATGTCAATAAATTTCTTTTTGATATAGAAATTCACTTATTTATTTTTTAAACTAATTTTAAATCATTATTTTATCACAATTTTTTTTTATATTTTACCTACCTATATTTTTTATTTTTACAAATTAGGATGTTAGTTAAAAAATGAAAAAGTGTATTTCCATATAAAAAAATTGAATAACACTGGTTTTTTAATCATTTCAAATCTAAAAATGCTTATGTTTCAAAAAAAGGCTTCAATGTAATGAAAACCATTTTTTTCCTTCGGCAATTTTGGGGCAGTTCAAAAAATACGTAACGCTATTTTTCGGAAATTTGGACCCCCCCCCCTCCCCCTCCCCCCATGTAACACAATGTTATATACATTAGCGCCATTTTTTCTCCTTACCGTAACAAATTGCTTAACCCCCCCACCCCCCAAAACGCGTTACGTATTTTTTGAACGGCCCCTTTTTTGTGAATACAAAAACATACTTTTAACAAAATTATAAATGAATTTTAAAATTTCTCCATTTTTAAGAAAAATATAACTCCAAAAAGGGACAAAAAATAAAAATTACAAAAATTTCTCGTAAAATTTAAAATGTTTGAAAATAATAATTTAATTTCTTCGTTGAATTACATTAAAATTGTTAAAAAATTGACCCATTGAAAGAAATTTTTCTTAAAAATTAATTAGAAATAATTGAATTCTCGGGAAGAATTTTTAAAAAGTTCTTTTAAATAATTGATTTTTTTCGAAAACATTTAATAAAAATTGTATTTAAAATCATTGAATTTCTGTAAAATTTTTTTTATAATTTATGAAAGTATTTAAATGTTTGTGAGGAATTTTATAAAAAAATTTTTTAAATAATTGAATTCTTTTAGGAAATTTTATTAATATTAAAAGTAGAGCTGTGCAAATTTCAAAAATTCGATTCTCTCCATAAGAATTAACATGGGTTCGGTTCGAATTTCGAACCCATGTAAAATTCGAGTTTTTGCACACCTCTAATTAAAAGTAATTGAATTTCGAAAAATTCTTGAAAGTTAAATCGCTTCTAAGAGTTTTATAATAGCTGATAGAGTCGAAATCTTTTTTCATAGTTATAATTCTTAATCAGCGAAAAATTCTAACTTTCATTATTTTTTAATAATCATGAAACTGTTTTAAATCGCAGGTGACTGGAAGTAAGGCTCCTCAATTGAAGCGACTAGGACAATGGTTGATGGAGAATCCAATGTTCGACGTGGATCCAAAATGGGCCGAACTAGTGAAAGAACGTGGAAATCTTCCTCACGATCTACAGAAGAGACTACCAGGTTCCGAGCGAAATGGCAACAAAGGAAAGAGTCCCGGAAGACCGCCAATGATGCCGAGTCCAACTGGCCAACAATCGGTGAATCCAGCAAATCTCGCAGCCACATCAATGGCGTCGAGTCTCAATTTCCCAGCACTCACGAACATCAACAGTTCGATTCTCTCAGGTCTCAATCTCGGGAATTTCGATCCCAAGAACAATCCTCTCCTCATTCCGTTCGGCGGTCTACCAAATCTAGGCGCTCTCGGCGGCCTCGGTAACCTCGGCAGTCTGAGTAACATGAGTCTGACAAATTCCCTCTTCGCCAATCTCGCCGGTCTCGGTCTGCCCTCCCTCGCCGGAATGGAGGCCGCACTCGGAGCAACCGCAACCAGCACAGCCGACACGAACGTCGTCACGTCGGCGAGCAGCAACAAACTATCAACCAGCACCAGTAGTTCCAGCAAATCACGCACCAAAATGGAACCGCCGACCAGCAAATCATCAGCACCATCGACATCGACCGCCTCAAGTCTACCCACAACCGCACCATTCCCCTTCTTCTTCACGAATCCAAGCCTCCTCTACACTCCCCTAGGTCTCGGTGGTCTGGGTCCCGGCGGTCTCGGCCCCTTCTCCATGCAGCCCGGCAACGTCTCCTCCACCTACGAAAGTCTCGCGCAATGCGGTTTGCTCAACACCCCCACCTCCAGTGCGTCCACGTCCTCCTCACGAAAATCCACCTCCGCATCGGCCTCGAGCTCGAGGCGCGATCCCGAGCCCATCAAGCGCAAGGAACCCGAGAAGAAGCCCCGCTATCCCACCGATGGCACCAGTTTACAGCAGTTCGTCGAGAACGCCCAGCACGAGGAGCGCAAACGAATCGAGGCCCAAGAGAAGCGCGAAGCCATCGAACTCAGCGAAATCGCCGACCTCTCCGCTCGAATCGAACGAAAAACCAAGGAGCAAGAAATGAAGGAGGCCCTCGAGCAGCTCAGTAGATCCAGCGCCGAACTACTCACCCGCAACTTCATCGACGAACGTCCCGCCAAACGGGGCCGAAGTTCCGACCCGCCAGAGCCACAAATTCCCCACTCGCTCCAAGTCACCCTCGAGCCCGTCCTCAAGAAGCCGAAACCGGCCGAGAAAGTTGAAAAGGCCCCCGAGTTGATGAAAATCATCGAAAGGGCCGAGAGGATCGAAAAGGGCGAGAGAATCGAAAAAGTCGACAGAAGCGAAAAAGTCGACAGAAGCGAAAAAGTCGAGAGAAGCGAAAAAGTCGAGAAAAGCGAAAGAATCGAAAAAGGCGAGAGAAGCGAAAAAGGCGAGAGGAGCGAAAAAGGCGAGAGAAGCGAAAGAATCGAAAAAGCCGACAGAATCGAAAAAGGCGACAGAGTAGAGAAAAGCGAAAGAATCGAAAAAAGCGACAGAACCGAAAAAAGCGACAGAACCGACAGAATCGAAAAAACCGATAGAATCGAAAGATCCGAAAAAGTTCCAGAAGCAAAAATAGCTGAACAAAAGGAGACGAAAGTCGAGGAGGAGGCGAAAATTGTCGAAGCGGAAGCGCCACCAACACCGGAAGTAATCGCCCCAATTCCAAAGGAAGAAGAAGCATTAGGAAAAGACGAGGAAATCGAAAAAGAGAAAAAAACCACAACGCCAACAAAAGACGAAATCGAATCACAAGTAACGGTCGAAACGAATTTACCAGTTGCGTCGACAACAACAACGACGACGACGACGAGCACGACAAAAGCCACCGACGAAGAGGAAACAAAGTGTCAAAAAACAAAAAAGCCACGCGGTGGTAAGCGATTGAGTGTTGAACCACCGCCTGAGAGAAAGAATTTGCGTTCCAGCGCCGGACGACAAGCGCGCGCCGCTGCCGAACGTCAAGCGCGTATGGAAGGTGAACAACACGCTGAACATCAAGAAACTCATGGTTCGGGTGAGTGAGGACACGTTAAAAAAAAGTTAACAAGTGTTTCTAGTGATGATAACGCGAGTGCACAACGTAAAACTACAGTTCCGCCCAAAAACACTAATAAAAAAGTTGTTGTTGTTGTTGAAAAAAAAGTGATCGTCCGACGTTCGACACGATCGACAAAAAAGAAGAAGAACTCTAAAATTTAGAGAAAATCTTCGAAAAAAACTCAAAATAGTGAAATTATTTAACAAAAAAGAAAAAAAAATGATGAAAAACAGGAACGAAAAAATTTGGCTAAATAGAATTATTATAAATAATAAACGTGATAAGGCAAAGGAAATACGATTACTATCGTAAATTCTTTTTTGCGTGATGATGAAATAAATTCTTAATTATTACATAATAACGTTGTAATGAAATATAATTTTTGTTAAATTTACTATCTTTTTCCAACGCATTGGTTTCGACCAAGGACTGTTTTATATAACTGCGCTATTATTATAATATTATTAACATTATTATATATATTATATATATTATCGCATAATACTTGTAATAGTGCGAAGACCGTAAATCAAGTAATTAACTTAAAAGATGAAAAAAAACGAAAGTGTAAATATTTTACGATCCGCCTAGATATCATAAGTAAATCGTGTACTTGGAAAAAGTGTATATAATGCAGTGTACTTTTAATTATATAATATTAGGTAAAATAATAAAAAAAAACGGCTTCTTTTGTTGTTTGCAAGTATTTTCGTTAATCTTTTTCTGTTTGAACGAAAAGCTTGAGTTTTTTTTTAAAAAAGAAAATAGGTGATTATGACTTTGTTCGACAAGTGTGTGACGAAAAAATTTTTTTCCATAAATAGCTGCTTGAAATTTCAAAAAAATTTTACGAAATACTTTTATATATATATTTTCTTTTTTCTGACAAATTTTTTTCTTTGCCTACTCGATGAAATGATAAAAAAATTTTAATTTATACACTATTTTTGAATGAATTTATTTTATTTTTTAAAATATTTTTTCTCATGCTTTCTTTTTTTTTAAGAAATAAATTGACAGACAGATTTTTTGACTTGAGCAGCTGTCAAATTGAGAAATGTTTTGTTTCTCGTTAAAAAATTTGACTTATATTTGAATTTTCTGTAAATTTTCAGAATGTTTAAAAAATGAATAAAAAAAATAAATAAAAATCAACTGTACTATTTGTGTCAATTTTACATGTACGCTTTTGTTTAACAAAAAAGAAATTTCATGAATGCGCTTGGCTGTGTTTTTAAATTTCAGCATTTTCGTTTCCAATATATTTAAAAATTATTATTATTATTATTATTATTATTATTATAAACAAAAAAGTTTCGGTTGTGATTTAAGTCTGTTTATTGTCAATAATGAATGAGAAAAAAAGGGAAAAAAAATTGTAATTAATTTTTAGACAATTCAAACTGAAAATAACGAAATGCAATAGGTGTAATAAAGTGACGAAATGTAACTTTCTGAAATTTGTAGTGTTCTGAAAAAAGTGAATTTCTTAAAAATAAAAATAATTACAAGTTCCAAATTTTGCATTTTTATTACAAAATTTTTATTTTATCGATTTTGATAGAAATACAAAAAAGACAATTGTTTATTTAAGAAAAATAGAAATTTTTCTTGAAATAAAAACTAGTGATTTGAATTAAAAAATATAGTTTTTAAAATAAAAATTTTAAATCTAGTTTAAAAAAATATCTTTGAGATTCTTAGACATTTGTTGGTTCATCAATTAAACGTACGTAATTTTTTCCAGATGGCAGTGCCATTGTATTTATTGTTGATGTAAACAGTTTTTTTGCTTCTTCGTCTGGAATATTTGGTTGTATCATCACTGGATCTCCTTTCTAAAAAAATAATTTTTTTAACTTTATAAGAATATTTCTTTTTTAATGTTTTAAATTTGAAAATTAATGTATTGAAAATTTTGAATTCAAAAGAAGAAATTTGAAAACAATTGAATTCCTTAGAAGAATTTTATTAAAATCTTTAAATTCCTTCGAAAAAATTGTATTACTTTTAAAAATAATTTCTTTAAATTTTCTGAAAAGAATCTACTTTTTTTAGAAATATTTATAATTGAAAATTATCAAAGTAATTTAATTCTATAGTTAATTTTTTTCAAATTGTAAAATATCGTGTTTAATAATAATTGTAATTAAACATTAAAATTCTGAATTTTATTGACATTGATTTAAAAATAACTCAAATATTTCATAATTTTATTACAGGTTTTGAAAATAATTGAATTGATTAAAGTAATTAAATAATAATTGAACCGAAAATAATTCAATTTCGTCGAAAATTCGATTCTTTGTGAAAAAAATTGAATTTTTCATAATACACGTTATTAGAACTTTTGAGAATAATTGAATTCTGTATGAAAACCTTATCGATTACAATTTTTGAAAATAATGAAATCCTTTAGAGGTTTTTTATTGAAATTTAATTTAAAAAAGAATTGAATTCTTTCCAAGATTATTATAGTTAATTAAAATAATTAAATTTCGCCGAAAAATTTTGAAAATTAACAATAATAATATAATTACGAAATTTTATTAATATTATAAGTAGAAAATTAAATTCATTTAAATAATTTCTTTGATTTTTTTTAAAAGAATATGTTTTTTAATAGTTTAAATTGAAAAGTTATTAAATTTCACAAAGAATTTCATTTACCTTTTTAATATAATCGATTTTGATAATAATTATAAATTAATTCTTTAATTCTTTCAAGAAATTGAGTAAAAATTGTACTAAAAATAATTGTATTTTTATACATTTTATTACAAATTTTGTGAACAATTGAATTCTTTAAAAAAATTTGATGAAAATTGTATTGAAAGTATTTAAATTTCCGCGAAGAATTTTTTTATTTCTGAAAAAAAATTTAATTTTCGCGAAGAATTTTTAATTACAATTTTTGAAAATAATGAAATACTTTTGAAACATTCAATAAAAATTGAATAGAAAGTAATTAAATTCCTGCGGAAAATTTTATTATTTATAAAACTGCAAGAAATTTCATTCAATTAATTTTAATTTAGTTTCAAATTTTATCCAATTAATTTTAATTTATAAATTAAAAATTTAATTTAATTTAAAATTTAGCATAATTTAATAAATATTACCTTCCAATCAGCTGGAGTTGCTACCTTGTATTTATCAGTCAACTGAAGCGACTCCAAGACACGAATAATTTCACTAAAAGTAAATTAATTATTAGAAATTATTTATTTACAAATCAGTCGAAAAATAATTATTAGAAAGAAAATTCGTACTCAAAGTTTCGTCCCGTTGATGCTGGGTACAAAATGGACAATCGCATTTTTTTATTGTGATCAATAATAAAAACTGATCGAGCAGATACAGGAATTCCTGCACTGTCCAATTCTTGAGGATCCAACATGCCGAGTTGTGTGACAAGTTTTCGAGATTCATCCTCAATTATTGGATAAGGAAATTCTGTTTTTATACCTCCGTATGCTTTAATATCCTGTAGAATTTTAGAATTCACTTTTAATACCAAATTTCAATCCTGAATTTAACAAACAATTGAATATTTCTTCCTCATAAAGGAAGAATTGTATTTATTTCTATCAAAATAAAGTAACTTGTTTCAATTAAAATGATTAAAATGATTTCAAATCAATTGAATCGTCAATTATTAATCATTATTAACAAAACATTATTCTAAACATAATTAATAAATTCAATTGAGTTTATCACTGTTTTAAATATTTCAATAACTGTCAATTTAATCAAAGTTAAAATCAAAGTGGAAAAAAGTATTTTTCAAAAAAGAATTAATAACCTTAATCCATTCTTTATGAGAATTCACTGAATTGCAGGATAGTGCAATAACTTTAACACCAAGTCTTTTAAATTCGGGCATTAATTTTACAACTCTCGCCAATTCGGTAGTACAAACTGGAGTAAAATCATGTGGATGAGAAAATAAAATACCCCATCTGAGAAAAATATAAAATTCCTTATACACTTAAATCAAAAATAAGAGAGAGAAGATAAAAGAAAATTGGAAAAAAATAAAAGTAGCAAAAGAAATAAAAATAAAATTGTTAGGTTAGAAAAAGATAAACTTACGAGTCTCCCAACCATTCGTGAAATTTTATTGTTCCAACACTCGTGTCAGCCTCAAAATCAGGAAATGTATCACCCAATTTAATCATTTTGTCCTTCAGTTTTAAAAAAAACAGGTAAAATTAACGTCAAAAACGTAGAAAATTTTGACAAAGTGGTCGAAATGTGCAATTTTTATTTACGATACCGGCAATTATCAATTTCCGTTTCCGTGACAACGTCGCCATTTTTAAAGAAGTTGCGGAAACAGTAAGCGCCATCTGTCGGTTAATTTCATTCGAATGTGAAAGAAACAAGAAGTAGTAATTTTACTTTCAGACTGCAAATTTTACTATTTCTGAAATATTTTTAACAGTTTCTACTAAATTAACATTTCGTTTTGCTATACTGATTGATAAATCAACGATAATAGGAATTAGAATGATAAAAAAGGGAATTTTATTTTTCCCGCCAGTTTCAATTTCAAGCGGACATCTTCTCTGCTCACTTCCATGCGCAACTTCAGTTTGAATCGAAATTTCGCAACAATCGGATTGCACTCCCTGTTATTGTCGATTTATCGCTACTTTTTCTATCTTTTGCTATGTTTTTTGTCGTCAATTTAACCATCTAATCGCTGGATTACTGATTTAGTAAAAATTTAGGTAAACTTTGCTCAATTTGTTGCAAGATACGTGAAATATTAGTCGCGATTAAAACGACACATTCTTGGAAGCGAAAAGTGGATGTACAGTGTTGAATTTGTGTTTTCTTTTTGTTTTTTCCCCGTATTCTTTATTATCATGTCGTTCGTATGATGATAACTGATAATTATCTTCATAATGCTGTGATAAATATTTCAGTAAAGTGTAATTTTGAAGAGAAAAAAGAAAGTTAAAAAGATATAGTCCGATTCTCCCGCCAATTGTCCGCCATGTTGGATGCTACGGGGTGCACATATCTAGTTTTAGAACTTTGCAAAAACTTCCGTTTTTCATTGTTGAGTGTGTACATTTCGTCAGTACTTCTTTCTTATTAAAAAAAATTAGTGAAATAATTGAAAATAAGTGTCAATTTAGAGTGAAAATATCATAGTTGAATATCTTGGATTCATTTGCAAACTATATTCGACGACATTCCTTGTGTTTCTGATTGACTTTTTCTCATCAAAGTGGCGCTTTTGGTGAGTATTTACCTTTTATTTGTTATCATGTAAAATTATTTCTCTTTTTTTGTTATTGATAATAATTTATTCAATTATCAGTTTAATATTACTTTTTTAAATAAAGGATAATTCTGCAATTTATTCTTTACATTCGTTTTTGAGGTTAGGTTCTTTTTCTTTTTTTAAACTGGTTCGTAATCGTTAATTAATTCAATAAATTTTCAGTTGGAATTTATTCAACAAAGAATAAACATTCATTTTGAGGTTAGGTTACATTCTTTTTCCGAATGTTCCGAATCTTTCTTTTCCTATAATAAATCTGTTTGGAAAAATACAAAGTGATGAAGAAAATCGTATACAATAAAATAAGATCACGTATTTATATATTTAATTAGAATTTATCGGGTAATAAATTAAAGAAAAGAAAATAAAGTCGTGTAATATTTAACAAAATACAACGTTTATTAAAATTTAATTAAATTAGATTATAAGTATAAATTACTCCTTTATTCTGTTCTCTTCGTAATTGTAACCTCCTTTGCAAAGGAGGGATAATAAATAACATAAGGCCACTTAGTGCAATCATTACACCTGCTAAATAAAATGCTGGATATGTCGTTCCATACAAGTCTTTTAACCAACCTGGAAAATTATTTCTTTTATATTAAAAACTGAATCGAGAAAAATTTATTTTTAATTTTAATTGAAATAAAAAAAAAGGGGAATTAAATTACCTCCAATAGGTGGTCCTAAAAATGATGCGATTCCTTGGAAAAGCAAAAGTAAACCAAATGCATTTGTTAATTTATCGAGACCAAAAAGATCAACTAAAATCACAGATGTAAGTCCCACGTACGCTCCAGCAGTAAAACCAAATACTATGGCATAAATTGCCAGACTTGTAAAACCCTCACAAAGTGTACTAAATGCCGTCGCTGAAATAAATTTTTAATATTAAATTTATTTTAATTAAAGAAGTAGTAAAAAAATTATAGTACTTCGACAATTTTTTCTTTCAGAAAATAGAATTTAAAAAATATTTACCAACTCCACAAAGTGTCAAACACAAATTGTAGACAATTAGTCGATTAATCCAGGGTTTATCCGAAAAATATCCAAGAATAACACGACCGAATGTATTTGCCACTCCGATAATTTCAATGAAATACTTAGCAGTATGAGTGTCCATATGCTTTTCTTGAGCTAGAATCTGAAAAATAATTTTTTCCCCATGAAGAACGAATTGTCTATAAATTTAAAGTATATTAATTAAACAAATAAAATTTTAAACTATGTGTCAGCGCAGGAGAAAGGGGAACCTGTCAAAAAAATTTTAGGTTATGTCGACTGACAATTTTACCTTTTAGAAACATTCTTTTTTATTTGGAATAAAATAAAATTTTCTTTTTATTGAATTCTTTCCACAATACTTAAACAGGCAAATTGTATCAAAAATTAATTATTCTTTATTATCTTTTTTCGCTTTAAAAATCAATGAAAATAACCTAAAATTTAGAGTTCCTTTTTCTCATGCGACTTTATATTTATTCCAAAGGTTCCAAAAATTATATTAAAAATTATAAATTATAAATTACTATATTAAAATTTTCAAATTTTCTCACCGATACATAATAGAAAGGTATATAAAAGCCTATGCTAGTGAAAAAATTCGATAATGTAAAGATAATATATATTTGGTCTTTTAATAACGAGAAGTCCAACATTTTCAAAAATATATTCATTTTTTTCTTCTCTGTCGAAACCACTTCGAATTTCTGTTTCGTTCCATTTGGTAAACTTTTAATTGACTCGTGAAATTTGAGATCTTCGACACTGTTCAATAGTGACTCTCTGTAAATTGTTAGATATTTTTAATTTTGTGAATTTTTCGATATTTTAAAATTAATTTCTTTATGAAATTAAATTTTTCCACATTTAATTAATTTGATTAAAAAATTCCATTAATTATTTCCATACTTAATTTTTCTATAATTCAATTTATTGGAATTTAAATATTTTATAATTGAATTTCTTTACGATTCGATTTTTTATAATTTAATTTTTTTGTGATTCAATTTTTATAATTCAAATTGTTTTGGAATTGAATTTTTTATGATTCAACTTTTGTATAATTCAATTTTTTTACAATTCAATTTTTTATAATTCAAATTTTTTTGGAATTACATTTTTTATGATTCAATTTTTGTATAATTCAATTTTTTTACAATTCAATTTTTTATAATTCAAATTTTTTTGGAATTGAATTTTTTATGATTCAATTTTTGTATAATTCAATTTTTTTACAGTTCGATTTTTTACAATTCGATTTTTTTACAATTCAATTTTTTATAATTCAAATTTTTTGGGATTGAATTTTTTATAATTCAATTTTTGTATAACTCAATTTTTTTACAATTAAATTTTTTTAGAATTCAAAATTTTTTAAAATTAGTTTTTTTAGAATTTAATTTTTTTTTATTTAAATAGATTTTGATTAGGAATAAAGAAAGATTTTACTAACGGTCGATGGCGAAGATTATCCACGCTTCCTTGATAAAAAATATCCCGCCGATTCATAAAGCCACTGCCAAATGATTTTGTCGTGTTTTCTCGATTTTTCGTGATTAGAATCGGTTGACTTAGAGCTATTCTTATATTATGTGCTGTATAATTATTGTCACCGAAATATTTTGAATTCACATTACTGACACTGTGCGGTCGATGAAATCCATTTAATTGAAGAGTTTTTGTTTCCGTTTTGCTTTCCTTTTGCATTTCCTGTATTAAAGAGAAAAATACATTTTAATTGTTGAATTTCACATCAAATTTTGTCAACTATTTAATCGGTAAAATTTATTTTAGTAAATAAAATATTAATTAAGTAGAAAATTTTTCGAGCTAAAAATTATTTGAGTAAATAAAAAGTTAAATTAGCAAAAAAAAATTATTTGAGTAAATAAAAAGTTAAATTATCAAAAAAATTATATTTGAGTAAATAAGAAGTTAAATTATCAAAAAAATTAAGTAAATAAAAAATTATTTTTGTAAAAAATTAAGTAAAATATTATTTCAGTAAATAAAAAATTAATTAATTAAAAGCTATTCTTCTCTTTGATTAAATGTTGTGTAATTATTGTTTCCGAAATATTTTGAATTTACATTACTGACACTGTGTGGTCGATGAAATCCATTTGATGAAATAATATTTGTTTCCGTTTTGATTTCTTTCTGCACTTCCTAAAAAGAAATATACTTTAATTACATAATTTTACATGAAAGTTTTTAATTAGTTAATTTAATTTTAAATTATTTAAGTAAATAAAAAATTAATGAAAATAATGTCTTTCAAAAGAAAATTATTTCAGTAAAAAACAAGTGAGAATAAAATTAGTAAATAAAAAAAATTTGTTTAGCAAACAAATATTTAAGTAACGAAATATTAATTTAGAAAAAATTGACAAAAAAGTAGTAAAGTAAAAAGTTAATTTAACAAAAAAATATTTGAGTAAATAATTATTTAAGTAAATAATTATTTTAATAATTATTTTAATAATTATTTTAATAAATAAATAATAAAATTAGTAAAAAAATCGAGAAACGAATTATTTAAGTAAAAAAACTGAATTAAGAAACAAACGAATTAAGTAAAAAACTATTTAAGTAAAAAGTAAATTAACGAAAAGAATAATTAAGAAGAAAATGCTTTAATTAAAAAATTAATTAAATGAAAAATTCCTCAATTAAAAAATTATTGAAGTGAAAGAATTTCAATTTACTGTCATGGCTATGGATTCTTTCTTCTTAACTGGCTTTAATGGCCTAAATAGAATTCCAAATATTATACAATTTAAAACGATGCTGGAGATAATCATCATTGTTCCTCGCCAACCGAACGTGGCAACTAAAAATTCTAACAATGGCGTAAAAACTAGAGTTCCTAATCCTGAGCCGCATACTGCAATTCCAGTTGCAAGTGAACGATATTTTTCGAAGTAACACGTGACACTCACTATCGCCGGCAAATAAATTAAACCAAAACCAAAACCTAAAAAAAAAGAAAACAATCAATAATTATTTTTGAAACTATTCTTTCCTCGAAAAAGCAAAAACAAAGTAAAGCGAGATGCAAAACATTACAATATAGTAATAATAATATTAACAATAAAAGAATAGAATTTTTGAAAATAACCAAAATTTTGAAAAAGCCCCTTTTTTTCTCAAAATTTAAATAAAAATTTTGTTTATTCAAAAGATTTGGAAAACTTTGAGGAAGAATTTGGCTTACCTCAAAATAAATCCTTCGCAGCTCGCTTTTAAGGAATGAATTATATTTTTTTTATTTTTATACATGGCTTAATTTTTGTTTAGAATTTTTTTTTGTTACACTGAAAAAAATTTTTAAAAATTTATTCCTTCAGAGGAATATTAATATTTTACTCGCGTAACTTTAGGTGGTATTAAAATTTTTGCCAGATGTGAGGAATAAAATTTTTATGAAGCATAAAATGTCCACAATGCATAAACAAGAGGTTAAAAAAATACTATTCCATTTGAATTATGGCGAATTTAGATAAAAAACAAAATTTACTGCCAATAAATAAATTTTTGCAGAAAATTGCGAAATTAATTATTGTTAATAAATTTACTAAGTGGCAATAAATAAATTCAATAAGTAACAATAAGTAAATTTAAAAAGTGACAATAAATAAATTTATCAGAAAACAATAAATACATTTAATAATTCCCACTGGGAATTAAATTTAATAATTAAGATTTAATTTAAATTCAGACAAAATTTATTAACGGCAAAAAGTCATTTTTAGTGAATTTTGTTTCGGAAAAAAGTGAAATTATTAATTTAAATTTAGTTTATTTATTAAATTTCGAAAAAGTGCGAAATTAGGAAAAAATAAAAAATATATTTAATAATAATTAACATTCAATTTAATTTCTGATAAAATTTATATTATCAATTGAAAGTAATTTAGTAAATTTTGTTTCTCAGAAAAGAATTAATAATTAAGTATAATTTAATAGATTTATGAATTTATTATTATATAATGTGGACATTAAACCATAAAAAACCTTCTGGCAATATTTTTTTATCATTACATTAAAAATATATTTTATTAGAGTATTTATAAATTTTAAAGAAATTATACAAAAAAATTAAAAAAGTAGAACACTACCGAATAGATAATTATTCCGATAAAATGTTATATTTGATAAAATATACAATTTCATAATAAAGTCATTATTTTAAATTTAAAAATAATTTTGTTAGCTACTTATCAATTTATTTTCCAACAAAACACTATAATATTATATTTCAATATAATACATAAAAGTATAAAAATAGAATTTACTTTTTTTTATCAGAAATTTTTTTCAGTGTATCATTTTTAGGAGAAAAAAGACAGGTGTATTTTGTTTGAGAATTGTCAACATAATTATAAAATTTAAAAAAAGGAAAAATAGAAATTTTTCTTACCAGTTCCAACGCCTATTGTAAGACACAATGTAAGAACATTTTCAGCCCACATGCTCACTAGAAAACAGAAGCTTGCCAATATAGAACCCACGATCGTTACTAATCGGCAACCATATTTATCGACAAGAGCGCTTGCAATTGGACCTAAAAAATTCTTAGATTTTTAACACATGCAATATTCGCTTGAGAGGAAATAAATTAAGTTTTTTAAAAATTAAATCTAGAAATTCTTTTTAAAACTCATTTTAACTGAATTTAACCAATGTTGTTAATTTAATAAATTAAATTAATTTATTTAATTTATTTAATTTTAACTTAATTAATTTATTTGATTTAATTTAATTAATTCAATAATTTAATAATTTAATCAGACTTTTTTAATTTTAATTAACTTTTAATTGATAGTAATTTGCAAATAATTTTTCAAATTAAAATTTTACTGCCTAATAAGTTTTTGAAAAAAAAATACTCACCGGAACTTAATGTAACACCAACTAAAATAGAAACTATCCAGGCAGTCTTTCCTGCTCCTTCATCAAAATGTTCTATAAGCTTCTCGAATAATACACCAAATGAATACGTCACACCGTCGGCTAAAAATTAAATGTACAAAAATTAGAAAAATTAAGGATCCCCAAGTTTTGAACGTTCAAATGAACGAAATATTTTTTATTGCAGATATTTTAGTAAATTATTAATCATGAAAACATTTAAAAAATAAAATTTCACGTTTACAAACTCAGTAATTAATTTTTGGGGATAATAAAGTAAAATAATTGCAATAAAAATTAAATTTTCAGAAGAAATAAATAAATTTCGTTCATTTGAACGTTCAGAACTTTAGCATCTTAAAAATTAATTAGTCATACAAATAAAAAATTAAAGAATTTTATTTGCAATAAGGAAACAATAAAATGTTATTGAAAAATAATATTAAAAAATAATAAAAAGAAATTACAATAATAAATTAAAATTAAATGAAAAAAATTGTCATAACATATTCATTAAACAATTAGAGAAATTAATTAATTATTAGAATTAATTAATTAAAAATTTGTAAAATTAATTGGGAATATTAATAAAAAAAAGTTATTAGCAAACTGGAAATAAATAAAATATTTTAGAAAAGTAATTTAGAAAAAATTATAATTGATTTTAAAAAATAGGAGACTTAATTATTACTAAATATTTAAAGAAATAGAAAAATTGATTAGTGATGTTAATTTAACAAAAATATTTTATTTGTAATCAGGAAACAATAAAATATTTATATAAAAAGAATTTGGAAAAATAATACTTATAAATAATTGATTAAACTATTTTCAATAATATTAATATAAAAGAATATAAAGGCAAAAAAATGTTATTGGCAAAGGAAGTAAATAAAATATTATAGAAAAGTGATTAGAAAAAATTAAAAATAATTAATTAAACAACTTAGGAAAATTAATTATTGAAATTAATGAATTAAAAAGTTTGGAAAGTTAATTATTGAAATTAATGAATTAAAAAATTTGGAAAATTAATTATTGAAATTAATGAATTAAAAAATTTGGAAAATTAATTATTAGAAATAATTGATTAAAAAATTAGAGAAATTAATTATAAATTTTAATACAGAAAAATATAGATAAAAAATTTTGGTGAAAGGGGACAGTAAAAAATGGATAAAAAAAGAATAAAAAAAGAATAAAAAAGAATAAAATAGAAAATTAGATCAGAAAAAGTAACACAATAATTAAAAGGAAAATCTATTTTATAAATTTTTCTCTTTCTCGTTAGTCAATTGCATTTTACTTTTCTTAATATTTATCCTTGACTCTGATCAATAAAAGTGTTTCGTGTCGAATTCTTTTCATTCACTTTAAGTGCACGGTTGAAACTTATTTCCTACTACAATAAACGATCTAAAAAGGTAATTTTTATATACTGGCTCGTTCCTGTTTTCTGAGAGTAAAAAAAAAAAAAATAATTTTCCTCCTGAGATGTTTTACACTGATTAAAAAAAAAACCTTACGCAGTCTATTTTCTTTGCCTCTTTAAAAAATCGGGTATAATAAAACTTAATTTTCTAATTTAATTTTACGAAAATTCTAAAGTTCGTGACAAAGCGACATTATATCACTTGAATAATATGTTCTCCTTTCAATCTAATTTATTCTCAATTTACTATGCAAACGGAATTAATTATTCCATTTTATTGCACCTGTAAAAATCTTTTCTTCTTTTCTCCTACAAAGATTTACGGCAATCGATCTTGAAAATTAGATTTTGAAGAATTTTCTCTTGAATTTTCTCTTCTGTGTTTTTATTCTTTCCTTTTTTGGAAGAATTTTTTTTGCTCTTTTCCTTTATTTTTTCCATACATTTTTTTCTGTTTTAAATTTGTTGCTATTCTAAGTTTTTGAAATTTTATTTCCTATTTTAAATTTATTAAACTTTCATTTCGAATTTTTAATTTGGTTAAATTTTATCTCTTATTTTAAACGGTAAATTTTTTCTACATTTTATAGACATTAATTTTAACTCATAAAATTTTTAGTATTAATTTTAAAAGAATAAATTTGTAATATTTTTTTTAATTTTCAAGGAATTTTAATAATTTTTAAAATATTAAATATTTGTTTTAAAAGAATAAATTTGTAATATTTGTTTGAATTTTTAAGAAATTTTAATAATTTTTCTATAGTATTAATTTTAATTAAAATAAGTTTTTAATATATTTTTTTTAATATTTATTTTAAAAAATAAATTTTTTCCATCTATGAAGTAACAGTTCGGGGAATAATTTTTATTTATGAAACATAAACTGGGGAAAAATTGGATTATGTAAATAGTTGAAAGTGAGACGATTAGAAAATTAATAATCAGCGTTGTTTTAATGTTTAGAAAAGAATTTTTATAGAGAATAAAAAGTTATCTCAGTTTTAAATGCTGACGTTCGTAAATTGTGCGAACAATATATCTTTAAAGGTAATCAGCAACTTTGCGTGACTTCTTCAGCCACTTTCTGGATAAATTTCTTATAATTCGTATCCTGTTGGTAATTATTAGTCATTTAATTTTTATTTCCTACAATAAATTGGAGGGAAATTTTCGAATTTACGAAAATTCTCTTCGAACTTATTTCAACGGGAAAATGTTTTTTTTCTATTATTCCGAAATTCCTTTCGAATATAAATGCGAAAAGAAAAAAATTATTCAACTGGAAAATATTTTGGAAAATATTTTTCTCTATTATATTCCCTATGTTATTGTATTTCTAAAAAATTAAATATATAAAAATTGAATTTGAATAAAAAATATATTTTAACCACCATTTGAAAATTATTTTTCTCTCTCCACGTGTGAAAAAAAAATGATCTAGAAATCTCACGTGTCTTCGATATTTTATTATGCATTTTAAGTAGATTGTTTCGCATTGCAGGACTTTTCGCAATCTACTTTGTTCCTAATTATTCCGAGTACCTCTATCTAGTGCGCAACTTGATTATGATGAAAACTTGTTGTAGCAAAAAATTAAAACAGGCAAATTCCGCGCACAAAGTGAGTGATAAAATTACTCTTCTCAAAAAAAAAAGAAAAAGTAAAAAATGCAAAGGGGGAGAATAAATTACATTAAAACACGCGATACATAAAATAATTATTGTCATTAGATTTGAAAATAGTTTTTCCTTCATTTACTTACATGATTCATTTATAGACAGAAAAGGATTAGAAATCTGATAAGGAATTATTAACACGGAACATTTAATTATCAATTAACTGAAAAAACGAATAAAAAAAAATATTTTGTATACTTGATAATTTTGGTTATTTTTGAAAAAAAATTTATTTGGGAAACTTTCGAAAAAGTTTCTACAATTTAACTATTTTTTTTTAATTTGAAAATTTATTATTTTAACTCAATTATATTTTGTTTATTTTTATTTATTGTTTTATTTATTATTTTCGAAAAAGTTTTTAGAATTTAATTATTTTGTTAATTCGAAAATTTATTATTTTAACTCACTTATATTTTGTTTATTTTTATTTATTAGAATCGGCTTAGCAAAAAAAGTTTTAATTCGTTCAATTTTGATTTGAATTTGTTTTAACTCACTTATTTTAAAATTATTTATTAAAAAATAATTGAATAATTCAAACTTATCTGGAATTTTTTACAACTGTTTTAAAAATAATTAAATTCATTGAGGAAGAATTTTATCATTTATCCAAATAATTTAATTCTTGTGAAAAATTTTATTATTTATCAAAATAATTTAATTCCTGCGAAAAATTTTATTATTTTTCAAAATAATTTAATTCCTGTGAAAAATTGTATTATTATAAAAATAATTTAATTCCTGTGAAAAATTGTATTATTATAAAAATAACTTAATTTTTGCGAAGAATTTCAATACAAAGTATTTCAAGATAATTAAATTGTTTTAAAAAATTTCCACTAAAATTGTATTAAAAATTTTATTATTTTTATTAAAAATAGTGTTAAATTTCTTCAAAAATCTTATTGTGAAAATAATTAAATTCCATCGAAAACTTTAATTAAAATTGAAAACGTATATACGAAGGAATTAAATTTATAGAAAGAATTTGAATTTTTGAGAAGAATTTCATGAAAATTTTCAAAAACAATTTAAAATTTAAAAAAAAAACATTTTTTTCTAAGCCCTTTCTAATAAATAAAAATAAACAAAATATAATTGAGTTAAAATAATAAATTTTCAAATTAAAAATAATAATTAAAAATTTTTTTTTTATCTTGTAAAACTGTTTTAAAAATAATTTAATTTATGCCCAGAAATTTTATTATTTATCAAAATAATTTAATTCCTTATCGAGATTTTGATTCATTTATTATTTTATTTTAATTTACTTATTTAAATATTGATAAAATTTAAATATCGCGATTGATTTTAGTTTATTTATTTTCAATAATATTTATTTAAACAAATATAATGCTGACATTTACTCACTGACAATGTGTATCATGAACGATCCTAAAACAACAAACCACCCCCACCCACCATCTGGAGGTGGGGGTTGAGAATCATCTTCCGAAATTTCCTCCTCAAATTTATCATCTTCCGTATCTTCCAGAATTTTTTCAATTGTTCCATTTTCCCTCGTTCTCTCGTTTTCCGGAATCGAATGAGCCATGGCCGTGAATAAATAACTGCCGGAGAAAAAATAAACACATGAGGCATTTTTATACGTGTGTATATAGTATATAGTTGAAAAAGAAAAGAACTTGTATTTTTTTTCTCTTTTTTTCATTAGCCGCAACTGAAAAGAATTTTCATTGTGCTTTGTTTCTTTTATTCGAACTCCTTGAAAGTAGATTTTCCATTTTTTCTCTATACATTGAAGCAGACGTAATTTTGTATTTTTTTACGAAAGAGAATTTATTTTCAAGTTTTCACTATTATTATTATAACGAAAAAGAAGGAAAATAAAATCGATATTGTTAAAATATTTTGGAAATTAGAAAAGTTTTTTTAATTTAATTATTGATTTGTAAAGTAGAATACTAATTGTGAATTTAATTATTAATTTGTAAATTAGAATATCAATTTTAAATTTAATTATTATTAATTTGTAAATTAGAGAACTAATTTTAAATTTAAAAATTAGAATTCAAATTTTTTTAATTTAATTATTAATTTGTAAATTAGAAAACTAATTTTTAACTTAATTATTAATTCGCATTAGAATAAAAAATAAGAAATTCTTTTAGTAGAAAATAATTAGAAATCCTTTTGATAAAAAATAACTAAAAATTATTTTAACTAAAGAATTATTAGAAATTATTTTTATGTACAAAACAAAAAATGAATTTTTTGAATACTTTTTAAAATACTAATTATTTTATTTACTGACAAAGGAAAAATTTACTAATCAGTCAAAGTAATAATAATTAATTGAATTTATTCTACAATAAAAGTTCTCTTATAAAGTTAAAGTACTATAACAATAAAGATTTACGATAAAAGAAACAATTAACTGTCGTGTGAAAGTTTCAAACGTTTCAAAATTTTGACACATATTTTCATGGTTAGATTCGACACGCGTGTACTATAAATTTACCCCTCTCACAAAATTGCTTCTCTCACACTTTGTTTCTTTAGTATATTTTTTGTCTAAAATTTAATCTCAAATTTAGGTTAGAAGAAATTTGAATAGTAATGGATTTAAAAAAAATGATAAATAACAAACGATAATAATAGATAATAGTAAAATTAGACTTACATTAATAGAGAACGAAAAAAAAATGAATAATCTCCCTTGATTCGTCCTTTTATGGAGTGATGATAATTATTATGATGAAAAACTTGATGAATTGAAAAACGTCATCTTTATGGAAAATGCTCGATGAATTATTGGAAAAGGCATCGATGCCCACCACTACGTCTGATTCTGATTGAAGCAGTAAAGTGACTGTATGATAGTAACAAGGTCCTTCACCGAATACCCGATCTGGTATAGCACGTGTTCTTTCAATGATTGTGCAAAGAACTTGTATACAGCTGGTGGCGCATTTGTCTCACTAATCGCAAACATTGCTATCTTTCTTCATTATCGTTATTCTTTTCTAATGTCTAAATAAGACAATAATCTGCTGCAATTGCAATAAATTTGTTTTCTCTCTCCTTTTTTTTCACTGTCCCTCATCGAACAATTTTATATTCCATTACACCTGTAAAGAAAATTGTATAAAAATGTTTAGATATATTATTAGAAAGAAATTTTCTGCAAAAGAAAAGGTCAAGTCATTGCAATTTTCCTCTACTGCGAATCTGTCATTGATTCTCTTTTGACTCTGGCCACAATAAAAAATAATAGAATTGTATAAATAATTGAATTGAATAATAGAATAATAATTGTTTATAAATAAATAATATAAATAAATTAAATATAATTTAATAATAATAACTAAAAATTCAGGGAAAGTATATTATAAAACTTTTGTAAAGTGTACAAGGGAGAAATAAATAATAATAATAAATAAAATAGAATAAATAAGTAATGTAAATAAATTATTTATAGTAAATTAATAAATGCTAATAAAAATTTAATTAGTATATAAATTGATTTCACTAAATATGTAAAAACGACTGTTATAATATTCTGAATAAATGAACATAATAAATAATAAACATAATTAATATAACATTAAAAATAATAAAATTATTTTTTTTAATGGTATGATTATTATGATATTGTTAATAATAAATTAATTATTGATTTCACTTTTGTAAAAACGAGTGTTTTAATTTGAGACACTTTTTTCATGCGTCGTAACTTTTTTGGTCTTTTGAGGACTTTTATTGACGCTTCTTAAACATGCGGGCATTTAATTTAAACCTAACCTCTAATTATAGATATATTTTTAAGACACCTATTATAGCTTAAAAATTTACGACGTCGAATTGCTTCCAGTGAGACGTTTATTTTTACAGTGCGCTGAAAGTTTCCTTTATTTTTACGATAAGAATGTTTTAATTGTATATTTCTGAATAAAATATTTCATTATTTAAATAAAAAACAATAAAATTGAAAACGACTTTAATGTAAATAGAGGTATTAAATTTTTAACTAAATTAATTAATTTTAGAATATAATTTAAATAATCTTCTACTGAACGTAATTTAATTCTTGCATAGAACTTTATTACAGTTTTTAAAAAAAATAATGGTTTCTTTTTAACAATAAAAGTAAATTCATGGGAAGAAATGTAATTTTTTCTAAATATAATTGAATTCCTATGGAGAATTTTATTAAAAAAATTTTTAAATGGTTAAATTGTTTCGTATTTTCAGCAATTCAATTTCGATATAAAATACGTCTGAAAAATCAAATTATTTGAATTAATCTATAAATTTCTTCAGAAGAATTTAATTATTTTCAAAGCAATTTTAATAATTGAGGAGTAAGTTTTCAAAACCTGATAAATCCAAATTTTGTCATTTCGAGAAATTTAAACAAATGAAAATTCTCACATAACCATTAAAATTATCTTTAATATAGAAAAAATGTAATAAATTATTCATTTTTTAATATTTTTTCTATTTAAAATGCTATGTTTGTAATTAAATTCTATTGTAATAGGGATTTTAAAGGTTTTAATAATTTTTTCTAATAAAAAGATAGAAATTAAAAATCATCGAGGTTAAGTCAAAATATTTTTTAAACTGAAAATTCTTTATTAATAAATTTTTTTTTCTTAAATTAAACAGTGATAAATGGATTTCTAAGGATTTTAATGTTTTAAATATGTGTTTATCTCAATTTTTTTAAAAATGGATTTATCAACTTTTGAAAAATTGCTCCTCAATTAAATTTATTCAATAAAAATTTTTATTTTCTTGGAAATGATTGAATTTGTATGTTTAAAATTTTGATAAAATTCTTTAAAATAATTTATCTCGCTTATGAAGAATTTCTTTGAATTTTCTGAAAATTGGCAAGTTTTTTTTACAATAACTTCAATTAAAAGTTTTGAAGCAATTAAATTACACGAAAAAATTGTTTTTTATATGTTTTTATGAACAAAACTGATGTTGATAAAAATTTGATTATGGAATTTTATTAAAAAAAATTTTTTAAATAATTGAATTCTTTTGAGAAATTTTATAAATTTTGTATTGAAAATAATCTGTGAAGACATTTATTCTTAATAAATATAATACAATTCTTGTGAAGAATTTTATAAAAATGTTGTAAAAAGTAGTAGAATTTTTGTAAAAAATGTTATCAAAAGTTTGTAAAACGTAATTGTGAAGATAATTGAATTATTTCCAAGAATTTAATTACGTTTTTTGCATAAGTAATTCAATTTTTCTCAGAATTTGATTAGATTGAGATTTTGAGAAATTTGATCAAAATTATATTGCAAATAATTGAAGAACATTTTTATTATTTTTAGATATAATTGAATTTTCACAAAGAATTTTATTAAAATTTTATAAATAAGAATTGAATTTTTGAGAAGAATTTTATTATTTGTGAATTTTATTTTTAATATAATTTTCATTAATTGAATTTCTTCCAAGAATTTTATTCCAATTTTTGATAATATTTCGCAATTCTTTCTTTAATAACAATTTAATATTATATTTATTTTTTTAAATAATTGAATTCATACGGAGAATTTTATTTAAAAAATTTTTGAATAATTAAATTCTTCCATATTTATAAAAATAATTAAATATTTTGAATAATTTAAATTCTTTGAAAATTGTATTTTAGGAAAAAGAATTGTTTACATGTTTGCAAAATAGTTTCTAAAATATAAATAAATCAAAAAAGGTATAAATTGAAGTCTGAAATAATTTAATTCGAAATTAAAAATAAAATTTTGTTTAAAATTTTGATAAATTGAAACTCAGATAAAAATTAAGAATAATTGAAATTTCAAAGTTTGTTTTTAAATTCATAGTCAATTAAGATTTTATTCGATGAAAGTTTTAAAATTTATTGAAAATTATGAAAAAATTTTCAAAATTAAGTTGTATTGAAAATAAATTAATTAAAAATGTTTAGAAATGAATCTTTTGAATAAAATGTATTTGAAAAAATTTTAAAGTAGATGAAATAGGTGAAATTTAACGAAACAGGCAAAATTGGTCGAAAATAAGTGACAAAATTTTAAAAAAGATGAGTGAGAGTCTACTGAAAAAAAATTATTTTATTCAAATAACGAATTACTTGTCAATTATCAAATAAATATTTACTTGAATCAACTAATATTTTAAACTCATTTTGATTTAAGTCAATTAAACTGTATTTGCTTCTATTATTGAACTTATAGATTGAAATACAAAATATATTTGACTTAAATAAATTTTATTTGATTTAAGTAAATATGTATTTAATAATATTGTTTAATTAATTAATTATTTTTAATATTTTAATTTAATTTAATTTAATTTAATTTAATTTAATTTAATTTAATTTAATTTAATTTAATTTAATTTAATTTAATTTAATTTAATTTAATTTAATTTAATTTAATTTAATTTAATTTAATTTAATTTAATTTAATTTAATTATAGTAAATTTAAATAATATATAGTCGCAAGTAATCGGTTGTTTGAATAAAATAAATGTTTCTTAGTAAAAAATGTATCATAAATTAATTAACAAATAATTATTAATAAAAAATAGATAAATTAGTATAGAAATGAATATTACTCGACATATATGAAAGTAATTCGATTTTGATATTTTGTCTTTTTTATTTCTTTCTTCGCGTGTGTGACACTTTTCTCAATAAACTTAAATATTAATATACTTATTCTTTTCATATAAGGGATTGTAAAGGGACATAAGTTTCACTTACGTCAAAAGTTAATAAAAGAAAAATAAATGTAAAATTAACTGAGGTTCAATTAACTTGTTTGGATATATTTTTTTTATTCTTTCTTTTCGGTCTTAATTCCTCCAATACATACGCTTATACACTCATCACTATTATTCATCTTATAATTTGTGAATTAAAGATTCAATCAAATTCAATTGGTCAGAAAAAACAAATTTAACTTTAATGTAAAATTATCGTATTGCGTGCGCGAACAAAAATATTTCCTCTCATTCGTAAATTTCAATTCAGGACCGAAAAAAAATTATTCATGCACAGAGGAAAGAAAAATTTCTTCCAAGTAGAAAAATTTTATTGAATAATTAATTTTTATTGAATAATTAATTTTTATTGAATGTTATATTTTATTTTTATATATAATGTAAAAATTATTATGTTATTCAGGAAACGAGTGTCAATAAATTTTAATCTTTCGAGAATATTGAGAGATTTTCCCTCTCTTGACGAATAGTAGCCTAGATATATTTTCAGTACTATATGAATAGAATATAGACTTCCAGAAGTTCCTGGACAGCCGCAGTAAATGTTCTCTTTCAGAAATAAAAAAAAAATAATTTTCTCTCGAGTTAAATTGTAGGAGGAAAATTCAGGAAAGAAAGAAGAAAACATTTTTGCGGATGAAGGGAAATATATAGATACAAAATAGAGATTATATTCTTTATGCATAAAAATAAAACACTGACAAATATTTATCGCGAAAGTTTCTTTTTTTGTATATTGAAAAAAAGCATTGAAATAATCTCGGATAATTTTATTGGCGACTAATTATTTTATTTATATAAAAAGTCAAGTTTCGATAACCCTGTATCGTAAAATTAGGGACTAATCGCGAAAAAAATTGCAATAAAAGAGAGAAAGAAATGAATGAATATGTTTGATGCAAGTTATTGCAATTTCTTTTCTTTTCTTTTCTTTTTTTGATTAAATCTATAAAGTTCAAGGGTCATCGTGACAATGAGAGTTATTATTGGTTGAATGTAATTATTGGCAGTACACACGCGAATGTTTTTTAAGAGGCGCCATGAAAGACGAGTGCATAAAATTACATTGGCAACCTGCGCGCGTGTCTATAGAACTATAATATGTTTGGCGAAGAGCCTTCATACTCATTCTTTCTTTCTCTTTGTTTTCAAACGACGTTCCAGAGACAAATAGCTTCATTTGCCTCCGCAACGCAGATCAACGAGCGCAAGAACAAAACTTTCTTTCTTCCTGAATTTCAAAAATTAATTTTCTTTATAATATTTTATTTATAGAAATTTTTAAAAATAAAATTCTAATATTTATTTCAAAAAATAGTATTGCAATTTCTTATGCTTGTTTATAAAATAAGAGATATTTTCGAATCAAGAGATTTCCGGTTTTTCCAAGTCAAAGAAAGATTGATTGTAATTAGATAAATGTAGACAATTTTTTAAAATGATTAAACACACAATTATATAGTATACGTATTCTTTAAATAAACGATATTATCTCTTGATATAAAGAGTGATAACAATGGCACAGTGGATTTTGTAATGTCCTTTTATAATCTTATCAATCATGTGGATGTTTCTCTCAGGTACTATAAAAATTAATATTCATTAAAGTTCCGAGATTTCATTTTTTTAATTATTTAATGTTGTACACTGAAAAAAATCTATTTGATTCAAATAACCGATTATTTTAGTATTATCAAATAAATATTTGCTTGAATCAAATAATATTTACTTGAATAAAATAATTTTTATTCGAATCAAATAAACTGATTGATTAATAATAATATTATTAAATAATATTATTATTAATCAATGACACGCTCCGAAGAAAGGTACCTAAGAAGCAAACGAATTATAGGTTAGGGTCGTGTTATATTTCTCTTGATTAAAGGTTTATTTTTAATTGTTTGAATTTGAAACTAATTTTTCTTGAATCTTTTCAATGTAATAAAGACTTGAAGATCAATAATTTAAAATTAATAATTGATTTTCTTTCTGAATTTTTACTTGAAAAATTAAAAACATAACCTTAAATTTTTTGCTTCTTATGTACCTTTCTTCAGAGCGCGCACATTTAATTGATTCAATAAAAAATTATTTGATTCAAAAGTAAATGTTTTTTTTGATAATAGTCAAATAATCGGTTATTTGAATCAAATAAATTTTTTTCATAAAAATTTAAATATTAATTATTATTAATTAAATTTAATTCATTTTTTTTTTGTTTTTGTTAATTTTTATTCACACGCATTCCGATAATTGTACTAAGGTCGAAATTGAATTAATTACATTAAATAAAATTACTATTTAATTTGCACCGATTTTTCAATTAATTTACCTTAAACTGCATATTTAACAGCTAAAATAATTAATATTAAAGTTTTATTCAATTTTGTAGTATTTATGAAAATTTTATTTCACGAATTTTAATACAATTTGTCGCACAAATTCAATTATTTTCATAAATTTTAATAAAATGTATCCGCGTAGAAAATTAATTATTTTCATTTAAAAACAACATTTTTTGCAGGAATTCAATTATTTTTTTAATACATTTTCTAAAGCTTTATTCTTTAAAATAATTAAATTGTTTTTAAAAATTGTTAGAAAATTTTTTTGCAAGAATAATTCAATTATTTACGTCTGTGTAGAGTAAAAAAATTCTTAGTACAAATTCAATTTTTTTTTAAATTTTATGACATTCTTTGCCAAAATTCAATTAATTTTCATAATAATAAAATTTTTCACCAAGAATTAAATTATTTTAATAAACAAAAAAATTGTTAAATCACAAATTCAATTATTTTTAATACATGTTAAAATAAATTTTTTACACAGAAAAAAATAACTTGAATTATATAATATTTATTGGAGTCAATAAAATGGTATTTAAACCAATAATTTTAGTATTTGAGCTAAATACTTTTTAATTGACTCCAATAAATATTATTTGATTCAATTAAATATGTAATTAATATAATAGTCAAATAAACAGTTATATGAATCAAATAAATTTTTTTTCAGTTTATGAAATAAATTGTTTTTGAAAATTTGAATAAAATTGATATTAAAAATTCAATTGTTCCTAAAAAATTTTGGATAAAATTTTAAAATATTGTAAATTATTACGATTCATTTATTTATATTTCAATTTTAAATAAACTTTTCAAAGGAATATTTAATTATTTTGATAATAAAATTTTTGCAGTAATTCAATTAGTTTCTTCAAAATAATAAAGATTTAATGAAATTCTTTAAAACTATTAAATTATCTTAAAAAATTTTATATTGGAATTCTTCGTAGAAATTAAGTTATGTTTATAATAATAAAATTTTTTTCAGGAATTAAATTATTTTGATAAATAATAAAATTCTTCTTTTTTTCTTAAAATTTAATTATTTTTTAAACAGTTGTAATAAATTCCAGATAAAAATTTTGATAAATAATAAAATTCTTCTTTTTTCTTAAAATTTAATTATTTTTTAAACAGGTGTAATAAATTCCAGATAAGAATTTTGAATTATTTGTAAAAATTTTAATCAAATCGCTCTTGAAAATTTAATTGTTTCTAAAAATTTGTATAAAAACTAAAAAAAATTTAGAAATTATGACAATTCAATTATTTATATTTATTACAATTTTAATGGTTTTAATTAAACTTTTCGAGGAAATTTAATTATTTTCATGATAATAAAATTTTTACAGCAATAAAATTTATTTTCATAAAAATAATAAAATTCTTTGCTAGAATCCAATGGTTTTTAATACAATTTTAATAAAATTCTTTAAAACAATAAATTCTTTCTAAAAGTTGCCACAACAATCTTTTGGAAAAATTCAATTATTTTCAAATAATAAAAAAGTTCTTAACTTTAATTGAATTATTTTCAAAAATTCTATAATGAAATTCTTCCACAATGAATTCAAATTATTTTTACCACTGTTTTAATAAATTTCTGATTAGAATTTTGAATTAGTTGTAAAAACGTTAATAAATTTTTTTTTTAAATTTAACTGTTTCTAAAAATTTGGATACAATATAAAAATATTTGAAACTTATGACATTCATTATATTTATATATACTTACGCGTATTTAATTTTAATTAATGTTTTCGAAGAAATTTAATTCTTTTCATGATAAAATTTTTGCAGAAAACAAAAAGAATTCGCGTTAGATAGCTTCACAACGTTTATAGTCAACGATTTCAGAAGAAGAATATTTTTTAAGTAAATTTTTATAAATATTTATAATGAAAATAGTAAGATTAATTTTATGAATAATGATTAATAGAAAAAAAATTTTTGTGAACAGAAAATGTTATTTTTTGGTAGGAAAATAATTTTTTTTCTTTCAATCGTTGATCATAAATATTGCGAACTTTACCCTACGTAAAATTCGTTAATTTAAATATTTATCGAACCTTAGGGATATAACTTGCCTTGTATTTTAGAGAATCTAAATTTTAAATAATAAAATTTTGTATTTGATTTTATTTTTTCCTATTTTTTATTGATAAAAGAATTTAAATATTTTTGTACATAAAATTTGAATGCTAATAACTTTTGAATAATTTAAAATATTACTTTATTTAAAATTTAAATCAGTTACTGACTTTTTGCTGCTTTAGTTATTTTTAATCAATTTGAATTTACAGAAGAATTCATTTTAAAATATTATTTTCTCTATTTTTCCAGGAGGAATAAATTGTAATTGTAAAATTTAATTTTGTTGATGCGGAGATAAAAGAAATTGTTCTTGATTCTTTTTATTATTTCTTTCTTTCTTTTTTTTTGGTATAAATTCTTATCTCTGTGAAAGTGTCTCTTATTGTTCTTCTCTTTTCACCTTTGCTCTTCTCAAGAAAAAAGGGTTAAAAGCTCTACTATACATCCCCCTATATAACTATATACACACTTCTTCTTTCTGTCTTTTTAAAGTGATATCATGTTGCACAAACATCTATTCATACTCTGTTGTTAAAGAGTTTCTTTTTAGAAACCATGTACAATATACATTGCGAGAACAGTATCATTCATAAATTTTTAATTATTTGTCCAAACACTGGCTTTATGAAAAATTTAATTTGAAAAATGTGACATTTTTTAACGCGTTTCTATTGTGATAATTCATAAAAGAAAAAACGATGCAATGAAAAACAATTTTTCCAACAATAATGCCACATTTCAATTTTTGTTTTGTTTTGCCACTGTAATAATTAATATTGTTTTGTTTGCTTTTTTGTTGTCTTATTATTTGAATAATTTTTTCAATTTTGAAATTCGTGAAATTCTAATTTTGTTTTTAAAATTAAATAATAATAGGCGAGGAAAATTAATTAAACAACATTGTTTTGTTTGCTTGCTTCTTTGCTATTTTTTTGGGTTGAATTTTTAAACTCCTGCAACTCTAATTTAATGTTTTGAAGATTAAGAATTTAATTTAAATTATTGTAAATTTAATTTATTACTCAAAATATAAAAACACTTAAAATGAATTATTGTAGAAAAATTGAAATTAAAGAATAATAATTTAATTCTTTCCAAAAATTTCCAATTTAATTAATAAATGGAAAATATTATTGTATCTCAGTGAAGAATTTTATTATTTATGAAAGTAGTTGAATACTTGAGAAGAAAATTATTAAAACTTTTAAAAATAATTTAATTTTTTCTAAAAAGTTTATTAAATTTTTTGAAAAAAAAAAAAATTTCCAAAAATTTCCAATTTAATTAATAAATGGAAAATATTATTGTATCTCAGTGAAGAATTTTATTATTTATGAAAGTAGTTGAATACTTGAGAAGAAAATTATTAAAACATTTAAAAATAATTTAATTTTTTCCAAAAAGTTTATTAAATTTTTTTGAAAATGGTTAAATTCTTTTTGAAATTAAATTATAAAATTATATTAATAAAAATTAAATACCTATGTGAAAAATTCTTTCAAAAATTTTTGAAAATAATTGTAACACTAAAAAGAAATAGAAAAAAATGTTTGAAGATAATTGAATTATTAAGAGAATTTTTTTAAAATAATAAATAGAATTGTATTCTTTTTAAGTATTTTATTATTTATGAAAATAATTGAATTGTTTCAAGGAGTTCAATTTTAACTGTATAAAAAATAATGTAACTCTAACGATTAATTGTATTAGCATTTTTTTAAAATAATTTAATTTCTGCAAAAAAATTTATTAATTATGAAGTCAATTGAATTTATGCCATGAAATTTGTTAAAATATTGAAAAATAATTGAATTTTTGTGAAGAATTTTATTATTTATGAAAATAATTTAATTTTCGAGAAAAATTTTATTACATTTATGCAAATAATTTAATTTTCGAGAAAAATGTTATTATATTTATGAAAATAATTCAATTTTACGAAGAATTTTATTAACATTTTTCAAAATAATTGAACTGTTTTAAAGAATTTTACTGAAAACTTTTGAAAATCAATGAATTCTTCTAAAAAAAAATTCAATTCAATTTTATTAATGATCTATTGAAATATTGAGTTCTTTTGAAGAATTTTTTAAAATGTTTTGAATGTAATTCAATTGTTGCTAAGAATTTTTTTATTTTTGAGGAGAATTTTATCAAAATATTTAAAACCAATTGAATTTTTGTAAAGAATTTTATTATTTATGAAAATAATTGAATTTTATGAAAAATTTTATCAAAATATTTGAAACGAATTGAATTTTTGTGAAGAATCTTATTATTTATGCAAATAATTGAATTTTTACAAAGAATTATATTAAAATTTTTTAAATAATTAAGTTGAGGAAAGTTTTTGAAAATAATTGAAATTTTGCCAAAAATTTTATTAAAATTTTTGAAAATTGGAATTTTGCTAAGAATTTTATTAAAATTTTCAAAAATAATTGGAATTTTTCTAAGAATTTTATTAAAGTTTTTGAAAATAATGGAAATCTTTCAAGAGATTTTATTAATATAGTAAACTGAAAATAATTGAATTTTTGGAAGATTTTATTATTTAATTTTTAATAATAAGAAATGAATTTATTTAAAAAAATAATTGAATTATTTAGAAGAGTTTTATTATAATATACGAAAATAATAATTATAGTTAATAGAATTTAATTAAATAAAGAAACAATTTTTTTTAATATTTCGAATCGATTAAATTATTTAAAAATTAAAGTTGATTTTATTAAAAATAAAAAAATTTTATAATTTACCTATTAACAGTAGAATTTGATTTTTGCGCATAATATTTGCAAGAAGAATAAAAAAATGAAAAACAAATAAATCAAATTAAAAAATCTATTTAAGAAATTATTTCAAATAATTTTTTTTTATTTCAATAAATAAACCGCTGGATTTTGACGCAATGGATAAATAAATAAATAAATATATTTTGAATTTATTTTATTGAAGTTAATTAAATTTTTAATCATGAATAATATAAATAACAAATAGATAATGAAATAATCATAAAATAATTATTAATTGATTAAAATACTTAAAATATAAAAAATTGAATGCAATAATTGAAATGTCGTTAACATGAAAACAACATTGTCTGCAGATTCTTATCTAAGAATTTTGATAGAAAATTGATTAATTCTAATTTATCTTATCAAAAAATATTTTTCTCCAATTCGAATAATATAAAGTTGTCGTCGTCAGAGTAAAGATCAAGTTCTTTTGAAATGATAAAAACAATGTTATAATTCGATGGAAAATGTGTCAGTAAGACAGTCTAACGATTTAAGCATTTAGAAAAAATGTTTTTATTCTATAATATCTAAAATCAATTATCATTTTTTTTTGTCTCTAATCACAGTATTTAATAAAACAGATTTGAAAAAATAGGCACGTGGCTAAATTCAAATGCAAGTTAAATTGCTTTTCGATTTATTTTAAAACTTATTTTTATAAATGAAATTAAAATTAATTACGTAATTAGTATAATTTAGTAAGAAAAATAATTCGAAAGGAAGTGAACTTAGGAAGTTTTAGCAAAAAAACTAACTGCAAATATAAACTGCAAAATATTAAAAAATAAATAAGTCAAATTAAAAAAAATAAAATTTTCAATAAAAGTATTTTTAATTTAAAATCATAATTCTTTTGTAGGTAATGTAAAAAAAATTAAAGCTCTAAAGTATTAGAGAAGAATTATGAAATAATTAATTTTTTTTAATTAGTCATGAAAATATTTTTAATAAAAAATATTTCGCTCACTTGAAGGTCGAGAATTTGTGGATAATTAAAAATCTATTGGAGATTAAAAAGTAATTTTAATAACAAAAATTATATCGCGTGGTATGCGTCGAGAATGTGGGGTAATAAAGAAAAGAGTTATGCACGTGGATTAAAAGAAGCATATGTTTTTCTCCACGTGAGACAGAGAGACACAAACACACTGGGAGGATTAATAATTAATAGAATAAAAATATGAATGATATTAAAGACATTTGGCATTTGTTGCATAGTATTTAAACAATTTTTTTTTCAATCTATGTAAATAACTTTCTAACGTATCGCTTTTAAAATACTCACACGACTACACTTTGAAAAAACCTAGTTAAATGTTGATAATTTTTTTTTTCTAATCGAAATGCCGCTCCGTCAAGTTTTTTTTTAGAGCTCCTCGAATATTATTATCAGTTAACTGGTTACTTGCCTTCTCAATATTCACTTTTTCCCACTATTATCGCATTTTATATGTACGTGAATATACTTTTATATTGTACAATATTTATTGTGCGGTAAAAAATCACGTGATTCACTCTTTGCCATAACAGACATACATAAATATAGATACAACAACACACTTGTAAAAAGTTTGTTTGAAAATTATTTCAAACACATTTCCATCGTGTTATCTCTCCATTTCGCTATTTCCTCTCTCTCTAAAGCACAAAATATTTTTGTAATACAATATTTTTATGTACCTTTGAAAATATTCTTTAATTTCCAAATTATGTTCCTTTTTCCTCCCTTTTCTTCTTTGTTTTCTTCTTTGTAGACAATTTTTTTTTTTGATACACTATTTTCTTTTTTGATTTCTCTTTTAGAGGAAAAAATTTTTTTTCCTTGATTTGCAAAAAAAGATTTGATTTGATTTTAAACTTTGTAATTTTTTGTTTGAAAAAAAAAATTGGAGAAACGAGATTTATTTATTTTTGATAGAGAAAAAAATAACCGACTATTCGCCAAGACCGCTTAGGCGCAAATGCTGAACTTTATCACATGAAGAGTAACTTTATGCGGCTTTATAAACCGTGAATTTTAAGTGAGACTCACGCGATGCAGTTGCATGCGGAATGACGACAGTCTCGACCGCCCCTTTTTCTCTGGTAGCTTTTCCGAAGTATTCGGTCTGCTGAAAATAAAAGCGAGAACGTTGTGTTTATAGCCCAGAGGCGAATGAACAAACTAGAATTTTCTCCCGAGGATATCGGACAAAATGTACTATATGTAAAAGAGAAATTTTCCCACCAAAACGTGAGAGTGAGAGAGGATTGAAAGAAAATTTCCATACTTGATCAATATATCCATACTTAGTAGTTCCGTGTAATATCATATAGATTGTGGAAATCACATTTGTTTTTCGCAAAATTTTATTTATAGCTCTGGCCAATTGAAATAATACACACCTGTATTTATTCAAAAATCCCTAAACAATTTTTGAAATTTATTTCATCTGGAAAATAATGTAATTTTCAGTATTTATTTTTCTTCTCGCTGTGCGAAATTATTTTCTTTTCGAATGTTATTAAACTTGACTCGAGATTGCACAAATCTCAAATTTTGTTTAATTTGTCAAAATCAAATTTTGTTTAATTTACAAATTCAGAAAATGAATTGCAAAATGATTTTCTAAATTATTTACAAAATTAATTAGAAAATAATTTACTAAATAATTCGTAAAGTAATTTTTAAAAAAATTTTCTAAATAATTGATAAAATAAATTGGGTAATAATTTACAAAATAGTTCATCACAGAAATTAGGAAGTAATTTACAAAATTAATTACAAAATAATTTACCAAACAGTTTAGAAAATAACTTGAAAAATAATTTACCAAATAAATTTACTAAATAATTAATAAAATAAATTAAGAAATACTTTACCAAATAAAACACGACATAATTTACAAAATAATTTACCAAAGAAATTACGAAATAATTTACAAAAAAAATTTGCTAAGTAATTAACTAAATAGTTTGCTAAATAATTAACCAAATAGTTTGCTAAATAATTAACCAAATAGTTTGCTAAATAATTAACCAAATAGTTTGCTAAATAATTAACCAAATAAATTACGAAATAATTTACTAAATAAATTACGAAATAATTTACTAAATAAATTACGAAATAATTTACTAAATAAATTACGAAATAATTTACTAAATAAATTACGAAATAATTTACTAAATAAATTACGAAATAATTTACTAAATAAATTACGAAATAATTTACTAAATAATTTACCAAAATTACTAAATGATTTAAAAAATAGTATAAAAAATAATTTACAAAATAATGTACTAAATTATTTACAATACAATTTACTAAAATATTGATGAAATAAATTACGAAATAATTTACCAAATAGTTTACAAGGTAATTTTCTTCTTCTTCTATCTATCTTCTGTATTAATAATCATTGTATTCCTGTAATATATTCGCAGTGTGAAGTTAGTTGCTGTTTGCTTCTTTGTTTCCTAACTTTTAAAATAATTTTCCATTTTAAATATTTTCATTTTGAAATTAATATACTAAAAATTTTTGAATTCCTACAAAGTATTTTAAAAAATTGCAAGAAACTAAATTTATTTAAAGAATTTCATCAACATTTTTTTTAATGATTGAATTCTTTCGAGAAAAAAAAAATTAAAATTATATTGAAAATAACTTAATTGAAAACAAGATTTTAATTAAAATTCTTTAAAATAATTGAATCCTGTTGAAGATGTTCTTTTAAGGTTTCAAAACAATTTTAATAGAGTTTTTGTAAATAATTATATTTTTTAAAATTTCATTAAATGATTTTTGTAAAAGTGTAATTTTTTAAAAATAATTTTAATTGGAAATTTTTTAAATAATTGAAATTTATACAAAGAATTCCATTAAAAACTTTTGTGAACAATTAAATTGTTTGGAAAAATTTTATTCCAATATCTTTTTAAAAATAATTGAACCTGTTAGATAAATTTTATTAACATTAATTAATCTAGAAATTAATCTTTAGTGTAATTAATTAATGAATAAAATTAATTTTTTCCTAGAAATTTTATTAAAAATTGTATAAATTTAAAGTAATTGAATTTCTCAGAAGAATTTTATTATTTACAAAAATAATTGAATTCTTGACAAGAATTTTACAAATTTATAAAAATAATTGAATTGTCTCAAAGAATTTTATCAGAATTATAGAAAATAATTGAATTTAAATAATATTTTTAAAAATAATTGTATTTCTTGGAGAAATTTTCTTAAAATTGTATAAAAAGTAATTGAATTCCTACTCCGAATTACATTTTATTATTTATGAAAGTATTTTATTCTTGCGAGGCATTTTCTTATTTTATGAAAATAATTGAATTCTTCCGGAGAATTTTATAATTCATAAAAATAATTGAACTTTTTTTGAGAATTTTATCTGAATTTGTTTAAAGGAATTTTATTAAAATTTTTTGAAAATAATTATTTTTTAAAAGAATTTCATCAAAATTGTTGAAAATAATTGAATTTATATTAAAATTCCTGAAAACAATCGAATGTAATTAATATTTTTAAAGTTAAGTATTCTTTTGAGCAATTTTATTAAAATTGTATTAAAACTAACTCGAAAATATTTGAATTAAAACATATTATAATTTATTATTATTTTTGAATAATAATAATAAATTAAAAATTCACTAAATAAATTACGAAATAATTTTTCAAATAATTTACAAAATAATTTTTCAAATAATTTACAAAATAATTTTTCAAATAATTTACAAAATAATTTTTCATATAATTTACAAAATAATTTTTCAAATAATTTACAAAATAATTGAAAAAGTAAATTATTAAATAATTTACCAAATAATTCAGAAAATTCCCTTCGGGAATTTCGATTAATTGCCTTTTCGATGTGTGGTTATTTTCATAGTTCGCTAAATACTTGGGAGTAAATATTCAATGTTAATATTGAAAGAGAGTTTTCTGTGTTAGAGAGTAGGAAGATAAGTTTCTATATCATGAGCTCTATTGTGATAACAAAACGCAGAAATAAGATTTATCTCTGACTTTGTGAAATTATTATTATACACTGTAATGCACACAACGTTTGAAACAATAATTCATAACATAAATATTAAATCTAAACGGTTATTTTATTCTAACAAAGTTTAAATTTTAACCTTTTTTCGGGGGCGGGGGAATAATTCAATTATTTATCAATTAGCCAAATTTTCCTAAATTAAAAAACTTCAAATTTTTATCAATCAATATTTGAATAATAATGATTGTTAATTTACTAATTTAATTTTTATTGAAGAGAATAAAAAAATTTTTTTTGTCATTTTTTCCCTAGTTGTCAAAAGAATAACAGGAGCAAAAGAAAAAGAAAAGAATAGAGAAAGAAAATAAAAGAAGAGAAGAAAGAAAAAAACTAGAGAAAAAAAGGAAAAAAGAAAAGAATAGAGAAACAAAAGAAGAAAAGAATAGAGAAACAAAAGAAGAAAAAAGTAGAGAACAAAATGCAAAAAAAAATATGGAGGAAAGAAAAGAGAGAGAATTGAAATGTTAGTAAATTTGGATTTATTTAGAATAAATCATAAAAGTTATGCATTACAAAAATTATGTTTAAAAAATATCAACAATAATCCGATTTATCGGAAATTGTATACAGATTAGTATTTTAATATTTTGAATACTTATTTTTTTTTCTTTTGTTAAATTGAGAAAAATATCACACTTTTTTCTTTATTGAATTTCCCTTGTGAAATCCTCATGTTCCTGGGGATGATCACTAGCCTGGGGACGTAATTCGTAAGTAGCTATAACGACACCCTGACGGGGAGCTGCAGTCCATTCTCCCTTTAAACCAATATAGTCGATACGAGTTTTATCAGCGCCAGCAGTGCCAGTAAAATGTAGAGTTAGATGATTCACTGACGAGAATTTCACCACTCTGTTTTTAAAGAAATTTTCACACTTTTAATTATTATAATCAATTTTTTAATGTTTTCTACTTGCTAATTTAATTAATTAAATAAATAGTTTTTTGTTTATTTAATTTTATTTTAAATGCCACATTTATTTTCTAGAGAATTTTTTTTTATTTTCTATATTTTAGAATTAAAATTACTAAACTGATATTTAAATACATTTCTCTTAAATGAGATTTCAAGGAAAATTTCGTTGCAGGAAAATTTTAAAGGGGAAAAAATGTAAATATTCCTGTTAGGTCAATTACATTAGATATAAAATTAAATTTCCTCTCGTTTTTTAAAATTATATTTCCTGCACATTTTCTTTTTTTTTAATTTAGTTATTTAATTTTATATTTCCTGAACCTTTTTTTAATTTAATTATTTAATAATATATTTCCTGGATGTATTTTTTAAATTTATCTTTTGATAAACGAAGAAAAAAATTCAGGAATTACAGTAAAATTTTTTTTTTAAATAGATTTTGAACTTTTCAATAATCTAATTATTCAGAAAAAGATAAAATTAATCAAAACATTAGTAAACGAAAATTTCGTTCAATTAAAAGTTCTAAATTTTTTAAAACTTGTCAAATTTACTATTAAAATTAATTTGTCAATTTTTTGAACTTTTCCTCTTCTCTTTTTGATTTTGATGTATAAAATATAAATTCATGAAAATCGTGTTTAAGAAAATAAAAGAAATATTTTATCATCTTTTGCAAAAGTTTTTCTAAAATGTAAATAAATCAAAAAATATATATAAATTGAAGTCTGGAATAATTGAAATCGAAATTAAGATGGAAATTTGAATTTTATATTGTTTAAAATTCGGATAAATGGAAATTTTCGTTAATTCTAAATTTGAACTTAATTAAAAATAAGGTGAATTGAAATTCCAAAAATTAACGATTTTGACGAAATAAAATCAGTGCCATTGAAAATTGTATTTGATGAAAGTTTAAAAAATAAAAATTAAGATTTATTAGAATATAAATTAATTAAAACTTTTTAGAAACTGAACATTCGATTAAAAAATACTCGAAAAATTGACAATTCAGGTGAACTAGGTGAAAATTCGTCATTTAATAATTAATTTGTTCGAAAAGTTCATCCTTCTTGAAAATACTATTCGTAAAGTGTTCTGAATAATTTCAAATTAAAAGTTTCTCTCTTCGTAGTTATTAAAAATTCGCCATTTAAAAATTAATTTCTAAAAGTGTTAGAACTGTGTTCAGTGGGCAAAATATAGAAGACAAAAATACATACTTAATTGGATATTCATGAACTCCAATTTGGTCGCGAACTAATTCAATCGTTTGATCTACTTCAGTCTCAACTTCATCAAAAGTCATTCCAGGACGATTCTTAAACCTGAAATTTATTTTTAACTCATTCTATTCGTGAAAATTGTGTTTTATTATTTATCAATTTTCCCTCTCAACTTACAATTTAACACTAGATGGATGTGTATCGCCAGGACCTCCGACAATAATTATTCCTTTCAATTTCACATTTCCGGTAAATCTGAAAAGAATATTTCATTATTTTAGACTTTTTGCTTCTAAAATTCTAAATTTCTTTTCTTTTTTTTAAAAAATTCGTATTTTTTAATTTTTTGTTTAAACTTTTCTCTTCACTTACGGAATGTTGAAAAGAATTTCATCATCAACATCACTCTCCACAAACTGAAAGAAAAAAATAATAAAATTAGTTTCTTTGAAAGGAAAAAAGATTAGTTTCTCTCTTTTAGAAAGAGAATTTATTGAAAAATAAAATAAATAAATAGAAAATATTTTATACTCACATCTGAACGAGTTAAACGTTCTGCCCATGGTTTGAAAACTTTAACTCCAGTTCCTTCTTCCGATTCATTCAAACATTCGACATTTGATAAATCAATCTTTTCATAAAGATTGTATTGTACACCTAATTCTCCTTCATTGTGTGTATCACCGCATTGACACTGATGATTCATTTTTATTTCTTTGACTTAAAAAGAATAATTTTTTATAAAGAATCAAGTTTTTTTTCAATGTTTGACTATTGTTAATTCATGAATTATAAATAACTTATCAAATTCAAAAGAAATTTGAACTATTTTTAGAAAATATGAGTTTGCGAATTGGGAAAGTTTTTTTTATTATGATAATGATGATGATGATGATGACAATCACAAAAACCGTTAGAAGCTTTAACTATCGAAGGGAAATTATTTTTATCCAACGAAAAGCGAACAGTTAAAATAATTGGTTCTTTTTTCAATTTTATATCACAAAAAGTGAATATTTTTGTCTCTCTGAAAAAATTAACCTTAAAAATTCCTCTTCTCTGGAAACTCTCTTCCGAATGTGCCGGAAAATATTCAAAATACTCTGAAGTCAGTCCCTTATCGAATTTTTCTCGAATGGATGAATCATTTTCCCGCTAAGTTTGAAATTCGTTTTTAATTTTTATTATTTTATATTTACATAAATAAATAAGTAGAAAATAAATAAATTGTAAATAAATGGAAAGTAAATAAATAAAGAGGAAATAAACAAAAAGTAAATGAATAGAAAGTAAATAAATAGGAATTTAATTAAAAATAAATGAATAGAAAGTAAATAAATAGGAATTAAATAAGAACTGAATGAAAAGTAAATAAATAAACAATGAGAAAATAAATGTATGTAAATAAATTTAGAGGGAATGTAAATTATTTGTAATGAAAATAATTTACTATTTTAAAAATTTATTGTTTTCATTTTCCTATAAAATAAAAATGTATATATACCTATTTATATAACGAAAATATTTTATCACAACAAAATGATGTGTCAGTCATGTGTAAAAATGATTATTTACAATGTAGTTCTCACTGTTTGTAAATCCGCATTGGCTAAATAATTATCGTACATTTTGATTAAGGACACAGATGTTCTTGGTTTCACAACTGATAAAGCGGTTCGAAAATGTTCTTTTGTAATAATTGTCGCTGATAAATCTAATTCCAATGCATTCATTGCGGCCTCGTGACAAACTGCCTGAATTTCCGCACCCGAATAACCCTCAGTAATGTCAACCAAATCCTGAATAATAATATCGTCAGCAATTGGCATTTTCTTTAATTTTATGGAAAAAATTTCCCTTCTTGTCTCAACGTCGGGAAGTGGAACGTAAATTATTCGATCGAGCCTTCCAGGACGTAGGAGAGCCTGAAATAATTTATTTATAGTTAATTATGATTTATTTATTTATTATTTTAGAATTGCAGTTCTTGGTTTGTGACTTTTTTAATTTCTTCGACGCTTTCCTAAAAAAGAAACCTTTTTCAATTTATTTTCAAAAATTCATTGAAAAAAATGCGAGTTTCTCGACTATTTTCAGGAAAGGCGAATTTTTTTGACTTTGAAATATTTAAAAATTTAGTAATTAGTGAAGGGTCAAGAAACGAAAAAATGCGACTTTCTTTTGAAATATTTAAAAATTTAGTAATTAGTGAAAAGTCAAAAAAGAAAGAAAACGAAGTAATCGTTGAGAATAAAAAAAGCATATTTTTTTGTACCTTGTCGAGTCTATCAGGTCGATTAGTGGCGGCAACTAAAGTTACATTTCCTAATGCGGTAACTCCGTCTAATTCGGTTAAAAGTTGTGTTAAAACTCGCTCCTGAACGTTACTTCCACCGCTTTTTGATGATGACGATGCTCTCTCACCGCCAAGAGCATCAATTTCGTCAATAAAAATAATTGACGGCGCGACTTGTCTTGCTTTTCGGAAAATATCCCTCACGGCTTTTTCAGAATCTCCCACCCATTTTGAAAATAATTCAGGACCCTGAAAACAAGAAAATTATTAGTCGAATAAAAGTTAATTTATAGTTAATTTGTTTAATTATTTAGTTCGTAAAATTTAAGTATTATTTTGTAACAAAAAGTTTTTTTTCAAAGTTAATTATTCTCATAAAAAATAAAAAGATAATTTTGTTAAAAAATAATAAAAAACGCGGTTTTACCAAAAAAAAAAAAAATTGCAAATTACAAACTTTTAAAAAAATTTCTCATTAACTGAACAATCATTATTATTTGATATTTTCTGCCGTTTTAGTAAAATTCTATACAGTAAACAATTTAAATAATTAAAAAAATTTTTTAAACATGCTTCACAAAAATACAATTACATTCTGAAATACATAATCAAATTCTACGCAGGAATTTCAATTCTTTTTTTATACAATTTTAATAAAAATTTCTCCAAAGGGTGCAATTATTTTTCAAAACATTAATAAAATTTTTCGAAAGAACAAAAATTAACTTAAACAATTTTGATAAAATATTTCAAAAGAACTCAACTGTTTTCATAAAGAATAAAATAGAGAAAAATAATATAAATTTAATTATTCACAGTATGCAATTATTATGAAATTTCTCGAAATTATTGAATTATTTTCATAAATAATGAAATAATAAACTTTTATAAAAATTGTATTGTAAATAATAAAATTCAGGCAGATGAAATAATCTTTATATAAATTCAATAATTTTCAAATAATTTTTCAATACAATTATTAACAAAAATTATTAGTTTAAAAAATTGAAAGAATTTCATTATTTTCACATGTTTTTAATAAAATTCATGAAAACAAATTCAATTATTTTCAAAAATAATATAATTTTTGGCTGGATTACATTATTTAAAAAATGTTTAATTATTTCTTGGCAAAGAATTTAATTATCTTCATAAACTAAAAAATTCTTTGAACGAATTCAATTATTTATAAAACTATTTTAAACAAATTTCTCGAGAGAATTCAATTATTATCAAAATTTTAATAAAATTCAATTATTCTAAAAAATTTTAATTAAAATTTGTCGAATCAATTGAATATTTTTTCTTAAAAGAATTCATTACTTTACAAAAGTCTTGAATAAAATTCGTTTAAAAGACTTTAATTATTTAAAAAAATTAAAAAATTTTCTTGTTAAGAATTTAATTATCTTCATAAACTATAAAATAATTCTTCACAGGCATTGAATTATTTTTAATACTATTTTAATAACATTTCTCGAGAGAATTCAATTATTATAAAAATTTTAATAAAATTTAATTGTTCTAAAAAATTTTAATAAAAATTTTGTTACTTAAGAATTGAATTTTTTCTTAAAAGAATTCGTTGATTTCCAAAATTCTTTTTCAAAGCCTTTAATTATTTTTAAAATTTTCATTAAATTATCTGATAAAATTCAATTATTTTCAATAATTATTAATATAAATTTGTCGCAAAAATTCAATTAATTTCAGTCGAATTTTAATAAAATTGTTTGAAAAAAATCAATCATTTAAAAGAATTTTGTTGAAAATCGTTAGAAAAACACAAATAATTTTTGTACAATTTGTATTAAATTCCTTGAACGAATTTAATTATTTTTTTGAATTTTAATATAATTCTTCGCAGAAATTCAATTAATTTTTGTACAATTTTTATTAAATTCCTTAAAAGAAATTAATCATTTTTCATAAAATTTGAATAAAATGCTTCGCAAGAATTCAAGTAGGCATATTAATAAACAATAGTAGTTTTCACAAAATTTCAATTGTTTTTAATAAAAGTTTTAAAATTTCTCTAATGAATGCAATTATTTTAAAAAATTTCTAATTAAATTCTGAGAAAAATTCAATTATTTTCAAAAAATTTTAATAATATTCAATAATCAAATTTTTTGTTACAATCTTTCACAACAACGGTTATTTTAAAAACTAGCAAAAAAGTCTGCGTATTTTTATTACTTGAAAATTTTCAATTAAAATTATTGAAAAAAACTTCATTATTTTTGAAAATGTTTATTTGAATGGAAATAAGTGTATTGAAAATAATTGAATTTTTATAAACAATTTCAACAAAATTCTTGAAAATAATTGAATTCTTTGTGAAAATTTTATGTAAATTAAAATGAAAATAATTTAATTCCTCTGAAGAATTGAATAATTTATGAAAATAATTCAGTTCTTGACGCAAATTTTACTGAAATTGAATTAAAAAGATTCGATTTGAATTGTTCACAAGAATTCAATGATTTTCAATATATTAATTTTAAAATTCAAAACATTTGAAAAGAAAAAAAGTCTAAAAATTTTGTGGAGAAAAAAACAAATATCCAACTGTAAACTGTAAAGAGATTAACAGAATACAACGATTATTTTCAAACAAAAAAGTAGAAATCAGCCTGGTAAGAAATAGAAAAAATAATAAAACAGAGAAATTTCTCCAATTTTCTTACATTAATATTGAGAAAATTCAAATTGCTCTCGGTCGCTAAAGCTTTGGCAATCATTGTTTTCGAACATCCAGGTGGACCAAACATCAACACTCCCTTCGGTGGAACAATACCCATTCGTTTAAAGACCTCAGGATGCTTCAAAGGCCATTCGACAGCTTGTTTTAATTTCAATTTCAATTCATTCTGTCCACCGATTTCAGACCATTTCACATTCGGCACTTCCACAAGTGCTTCCTTCATTGCCGATGGATTCACATTTCTCAAGGCGTACTCAAGATCCTCGATACTTATCTCAATATCATTTGTTGTAACAAATTCCGTTTCCTTCGATAAACGTTCTTTGGCACACGATCTTGCCTCCGAGCACAAACCCTCCAAATCAGCCGCTACAAAACCGTGTGTTTCCGACGATATACTCTCCACCTCCTGTTCAGTGAGATTATTCGGTACATTGATTAGAATTTTTGTCAAAATATCCTTTCGCATTATACGATCGGGAACATTGATTTCGAATTCCTTTTGTAATCTGCCCGATCTGCGTAGGGAATTATCGACAAAATCCAATTTCGATGTTGTCGCCAAGACGGCAACTCTTGCATTTGTATAACGCAATTCATCGAATAGATTAATTAACGTGGCGAGTAATTTTCTCTCTTGATCTGTACTTGAGCTGGTTTTCTTCGGGCAAATAGTGTCCACGTCCTCTAAAAGTATTATACTCGGAGCCTTAAGAATTGCCTCGTCGAAATATTCCTTTAATACCGTTTCCGTGTCTTCCTGCGATTTGGGAATTAAATTCAAAACACTGATTGTTATCGAATTGACATTGTACTCGGCAATGAGGGTATTTGCTATTGTCGATTTTCCAATTCCCAATGGACCGTAGAGTAAAATTCCTTTAATTGCATTAAACTGACTGATTTCTCCGCACAAACCCAAAGCATCATCCATTAGATTTTTTATTTTTGATATAAGATTTCCATAGCCACCTAAATTTTCCAATTTGAACTTTTTTCTCTTTTCTGTTTGTACTTTATTCTCGAGAACAATCCATTTTGTGCTATAAACTGCTTTGTAGAGATTTACATTGTTTTCGGATATATTTAGTTCGGCGAAAGTTTTGCTCAAATCTTTCGTTACTTCGTCTTCCTCGTCGCGATGCGAATCAGTGTCAAATTTTACTTTGACAATTTTAAATGTCAATTTTCTACAGTAAAATGGAATGGAAATTCTATTGTCGATAGCAAAAATACTATTGTCCGTGTGACTTTTAATCATCAAATCGAATTCTGATGAAAAGGTGGGTAATGTCTGTTTTCCTAGGTATTCGATAAAAATTTCCTTTGCAAGACGTGGTGCGGTTTTTAGTTTTTGAACTTTTATGTGCGAACCAAGTCTGTCTAATTCTAAGGCTGAAAAGTGAAATAAAAAATTTAGTTTGCGGTTTGAGGAAAACTGAAAATTATTTTATTTAAAAAATATTTATAAATTAATATTACCTAATATTTATAAATATTTAAAATATTTTAAAATAAGCTAGCAAATTTTTGTTAAAAAACAAATTAAATTTTTGAATGATTTCAGATTCAAAACATAAAAAAATCAATTTTCACATAATTATTAATATTATACTTCAAAACATTATAATTAAATTTCATTACAAGAATACAACATTTTTAAAAAATAACAAAAAATTCTTCACAGAAATTTGAGTACTTTAGAAAAAATATAATAAAATTCTTCGGCAGGAGTTCAATTATTTTTAATACAATTTGAAAAAATCTTCTTAAAAGAATTTATTGACATTCAAAAGTTTTTAATAAATTCAATCAAGCAATTTAATTATTTTCCCCAATTTTAATCAAATTCTTCGTAAAAATTCAATTATTTTCGTAAATAATAAAATTCTTCACAAAAATTCAATTATTTTTGTAAATAATAAAATTCTTCACAAAAATTCAATTATTTTCAAATAATTTAATAATTTTCTTGGCAAGAATTCAAATATCTTAACAAGAAAAAATTCTTAGAAAGAATTGAATTATTACCAAAATTTGTCACGAAAACTGAACTATTTTCATAAGTTATAAAATTGATCGGATACATTTAATTATTTTAAACAGAATGTATATAAAATAAAATTGAATTTTTTAAAAATGAATTGATTGTCTTTCAAGTTTAAAATAAAATTCTTCAGAAAAATTCAATTATTTTCATTAATGTAGTAAATTTTGTCACCAAAATTAAATTAGTCTCATAAGTTATAAAATTTATGGGAGAAATTCAATTCCTTTAATACAATTTTAATAAAATTAAATGCAGGAGTTCAATTATTTTTAAACCGTTTTAATAAAATTTCTGGAAATAATTTTATTTTCAAAATTTTGAAGGAAATAAATTCTTTGATACAATTGAATTATTGAAAAAAATTTCTTCGATAAAATTAAATCATTTTCATAAGATTAAAAATTCGTCGGAGGAATTTTAAACAGAATTTCCATAAAATATAATTGAATTTTTAAATAGAATTCATTGATTTTTAAAAGTTTTTAATAAAATTCTTTAAAAATTGAATTAGTCTCATATGTTATAAAATTTATGGGAGAAATTCAATTATTTGCAGTACACTTTTAATAAAATTGAATTAAATTGGTTTTATTCTTTTAAGAACATTTATTCCTTTTCTAAAGAATTTTACTAAAATTCTTTGAAAATATTCAATTATTCTGAAAAATGTTGATAAAATTGTTTAGGAAAATTCATTTAATTTAAGTACAATTTCTATTAGATTTCATAAAAAAATTTTTTTAATTTTTTCAATAGTTTTTAATGAAATTCTTCGAAAAAATTCAATTATTGTGAAAAATTTAAATAAAATTTTATTCAAGAAGTAAATTATTTAACGGAGAATAACAATTAAATTAAAATAACATTTTTTTAAAATTAAAAATTCCATCTTTTAAAATTAAAACGAAAATTCACAATGTAAAATAATATAATTTCTATACATGTTTCCTGCAATAATATTTCTACGAAATTTATTCTCTGAATAAATAAATAATAAGTCTGATTCTACATAAATCTGAATTACAGTAAAAATTTGAATTAATTAAAAGAAAAGTTTATTTTTAATAAATTTAATTTTTTTATTTTAATCTAAAAATGATATATTTAAAAGAACTTGATAATCATACCACTTTTTGTTAATGAAACACTAACGACATTTGAATTGTTAGAATGAAAAGCAGTTTTAACAACAACATTATTTCCAACAACAAGTACGTCATCACCTAATGCAATATTGCAAAATTCCATAGCGGAAGTTGATAGAAATATCATTTTATTAGCTTCAGTTTCGCTAATATTTTCTGGCATGTCTGTAACAGAATATAATTATATTTTTTAGAAGAAAACAGAAAATAACACCCTAATTAATATAAATATAATATAATTATAACTGATAATAAATATAAAAGTATAAATATAATAATTTAATAAATAAACATAATAACATAAAATAGGCTTCCGTAGAAAATCGCCACTTACCCTTCGTATTGTAAATTTCAACCAAACTATGTAAAACTCCATTTCGTATAAATCTGTAAATCCAATTTTCCTTTGGTGGAGGACATTCCTCCAAATGATTTTCATTGTCTTCTGTACTAATGAGACATTCACATTTATCACATTTTACCCATTTAAATGCACTCGATCTTTTTCTTGACGTCATATTTCCAAATTTGTTCAACTATTTTTTATCGTTAGTTAAATAACGAACAAAATTTTATTAATGAAGAAAAGGAAAATTGGGGAAAATAAATTTAGAAACAATTTGAAATGTCAACCACGTGGTTTTTGTTTTCATACTTTTGTTTAGATTTTGTTTCAATTAATTCAGTTAATTGACATTTTGACTCGAAGAGATAGATAAAGATAGAGAATTTGATATAGATCAGATTTTTTAAAAAGAAAACTAATTAAAAATGAACTAAATTACTCTATAAGTAATGGTTGTATTTCCTTAACTAATTTTCACCATAATTTTTTTTATCTTATCTGTCAAAAATTTAGGTTAGGTTAGTTTTTTTCTCGATATTTATACATCGAAAAGACTGTCGAATTATCGATAGTAGACAACTTCAGAGTTTAACTTTGCACGTGCTGTTTGAGGTTAGACTTCTGTAAATAATAACAGATATATTTCGCTGATTTATTATAAACAATTATAAGTAAAAGTGAAAAAGGAGGTACTTTGTTTATTGAATTTCTCAAAATTGAAATATTTTACAATGGCCGATGATGATATACCACCGATAATTGCTCGATTAGCAGTTGATCGAGTTGATACGAATTTCTTTCAAAATCAAGAAGTTCAAATGAATTATTATACTCCAGGAGAGGAAGTTTCTACTCAGGGTGACTTTTTAAGGTATTTTGAAATAGTTGAGAATATTTTATAAATTTTGCATTACCAGAAATTATAATAATACTGTTTCTTAACTTAGATTTTAATTTATTGTCTCCAAGGTAAAGAATTGTATTTAGATTTTGATTTATGTGGATTTTAATTTGTTTAGATTTAGATTTAATTTTATGGAGTTTAGTTTATGTAGAGTGTAATTCATTTAAAAGGTGGAAATATAAAGTAGAAACTAATTTGTCTATGTACTTTAATAGAGGTCATGGCACTTATATGGACGAACATAAAACTTTACGCTCATCAGTGGCTGGTGTTTTAGAAAAGGTGAATAAATTAATTTCGATAAAGCCATTTAAGACTCGTTATCAGGGCGAAATTGGCGATGTTGTCGTTGGTCGAATTACAGAAGTGCAACAAAAGAGATGGAAAGTCGATACAAATGCGAAATTAGACTCGGCACTTCTTCTTTCCAGTGTTAATTTACCTGGGGGAGAATTGGTAAGATTATAACATCAAATTTTCTCTAAAAGTCAATTTTTTATTTTTGTAAAAAATATTCGATTCTAGTGAATTAAATTACTCTCCAGTTCATTCAAATTAGTCTAGACTTCGTACTCGTCTAGAAATTTTAATAAAATACTTGCAAAGAAATAAATTATTTTCAGGAGTTTTTCGAAATTCAATTATCAATATCTACTATTTTAATTAACTCTCCCAATAGAATTGAATTATTTAAAAGAATTTTTATTGAATTCCTCGCAAAAATTTATATAAGAATTCAATTATTATCATAAATAATAAAATACTTCCGATACATTCAATTATTTTGAATATACTTAAAAAAATCTCCCCCGAAATTTAATTATTTTCACAAATAGTAAAATTATTTTCAGGATTTTCGAAAGTTTAAAAAAAATCCATTAGAATAATTCAATTTATTATTTTCAAATATACAGTGGAACTTTGTTTTTCCGCTAGGCACGGGACGAACACCTTGACGAAAAACAGGGTTGCCACAGGTCAGGGAATTCAGGGAAATGTCAGGGAAAGTAAAACTGGTCAGGGAAGTCAGGGATTTTTACTACAAGTACTGGAAAAAATTGAATTTTTAAAATTCATGAGAAAACTGAATTTTTTTTTTTTGACTCGTAAACTATGAAATTACCGCAAATTTTAAAACAAAACCTTCAATTTTTTTCCATTTCTGACAATAATTTCTTTTAAAATAACTTCAATTTTCAAAAACTATCATAAAATTAATAATTAATAATAAATAATAAATAAATAGTAATAATAAATAATTAAATAAAATTAATAATAACTATCATAAATTATGACTTATAAATTATTTTATGAATTATTTTCATAATTTTCATAAATACTAGATTGATGAAAGAATTTTAGTTAAAAATACTAAAAAAAATTAGATTTTGGAAAAGTTACAAATGATTACAGAAATTCAATTATTTTCAAAAGTTACAAAAATTCTTCGCAGAATTTCAATTATGTTGAAAAATTTAATAACAATTCTCGTCAAAATTACAATTATTTTTATAAATAATAAAATACTTCATTAAAAATCAATTATTTTTAAAAGCTTTAATAAAATTTTTGACAAAATTCCACAAGAATTCAATTATTCAATTTTTAATAAATTTCTTCAAAATAATTCAATTATTTTCATAAGTAGTAATAAAATTTTTCACAGGAATTCAGTTATTTAAAATACAAAATTTCATAAAATTTTTCGAAAAATATCAATTATATAAAAATATTTTTATAAATAATAAAATTCTTCACCGAAAATCAATTATTTTTATAAACTTGAATAAAATTCGTTGTAAGAATTCAATTATTTATATAAACTTGAATAAAATCTATTGGAAGAATTAAATTATTTTCAAAATTAATAAAATTCTTCCAAAAAATTCAATTATTCTCAAAAATGAAAAAAAATATTATCAAAATTTCAATTATATTTATAAATAAAAAAATTCTTCATCTAAATTCAATTATATTTCAAAAATTTTAATAAAATTCCTGGAAAAATTTTGTAGGAATTAAATTTTAATGAATTAATTCAAAATAATTCCAATATTTTTATAAGTAATAAAATTTTCACAGGAATTCAATTATTTAAAATACAAAATTTCACCAAATTTTTCGAAAACTATAAATTATTTAAAAACATTCTTCATCGAAATTCAATTATTTTTATAAACTGGAATAAAATTCTTTGTAAGAATTCAATTATTTATATAAACTTAAATAAAATTTATTGGTAGAATTAAATTATTTTCAAAATTAATAAAATTCTTCGCAACAATTTAATTATTCTCTAAAATTAAAAAAAATATTTTAAAAATATCAATTATATTTATAAATAAAAAAATTCTTCATCTAAATTCAATTATATTTCAAAAATTTTAATAAAATTCCTGGAAAAATTTTGTAGGAATTAAATTTTAATGAATTAATTCAAAATAATTCCAATAATTTTATAAGTAATAAAATTTTCACAGGAATTCAATTATTTAAAATACAAAATTTCACCAAATTTTTCGAAAACTATAAATTATTTAAAAACATTCTTCATCGAAATTCAATTATTTTTATAAACTGGAATAAAATTCTTTGTAAGAATTCAATTATTTATATAAACTTGAATAAAATTTATTGGTAGAATTAAATTATTTTCAAAATTAATAAAATTCTTCGCAAAAATTCAATTATTCTCAAAAATTAAAAAAAAAATATTTTAAAAATATCAATTATATTTATAAATAAAAAAATTCTTCATCTAAATTCAATTATATTAAAAAATTTTAATAAAATTCTTGGCAAAATTTTGTAGGAATTCAATTTTAATGAATTAATTCAAAATAATTCCATTATTTTCATAAGTAATAAAATTTTCACCGAAATTCAATTATTTTTATAAACTGGAATAAAATTCTTTGTAAGAATTCAATTATTTATATAAATAATAAAATTCTTCACATAAATACAGTTATTTTTATAAATTTGAATAAAATTCGTTGGAAGAATTAAATTATTTTTAAAATGTAATAAAATTCTTCCTAGAAATTCAATTGTGTTCGAAAATTAAAAAAAAAATTCTTGTTAAAATTCCAAGTAACTTTATAAATAATAAAATTCTTCTCCAAAATTCAATTATTTTATGGAAATTTTAAGAAAATTTAAATTATTTTCATAAGTAATAAAACTCACCGCAGAATTATAATGATTTTTTATACAATATATATTTTAATGAAATTCCTCGAAAAATGTAATTATTCTTAAAAATTTTATTAAAATTTGTCAGATTAAATTCATATATTTAAAAATTTATTGATAAAATTCTTTATGAGAATTAAATTTTAACAAAGAACATTCTATTATTCAAGAAATTATTTATTTTTTAATTTAAATAATTGAATTTTTCTAGAATTTTCTAATAAAAATTGATTTAAAAATGAATTAACGGATAATCTATTTATTATTATTTATGAAAGTAATTGAATTATTGCCACGAATTTTATTACATTTTTTAAAAATAATTTAATTTTTTTGAGAAATTTTACTGCTTGTAAAAGTAATTGAATTCTTGCGAAGGATTTTTTTAGGATTTTTGTAAATAATTAACCTATTCTGAAAAATGTTTTGTAATAATATTCTAATAAGTTGTTCAATTAAAAAAAGGTTTGAATTTAAATGTTTTGAAGAATTTGAATTCCTACAGAAAAATAATAATGATTAAATATTTATTTAAAAATTTAGTTATTGATGTTTTTGAATAAATTTTCAATTATTGAAATTTGTAAGTAAATGTAATAGAACATTTTTTCTTGATTATCTAATAATTTTTAGAGTGAATCAGAATGTTCTTTAGGGTCAGGGAAAAAGTGAAAATTTTGTCTAGAAATCAGAGAAAAGTCAGGGAAAAATAAAATTGAATATTTGTGGCAACCCTGGAAAACCAAAATGACGGATAGTCGAAGTTACAAGAGATTTGAGATTTTTATAACCTATACTTGTCTACATTTTGGACTTCAACATGCAAACAAACAATTTTACAAAATTAGTTTAAAATTTGTATTAAAAAAATGTTGCATCTTATTTCTTTATTAAAAAATTATTTTTTTTTAACAAAAAATCTGTGAATTTTTGTTTGTTTTGCTGTCTTTTGGAATTTATTCGTCGCATAAGTGTGCAAACGACGAAGAATCATTGTGTCCGTACGATTTGCATCGTTTTGCTGTATATACCAATCAATGAAATTTTGAATGTTAACAGATGCTTCTTTGGCTTCTTTGCGTATGTCTTTACCTCTAGCGGCAGTCAGGTCACTTTCTTCGCCCTCAAAATTCGACTCTGATTCTGAATCATTGTTTTTTTCCTCAGCAATTTCGATTATTTCTTCGTCTGTCAATATATTATTGCAACCTAACGCAACATCATTATCCAACCATTCGCGGATTTCATTTTCGCTCAAAGAAAATAATCCAACTGATTCAGCTAGAATTTCATTCGTCACACAATCATTTTCAGAATCATGCGTAGCTGGGCTTTGGTCTGTTAATTCAATAGGCCACAATTTATTCCATGATCGTTTTAGTGTTTCTTCAGAAACTTCAGCCCAGGCGTCCGATGCATTATCAATTGCATGTTTCAAATTGTATGCTTTCCAATGTTCTTGCAAAGATAAAGCTTCATTGATTACAAGAGTTTGAATGAATTTCTTCCTGTATCGACGCTTGAATGTTTCGATAACTGATTGATCCATTAGTTGTATCAAAGATGTGGTATTTGCAGGTAAAAAATAGCACGTGATGTTTCCATCGTCACTTTTTAGTAAACTGACATCAGGATGGCTCGGTGCATTGTCGAACAACAAAATTGCTTTTGGTGGTAAATTTTTTGATTTTAAATCTTGCTGAACATTTGGCACGAAAATCTAAAATAAATTGTAAAAATTATTTTCACCATTTTGGAAGGAATAAAAAAATATTTCTTACCTTCTTAAACCATCGCGTGAATATTTCTGAAGTTATCAAAGCGCTCTTCTGTGCTTCGTATGTGCAAGGAAGCGCATTTATATTCATCCCTTTAAAACAGCGTGGTTTTTTGGCTCTGCCAATCAACAGCAAGGGAATTCGGTTTTTTCCACTTGCATTAGCGCACACCATTGCTGTGATTCGTTGTTTTTGTTTTTTGAATCCTGAAGCATATTTTTCTGAAAACGAAGCGAGTGTTTTCGTAGGCAATGTTTTGTAGTTCAAGCTAGTTTCGTCAGCGTTATACACTTGATCACGTGTAAAATTATTTTCATCAATTATTTTTTGAAATTTTATTTTAAAATCGTTCACAATATCGATACTAGCAGCACTCAATTTTTCACCTTCGATTTTCAATTCTCGTAAACCATGACGATTTTTAAAATTGTTCAACCAACCGGTGCTTGCTTTAAAGCTTTTTTCGCCATTTAATTTCTCATTAAAAAATAATGCTTTCTCAGCAATAATTGGTCCCGAAAGTGGAACTCCTTCATTTCTTTTTTTTAAAAACCATAAATAAAGTGCAGTGTCCAGCGCCTCGTTTGCTGCTTTTTTCATTGTTTTTCTTTTTCTAGCACGACCATCTAAAGATTCCATTTGCGAAGCAAACTTCTCGATTTCGTCAGCTTGTTTTTTTAAATCGTTCATGGTGGTCCGCGGAATATTGAAAATTGTTCTCAAAGAACTCGCAGTTGCACCTTTTTTAATTTCTGCTATGATTTCCAACTTTTTTTCGATTGTAAGAACATTTCTCATTCGTTTCATCCGACCCGGCGTGGCTGCACCAGATTCCATATTTTGAACGAACAATTTTTTTTAGACAATGGCAAAATATTAATAAACAAGATGTTTAAACTTAAACCGAATGAAATTGAAATATATAATTACAATTTCACATACATACTCTGAATATGGTCCTGTGCACGAGAAGAAATGTACTATTGCATTGCATTCGAAATTGAATAGGTTAGTTGGGCGTGAGAATCAAAACAAACATGGCAAAATATAAACTGCAGGAAATTAGAGGTTATGGCTACTTAGATATTTCTCTTCAGAGAAATATATTGGAATGAACTTGCAAAATCACTTTTTTAAATAAATAAAAAGAAATGATCTTGGACAGAGACAGATAACTGCGGTGACGATAGACCGAGAGACAAAAAATCGAAGTTCCACTGTAACACAATTTGTTGTTAAATTCAATTATTTGCAAAAATTTTAATTAAATTCTTAATAATTATTTAAGTAATCTTTATCGTCCGAGATCCTTTATAAATTAAGGCAAATTAAACGAAAACATTTGGACAATGAATAAAATATTTATTTCCTCCAACGTTTCGAAATCTAAATGATTTCCTCTTCAGGGAGTCTATCCAAAAAAATATAGAAAATTAAAATAATAAAATAAAATTATATAAGAAAAAAATAAAAATTATTATTATTATTATTAATTAACTATAATAATCGTCGTATTCATTCATTCATTCTGTCCAGTCTGTCCACACTTGAAGTTAGTCATGATTATGCTTTTGTTTTTCTTTTTATATGTTTTGAATTTTTGATAGATAATATTATTTTTCTTTATATATATATATATATTTTTTTTTTCACTCTTACTTTTTTAAATTTAATAATAGGCTTTTATTTATTTCATTAGAAATATTATTTTTTATTTTTCAAATAATACTGAACTATTTTTATTAATTTACAAAAATTATTTATTATATTTTTCCATATTTCTCTTTTTCCCAGAAAAATTAGCACTTTGTAACAAATATTTTAAGACTAGGATATTATTCTTTTCATTTTTTTTTCTTAAAAAAAAATTTAAAAAAATAGTTGGGAAATTAAAATAACAAAATATTTTGCATATTTTCTGCTTCTCAGTGACAATTTATAAACAAAGTACAAGTTTTAAGTAAAAAAAAAAAATAAATAAAATAATTTTTTTTTATTTTAATAAACAATTTTTTTAGATACCCCAATTTCTAATAATATTTTCAGTTACTTTCAAATAATTTAAATGTCTTAGGATTATTCTTATTCTGCCTTTTGGGCAGAAATATTTTTATTTTATTATTTGTTTTGCTTGAGAAATTTATTAAAGACTTGATCAGGGTTGTCACGCATTTATTTATTTGAAAGTTCCTCAAATTTTTTTTTTTTTTCAGTTTAAAAAAATTGGAATTTTCCATATTTTTTTTTTTTAATAACATTTTTATTACCACATTAATAATACGAAAGAATTGATTTCGTTTGACGATTTTTAATAATATTTTTAAGAGAAAAAAATTTTACAAAAAAAATTTGTAATTAATAATACATAATAATAATATTAAAATAATAATAATAATAATTTGCAAATAATAATTTTTTTTTTTTTTAATAATTGAACTTTTGCAAAGAACTTTATTAAAATTTTCTTTAATTATTGAATTTTGCCAAAAATTTTGTTAACAATTTTTAAAATAATTGAAATTTCGACTAGAATTTAAAAAAAATTGAATACGTATTTCCTTCAATAAAATTTCACAAAACAATTCAATTATTTTAAATCAAATTTCAATAAAATCGTAAGGTGTCAATTCACGGAAAATTTTTTTTACGGAATTTTTTTCACGGAAAAACAAAAAACGGTTGAATCTTAATTTCAGGGAAATAATGAAAAAACCTTAAATTCTATTCTTGTTAATTTATAATGGTTAATTATTTTTTAAATTATACATCTTTTTATTAATACGCGTTAAATTCTAATCAATAAAAATACAGAAAAATAAATGCGTACAACAAATTCAAGGTTAGTTAAAATTTTATTTTCATTAAATATTTTTATTTTGAATAAAGTGCAGAATAATTTTCATTAATTATTGAAATAATTAAATTAATTAATTAAATTTAATAAATTAAATTAAAATGAAATGAAAAATAATAATTAAATAATAAATAAAATAAAATAATTACAATAATTATTTATTTAATATTCTTTTAAGATATTTTTTTAAATCACTCTCATACATTAAAGAAAATTTAATATTCTTCAAACAAAACATTTAACTCTTATTGTAATTTGTTTATTAAAATTTAAAAAATTGTGCAAGTATTCAATTATTATTTGAATTGTTCCTTTTAAATTAATTATTTTTAAAGATTAAAAATACAACAAAAATTATCTTCTTTGAAATTACTCAAAACTAAATTTTTTTTCAATGTCATTTTATTGAAAATACTTTTTTTATTTTTAAAGATTAAAAATACAACAAAAATTGTCTTCTTTGAAATTACTCAAAACTAAATTTTTTTTCAATGTTATTTTATTGAAAATATTTTTTTCAGTCTACGAGAAATTATTGATATGAGACTATTTTGTAAGTTCTTTGTGAAAGTTGTAAATTTCTGTTATTTTTAAACGTTTCTTCCTACTTGGAATAATTCCAGGAGAAAAATTTAAGATCAATTGACTTTTCATCTTAAAAGTGAAAATTACGAAATGTAAAAACACTTGTATAGCCATGTATGTAAGTCAGACAGGTGTATAAATCAAATAAATAATATAAATTTACTAAATTTCATACTCTCTAAATCTAAAGAATAGCAAAAATCATACAACTGATTCAAATTAGCGTATACCCAGATTTGTGGCAAATTGGCAAATGTCCGCCTTGTGTGAAGTTTGCGGAGCAAACTTGCTCAAAGTTTTCCCAGAAAACTTGCAGACAAGTTGTAACAAGCTTGCAGCAAACTTTCTGAAAACTTAAAAAATTTCCAAAAAAATTTTGTTGTATTCAAAATGCACATATTTAGTCAAATTTTACCCTCCCTCCCAGGAAAGATGAAAAAAGGTAATGCGCAGCTCTATATGTCACAGAAAACTACTGCGCAGACATTTTAATTAACCTTGCCACGCAAGTTTTCTGTAAGTTTGCTCCGCAAACTTTGCACAATGCGAACATTTGCCAATTTGCTGCAAACTTGCATGTAAATTTGCGAAGTTTGCAACGCAAACTTTCTGCAAAATGTTGTGCTATCTGAGTATACGCTGTCAGTTAGTGAAATTTTACTGTTTAATTAACGTGTATACATTTTTTAAATTAGCTGTATACTTATCGCTGTGAAATATTGGAATTTCGCTTTTTCAGATTTACAGAGTATTTTTTCTTTTAACGATTATTATTTTTAATATTAAAATAATAATATACTTCTCAAAATTTTCCAAATATTACAAGTATTTTACCCCTATAAATAAGTACAATGTATTAGACAAAAGCAAACTAGGGTTTTCGACTCAAGCTACAAATAGATCTCTATCTCTAATGTCAATTAGATCAATTATTACTTTCTTCTCAGACATTTTTAATTTTTTAAAAATATTTCTTAAATTTTTTAACATTAACATGAAAAATTTTTAATAAAATTAATTAATAACCATCTCACCCAACAATACATCACAAAAGTAAACATAAAAATATAAAATAAATAAAAGAATGTTTTCTTTTATTCTTATTGTTTATATCGAAGCGTCGTTTATGCACTACTTAATAAAACTTAAAATTCAAAAATACGTTAAAAATAATAATACATATTCTAATAAAAAATCTGAAATTCTCAAATTATTTTAGTCCCATGCAAAAAATGTAAAGGATTACAAATTCATTTTAATTATTTTTCAACAATTTGTTGTTTCCATTTATTAGCAGTCACAAAAGGTTGAAGCTTCAAACTTCAAAACTTCTTTGCAAAGTTTAGTCAAAATTGAGTAAAGAAATAAATGTTTCACTTCAATAAGAAATGTTTATCGTAAAATTTCAGAGTTGCTATAATTTTTCTCAAATAAAATTCCCTGACTTTTATAGGTCTCAAATAATATGAAATGTAAATAAATTTTAATTTATTCAAAAATTATCAATTAATTTTTTTTAATTCTATTATCTTGAAACTATTGTTTTATTAGACATTAAAACATTTCAAAAACCTTATTTTTCAACATTAAAAAAAACTTTGCAAAAATTCAATTTTATTAAAAAAAATTTAAGCGTATGTTTATTTTAAATTAACTAATAAAAATTTTAATTATTAATTTTCGAACTAAAAAACGTGAATACATTAGAATATGACTTTTTTTAAAAATTCAATTACTTATCAATTATTAAATTAAAATACTTTGAAAATCCTATTTGTTAAAAATTTATTTACATTATTTACATTAGTGACTGATTTTTTATTATCAATTTAATTATTTTAAATTAATTAAAATTTAGAGAGCAGTATAAATATTTATAACAATTGAAATAAAAAGCGATTTTTTAACAATAAATTATAACAATAACATTTTTTAATTAGGTGAAAATATGAAGATCCTAAAGTTTTGAACGTTCAAATGAATGAAATTTATTTATTTCTTCTATAAATTAAATTTTTATTGCAATTACTTTGCGTCACTATTCAAAAAAATTAATTACTGAGTTTCTAAACATAAAACTTCAGTATTTTTAATGTTTTCCTGATTAGTAATTTATAAAAATATCTGCAATAAAAAATATTTCGTTCATTTGAACGTTCAAAATTTGGGGATCATAAAATATGACTGAAATTTCAATCATTTTTAATTGGTCCTCAGTGAGATTTCACTGATTTAAATCACCAGAATAGAGTTAAAGAAAATCAGTTAAATTTTACTGATTCAATTATAGAGAGTGCAGCGGAACAAGTACCAAAGGCTACTTTTTCATTGTAAAATTCGCCAAAAATTAACATAATTTAAAAAAACAATTATTTTCCAGGTGTTTTCTCATTTTTTCTTGACTTTTCCATACAAAATAAAATTCCCTGACATTTCCAGGTTTTCCAAACATTGTAACATCCCTGATATTTTTCCTAAAAATTTATAGCTTAAAACTCTCCTGAACATTTAAATAAATTTTTCGACATCTCTCTTATAACCGAAAAAGTAAGGTAAAACTTTCCTGAAAATTTCATGCTAAACATTTATTGAAATGAGACATTTAAATCTTTACGAAATTTTTACTAAACTTTGCAAGTAAATATTTCGAAGTTTGCGAGGAAATTATAAATACTTTTTTAGGAAAGTTACGCTGCTTTGTGGGTTTACAAGGAACCGGCAAAGTGGCCTTTTTAGTTTTTTCTTAAGAAGCAATTAAATTAAACACTTAAATTACCGATAAATTAATGAACTGCATAATTTAATGTATGAAACCATATAGATAATAAAAAAAAATTTCAAAATGGGTCCATATTTTATAGGAACGTCTATACAAATTTGTTCTTGATTGTAAGCAAAAATTAAATTCGTAAAATTGCGAATTATTTGGAAACAAAATTGCAAATTAGAAAACGGCAAACGAAATTTTTTAATAAAATGACATTGAAAAAAAATTTAGTTTTGTGTAATTTCAAAGAAGATAATTTTTGTTGTATTTTTAATCTTTAAAAATAATTAATTTAAAAGGAACAATTCAAATAATAATTGAATACTTGCACAATTTTTAAAATTTTAATAAATAAATTACAATAAGAGTTAAATGTTTTGTTTGAAGAATATTAAATTTTCTTTAATGTATGAGAGTGATTTAAAAAAATATCTTAAAAGAATATTAAATAAATAATTATTGTAATTATTTTATTTTATTTATTATTTAATTATTATTTTTCATTTCATTTTAATTTATTAAATTTAATTTATTAAATTTAATTAATTAAATTTAATTATTTCAATAATTAATGAAAATTATTCTGCACTTTATTCAAAATAAAAATATTTAATGAAAATAAAATTTTAACTAACCTTAAATTTGTTGTACGCATTTATTTTTCTGTATTTTTATTGATTAGAATTTAACGCGTATTAATAAAAAGATGTATAATTTAAAAAATAATTAACCATTATAAATTAACAAGAATAGAATTTAAGGTTTTTTCATTATTTCCCTCAAATTAAGATTCAACCGTTTTTTGTTTTTCCGTGAAAAAAAATTCCGTAAAAAAAATTTTCCGTGAATTGACACCTTACGAATTACTTTGATGAATTCAATTATTTTTAAACGTAATATAAATTTTTTTTTTTTTTTTTTTGCAAAAATCCAATTATATTCCTAAATTGCCAAAAATTCCCTTTAAAATTTAAATTATCTTTATAACCAACAAAATCCATTTCCAAAGTTCAATTATTTTAATATGTACATTTTCATCAAATTTCTCTAAAATGCAATTATAAAAAAAATTCATTACAAATTTTCAAAAGCATTCATTCATTATTTAAAAAAAAAATTTGTTGATAAAGCTCAATTGTTTAAGAAAATGTTTACTTCCAGGGTCCAACAAATAAATTCTCTCAGAATTCTCTAATAAATAAATATTTTTGAATATGATATTCAATTTTGATCCAAAATTTTAACTGAAATTAATTTTTCAATTTATTAGAAAATTCTACAAGAAATCAACTATCCAACTATAAAAATAAACAATTTATTAAATACTAATTGGATGTTTCTTAAAATTCAATTTTCATAAAGAATTTCACCAAAATTTAATCATTATGTTTTTTTTTTATCATTGAACATAAATAATAATATTATATATTATTGAGTATTTGCAATCATTTATAATTTTTCCAAAATTCAATTTTTTTTTTTTAGTGTTTTAAGTAAAATTCATCCATAAATCCATTATTATTTTTAATAATGAATGAAATGTAAAAATATAACAAATTTTATAAGAATTTGAATTATTAAAGTTTTTCATAAACCTGAATTGTATTTAAAATCTGTAAAGTTTGATTGAAAATCTTTTCAATAATGAGGAATATAACATTTAGAGTTTTCTTAAGAATTTTCGAAATTGAATATTGTTTCTGTACATTTGACAAAATTTTCTGACTTTTTCGTGATTTTCCTGAATTTATTTAGAAAAATAGTGATTTTGAATAAAATTCTTCTGAATAATTGAAATTTTTTTTTTTGATGTCAATGAAAAAGAAACTTCACGCGCGCTTTAGCGCGCGTTATTTTAGCTAGTTAACTATAATAATCTTCGTAGTGTTTCGTTCATTCATTCTGTCCGCAGATTGAAGTTAGTTACAGTTATTCTTTTGTTTTTTATACGTTTTGATAGAATAAATAGAAATATATACATATACATTATACGCAAGTTTCCTTTCCGTTAGCAAATTATTTGTATTCATTTGTTCTTATTTAAATTCATTTTTGTGGGTTATTGTCATTTTTTTAATGTTAAAAAGAAACCAAAAAAACTCGTTTTATTCACTTCACAAAATTGACAAAAATTCCATTACATATTTTTTATTTTCCTGACTTTTTCCTAATTTTCATCAAAAATATTTACTATTTTCTTATCCTGCTAATAAATTGAATTTATGCTACGAATTTTATTATTCGTGAACGAATTTTAAATAATTTAATTCTTGCGAAGAATTTAAAAAAATATTTAAAAAATAATTGAATTCTTTCGAGAAATTTTATTAATAATTGTAGAAAAAATAATTTAATTACTTTCGAAGAATTTTATTATTTATAAAAATAATTTAATTCTTTCAAAGAATTTTATTAATTAGGTAAATGATTAAATTCTTGCATCGAATTTTATTAAAATTGATGAAAGTTTTTAAAGATAATTAAATTTTACAAAGAATTCTATTAAAAACTTTGGCAATAATTGAATGTCGGTAGGAAATTTTATTAAATTTTTTTGAAAATATTTGGATTTTCCAAAAAAAACCTTTTATTATTTATGACAATAATTGAATTCTTGCGAACGATTTATTAGAATTTTTTAAAATAATGTAATTTTCAAGAAGAAATTTATTACTTTTAATAATAATTGAATTATTGTGATGAATATTGTTATTTATCGAAATAATTGAATTTTGAAAAGAATTTTATTGAAATACCTCAAAATAATTGAATTTTCGAGAGTAATTTTTTTATTATTTCAAAAAATTGTATTAAAATTATATTTAAAACAATTAATTTCTTTCGAATAATTTTATTAAATTTTTGTCAAAAACTTTATTTGTGAAAGTAACTAAATTTCACGATTATGAAAATAATTAAATTCATTCTTAGAATTTGATCAAAAATTTTTTTGAAAAAATGGAATTTCCATGAAAAATTTTATAATTATTAAAAGTAATTGAATTATTGGGAAAAATAAATTGCATAACATTTTTTTAAATAAATTTGTTTTTTTCAATATTAGCGAATTAAAAGTAGTGGAAATTCTCTAAAAAAATATTGTTTATATTCTTTGTTCGGAAAGTTAAATACCTATATATAGCTAATAATTTTTTTACCTTCTCTATTCTTTAGAATAATTAAAATTTTTGTAATGAAGTTTTTTTTAATTTAGGTATCAGATAACAATTTTTGTGAAATTCAATTTTCCTCGTACAAGAAAGTTTAATTATTTTGAATTTTGAAAATCTGATGCCAAATTTAAAATTAGTATCGAAATTTTGAAAATTTAATTTCAATTAATTTTTCAGTTATGTGTCATAATAAGTATTTCTTTAAAAATTACTTAAATTAAAATGACTTGAAATTGTTTACAATAAACATTGTAGCACAACATTCCCGCGCGCTTGCGCGCGGATAATTTTGCTAGTTAAAATAATAAAATAAAATTATATAAGAAAAAAATAAAAGAAAAAAAAATTAGTTTAACAATAAATAAATAATTATTTTTCCAAAAAATAATAATTAAAATAGACGAAGACTTAAATTTTTATGCCCTGACGATTATTTTAATAAACGGAAAAATTTTGCCCAGATTTTAGTTATAATCTAAAATCACTATAAAATTTTTCGCAAGAATGCAATTGTTGTTAAATATTTTATTATGAAATTCTTAGCCAAAATATAGTACATAATTCAATAATTTCAAAATAAAATTCTTCGCAAAAATTTAATTATGTTCAAATATTTAAAAAAAATGTCATTAAAATTTAAATTATCTTTATAAATAATTAAATTCTTCACTGAAATTAAATGATTATTAAAAAAATGTGAAAAATTCTTCCCAAAAACTCAATTATTTTCAGTCAAATTTGTCAAATGAATTGGATTATTTTTTAAACTTTTAATAAAATTCATAGATGAAATTCAATTGCATAAAAAAATTTTAATAAAAATTTGTCCTAAAAATGGAATTTTTTTATGAGTATTAAAATTCTTTGGATGGATTCAATTATTTGCAATAGATTTTTAATAAAAATGAATTTATTATTTCTTAAAGGAATTAATTACTTCATTAAAAATTAATTAATGTCCAAAAGTTTTTAATAAAATTCGTCACAAGATTTCAATTTTTTAGATACAATCCAATTCTTCAAAAAAAAATTCAATTATTTTCAAAAATGTCAAGGAAAATTCTTGGAAAAGTTTCATTTTCATTAAGTAACAAAATTCTTCGTAGAAATTAAATAATTTTCTATAATTATAATAAATTATTATTTATTAAATAATAAAGTACAATATAATTATAATTATTATTATTTATTAAATAAATGGTTTTTTATCTTTTGGAAAGAATTCAGTTATTTTAAAAATTAAAACACAATTTTAATAAATTTTTTTTTTGAAATAATTCAATTATTTACAAAAATTTTAATAAATTTTGGCTCAAGAATTGAATTATTTACAAAAATTTTAATAAATTTTGGCTCAAGAATTGAATTATTTTTGGCGAAGTTACAAAATTCTTGGCAAAAATTCAATTATTTTGAATAAAATTTCTTAATGGAATTTATTTATTGGTAGAAAGTTTAACAAAATTTGTTGATACAATAATTTAATTTTTTTAGTACAATTTGACTTAAATTCCTTGTACGAAATAACTTACTCTTCAAAAAAGGGTTTTGATTTAAATCTCTTAAATTATTTGAATTTCTGTAGAAAAATAAATTTAAATATTTGTCTTAAAGTAATTATTCATGTTTTAAATGTAATTTAGTTTAGAAATTATGGAAAAATTAAGTCATCAAATTTATTTTTTCGATAACTATTTTTTTTCACTAACTTCTGTAGCCTTGATGCTACTTTTTGCTACTTTGTTAAAATAAATCATCGAGTACGAAGTCTGTTATTCTCTAGTTATTATTATTAAATTACTCTCTAGTTGATTAAACAATTTTCTAGTTAATAAAATTAGTACATTTAGTAAAAATAATAATGACTTTTTAATAGAATGACTTTTTTCTCTCTTAAAAAAACAGAGACGAAGATCTGTGGAGGACGAGCAAATGATGCGTCGCTATTTACAAGAGGGCGATTTAATTTGCGCCGAAGTACAAAGTATATTCGTCGATGGATCTCTTTCGTTACACACACGTGTTCTTAAATATGGAAAATTATCCCAGGGCATTATGTTAAAAGTCGCTCCTGGCCTGATAAAACGACAAAAAACACACTATCACAATCTTGCAAATGGAGCAATTCTAATTCTCGGCAATAATGGATACATTTGGATTGGAGCAAACACAGCAGAGACCGATCGCTCCGAAGGTGGTTTCACACAAGATTTATCACGTATCTCGCAACAAGACAGAGAAGTTTGTTCCCGTCTACGTAATTGCATTCTCATACTATCCGAATGCAATTTCTTCCTCACTGACACATCCGTAACTTATGCTTACGAGGAATCTATGAAATACAAAATCAGCGAACTCCTTCTTCCCGAAGTAATGGTCGATATCACTCTCCTCACACACCAGAGACTCAATCAATAATAATTATTATTTTTGTGCTACGATTTTTCATTTTATACAATTTAACCAAGAATATAAATTTAATTTTGAAAAAAACTGTTGATAATGGAAATTTAATTTTTACACACATTGCATTTCGAAAATTCGAAAATTCGCCAACTCGTCAACTCGACTAGTTATTGAAAGTTTGAAATATTATTGAATCGATAGTTCTTTTTATATTTGTGCTTAATTTAAAATAAGTAAAAGGTGAAAGTTTATGTATGTGCATTATAGTTGTGTGAGAAATATTGCACGAGGATAATATCAAGTATCGATTACACAAACTTCTTGGATACGTAAATGTAATGCAGCATCATGGACGCGTGTTTTACTGCATTCGATAAAGACGGTGATGGATTTCTTTCATTAGCTGAATTTGAACTAATTTGCCGTGCATTATTTCGTAATGATCGCGGTAAAGTTTATGAACTCGAGGAACAACAATTGAAAGATATTTTCGCTGTTTTCGATACCAAGGGTGATGGTTTGCTTGACAGGATAGAATTTGAGGTATATATCCGCATCATTAGCGTAAATAGTATTTCGATTTCATATTTTAAGGTAGTTCACCTGCAGTATTCACTTTTTTATGGCCTTATTATCTATTTTTTTACACCCGAGGAAGATTATTTTTCTTTTTTAAAAAAAAAGTGCTAAACTTTACACCATTTAACAGAGAGAAATTATATTTTTCTTTTAATTGTGAAAAGAAACAAAATTTCCAGAATAATCTGCATAAATAACTAGCAACAATTATGCGGTATTTCATTTCTTATTTTTATGCAAAGTACGAAATTTTTTATTTTTAAATATGAATTTAATTTTTTTTGAATAATTTCACAATCGAAATTTTTAAAAAATTCATTTAATAACTTATTATCATTTATTACTTTTCTTAAATTGTTATCAATTTCTTTGGAACAATTTAATAATTTTCAAAAATTTTAATACCTTTTTTCGAAGGAATTCAATTACGAATTTTCAATTTTAAAAAATAAAATTTTCGTAGAACTTCATTGACTATTGAATTTTAATACAATACATTTAAATTAGTTTTCTTGGAAAAATTACATTATTTTTTACAAATATTAAAACATTTCATAAAAATTCAATAATTTTTAATTCAATTTAATTAAAAAATTTTCTCAATAATTTAATTATCTCTTAAAATTATAAAAATTCTATTCTGAATTTCAACTATTTAGAGATAGTTTGTTAAAATTTTTCATATATTCAATTCTTTTCAATATAATTTGAATTCAATTTTTGTAAGAATTATTATTATTTATTTTAATTAGTTTTGTTCAATTGTTTTTATTATTTTATTCATTCATTTTTTAAAATATTAATAGAATTTCCCTGAATAATTCAATTATTTTTAAAACTAAAAAGATTCGAAAGAAATAAATTATTTTCTGAAATTTAAAACAAAATTTTTTAAAACATTTCTTTTTAAAAACAATTTAATTCTAATCGTGACTTTAAATATTTTCAAAAACTAATAAAAATTCTGGGCATAGTTAAATTATTATCAAAAGTTTTAATAACACGTTTTGGAAGAATTTAATTATTTTCAATAAAATTTTCTTTTAAGAATTCAATTTTTTATTCTCAGAATTTAATTAAAATTTTTTGAGTTAATTGAATTTTTCAGGGAGATTTTATAAAAATTGCAATGAAAATAATTCTATTTTTTTAGAAAGAGTTATCAAAACTTTTGAAAATAATTAATTTTTTATTATTTATTATAATTACAATAATAATTTTTATAATAATAAGCTATTATTTTAACAACTTGAATGAAATTCTTCATAAAATTCAATTACTTTCGAAATTTTCAATCAAAATTATTTTTTTAAAAATTCTGTAATAGAATGTAATCAGGATTTTGAAATTTTTTAATAACTTTCTTCTCAAAAATTCAATAATTTCATTAATAATAAAATTCTTCAAAGGAATGTAACTATTGTTAATTTAATGTAGTAAAACTTTTCAAAACAAAACAATTATTTTTCAAAATATTATTTAAATTCAATTACTTTCAAAAATTTTGATAAAATTCTTCGGAAAAATTAAATTCTTTTTTAAATAGTAAAATTTATCGCAGGAATTCAATCACTTTTTAATAGTATGTTAATAAAAGTTTTCCATTGAATACATTTATTTCGAAAATTTTTAAAAAATTCTTTTAAAACGTTTTATTTTTTCAAATGTTATGTTAAAATTCTTAAAAAAAAATAATTATTTTTATAAATCGTAAGATTCTTCTTATGAATCTGAATGATCATTATGAATTTTTATTTAAAAAAAAAAAATTATTAAAAAAGTTGAGACACAAAAGAGCAATCAATAACAACTTTTATATTTTATGACAATAATTCAATTCCTGAGCAAAGTTTATTTAAATTGAAAATTAAAGAATTTCTGCGCAAAGAATTTCGTTATTTTTGTAAAAAGTAAATTCTAGACAATAATTTTGGTGAATAATTTAATTATTTATTAGTTTAATTCTTTAGAGAAATTTTATTATTTATGAAGAAAATTGAACTTTTGCAAATAAATTTATTAAATTCTTTAAAAATAATTGAATTTCTGCAAAGAAATTTATTATCTATAAAGATAATTGAATTCTTAACTAGAATGTTATCAATCATTTTTTTAAACAATTGAATTTCTGCGAAGAAATTGATCATTTATGAAAAAAATTGAATTCTTAAACAGAATTTTTTATAATTTTTTTAAATATTTGAATTTCTTCAAACAATTTTATGATTTGGGAAATAATTGAATTCTTGTGCAGAATTTTATTAAAATTTTTAATAATAATTCTGTGCAAAATTTTTCTGTTTATGAAAATAATTAAATTCTTCTAAAGAATTTAATAAAAATGGAATTATTTCCAGAAATTTTATTAAAATGGTATTAAATATAATAAATTAAACTTCTGCGTAGAATTTGATTAAATTTATTGAAAATTATTTAAATCTGTTATTTAAGAACATAATATCGAATTCTGGACAAGAAACACCGCGTAAATTTTGCTAGTTATTTTTAATAACAACGACGTTGAATTCCACAACGTTTATCGACAAAAAAAATTATTTTCTTAATAAATTGAAAAAAAAAATAAAGCAGCAATATTGCCATAAAAATATTTATAAAAAATAGATTGATAATAAATGATAATAATTGTTATATAAATAAATATTAGATTAAAAATAATTTTAGAATAAATTAAACAAATTTTTTTCGTTAATCAACGTTGTGGACTTCAACTTCGTTAATAACACAGGCGAATTACTTTATAGGAGAATAAAACAAATTTTGAAATTCAGGTTTGTTGGAATCGTTGGATTAAGGTATGCACAAGGCCAAAAAGTGCATTTCTCATTGTGGACGTGCAGAATGATTTTATAAGTGGTTCACTTAATATACAAAAGTGCGCTGCTCAACACGATGGTTCAGAAGTTATTGAACCGATAAATCGTTTATTGGAGAACGTGCCTTTTGATGCGGTTTTCTATTCTCTCGATTGGCATCCTGTAGATCATGTTTCGTTCATCGATAATCTCCATCTTAGGTAAAATGAAAATTTAACCATTGATCTTTATTAACAAATGAACAAATTAAAAATTTTGATTAGGTCTCAATAAATAAAATAATTTAAATACTTAAATAAATAAAAAACGAAAAAATTCGAAATAATTCCAATTAATACGAACTTAACTATCTAATTTAATTTTGATTAATTATATTTTTTTCTTAATCAAGAATAAAATAAATTTTAAGGGATATCGATTTATCGACTGGAATAGCGAAAGAGGAGATACACGTTTACGATACAGTGACATTTATCGGTCCACCTGAATTGAAGCAAAGATTATGGCCGAGGCATTGCGTTCAGGATTCATGGGGCGCTGAACTGCACAAGGATTTGAAAATTGTCGAGAAAGCAATTAAAATTTATAAAGGAACAAATCCTGATGTTGATTCGTATTCAGTATTTTGGGATAATAAAAAATTAACCGAAACAACACTCTCGTCACAATTGCAAGCGAAAGGTGCAACTGATATTTATATTTGCGGTCTTGCCTATGATGTTTGTGTTGGAGCAACGGCCGTCGATGCTCTTGCTAGTGGTTATCGAACAATTTTAATCGATGATTGCAGTCGTGGAGTTGATTTGGTGGACATCGAGAAAACAAAATCAACAGTTATTGCAAACAATGGCGTAATTGTTAATTCGAGTCAAGTTCAGGCAATGGTCGAGGGACGTGATCGACGACCCGAACTCGGTTATAAACTCGCAATGGAAATAAAACAGACGCTAAATAATAAAATAAATAAATAGAAAAATAATTTCAAAATTCAAATTATATGAAAGTATACGAAAAGTGAAAATTGTCACTGATGAAGAAATAAACTCAGGGCTCGAACTAGGTCCGTAAAAATCAGCTGTTTTGGAAAAAAAACTCCGTAATTTACTTAAGAAAAGACAAAACAACTCGTAAATTGTAGGATATAATTTGGAGAATTTTATAAAAATTAGAAATCATTGCATGTGAATAAAAATCTTCGCAGAAATTGAGAAAAATAAATCAAAAAATTTTTTTAATTCTCGACAAAATTTTCATTATCTTTAGAAATTCTTCTTGGAAATTCTATTATTTTCAAATGTTTTAATAAAATTCTTGACCAAATTTCAAATATTTTAAAAAAATTTTCTCACTTCAATAATTTTTAATATCTACTGTTTAAATAAAATTTTCCAAATGAATTCAATTATTAAAAAAATTCCACGCAAATCTTTAACTATTTTCGTAAAATAATAAAAATTTCATAGAAATTTTATTTACAAATTTTTTTATAAAATCGTGTTTAGGAAATAAATTATTTTCGTTAATAATAAAAAGCATAATAGAATTTTAATTAATTTTAATAAAATTTTAATCGAATTCCTCCAAAAATTATTTAAAAAATTGTATCAAAATTCGTCAAAAGAATTCTATTAGAAATTAAAAAATTTGTTGATAAAATTGTGAGAATTCAATTTTAAGAATTCAATTATTCAGTAAATTGTTTTTTGTATTTAAATAATTGACTTCTAGTAGAATTTTCTAATAAAAATTGATTTAAAAATTAATTTCAGTTAAAATTTTATATTATAATTGAAAAAAGCATTATAGAGCGAATTTTTTTAAATATATGAATTTTGAAAAGGATTCAAATCAAAATCTTTGAAAATTTGAATTTTTTATATTTTTAACTAACAATTCTATGGAATAAATTTTTTTTAAATTCAATTACGGATTTTTTCAATTATTTAAAATTTTTATTCTCTAATACATATTTTTAAGTAAAGATAATTTGCGAATAATTGAAATTTTGTAAAAATTGAATTATAAACAAATGAATTTGAAAATTCTCAAAAAAATTCTCCAAAAATTTAATTTTGGAAAAGTTACAATTTATTATAAGATCTTCAATTATTGTCACAAATAATCAAATTCTTCACAAGAATTCAATTATTTCTTATTCAATTTTAAATAATTTTTCTAAATAATTCAATTATTTTCTAAAATTTTAGTAGAATTTTTTTAAGAATTCTATTATGTTGGTTGTAATTTAAAGTAATTTCCTCAAAAAATTAAATCATTACTAACATTTCTAATAAACTTATTAAAATATAAATATAAAATAATTGGAGATTTTTAAAGATTAGTTTTCATTGAAAATATTTTAAGAAGTTTACAAAATAGACGAAATACGTGGAAATTGATGGAATTAGTGAAGAAGGTGCAAAAATTAAAGAAAAAGTTCCAAAATAATTCAATTAATAACAAAAATATTAATAAAATTCTTTATAAGAATTGAATTTTAAGATTCATTGAATTATTTAATGAATTATTTATATTTGTATTTAAATAACTGAATTCAAGTAAAATTTTCTAATGAAAATTGATTTAAAATTGAATTTCAGTTAAAATTTTTATATTTTAGTAAAAAAATATATTTAAATGAAAAATTTACGAATAATTGAAGTTTCGTAAAATAGAATATTGTAAACAAATAGATTGGAAAATTTTCAAAGAACTTTTTCAAAAATTCTTAAAAATAATCGATTTAAAGAAGAATTTTTGTTAAAAATTCTTGAAAATAATAATTGAATTTATATTGATTTTATCATTCGATCAACTTTTTCATTTTTTATTTTTAGTCTGTAAATTCCGTGTTTTTAACTACTTTTACTGGTTCGAGCCCTGGAAACCTTCAAAATCGAAATTTGATTTATTTGAAATTAGCCTTTTTAATTATACAGAATTATTTTCAAGCTATTTTAGGAAAATACCTAGCCATTTAGAAAATGCGATTTTTATTTAAATTTCTAATTAGAAAATTAGAAATAAAACCAAATTTAGAACTAGATGTAAAAAAGAATTTTACAAAATATTTTTTCAAAATTTAGAATAACTTGACGATAAATGAAATTGAGATATTTTTTTTATTATACATATGTAGATAATTGAATTAAAAATGATAATGTCTTGTCAAGCTTTTTGTAAATAGATATTGCGGTTATTATTTAAAATCTTTTTTCTGACTTGCGCATAATGTAATTAATTGTAAATAAAACTTCCCTTGGATTGTTAGAAAAAAATGTTGTGAAATAAATATTGAAAATGTTAAACCAAAGTCGAATTATTGTATTTTTAACTCCTTTTCCTTTAATTAAAAAAAAAGATCCGAAATAAATATTAAAAATAAAAATGAATTGTAAAATATTATTTCTAACCCTCTTGATTTTTACTAAAATCAAATACTAATTAAAGATTTATTTTTATTTTCCAGATTCATTTTCTTGAAGAGTAGACAATCAACAATGGTGAGCAATATTGAATCAAATTTGAAATTTCTTTTATTAAAATTTAAATTAAAATTATGTAAAATTTATTTTTGAAAGATTTAATTTTTTAAAAACTGTTTTTACAAATATAAAAATTTAATAATTATCTACTTTTAAATCATTAATGCCGAGCTCTTCGTTCTGCTCAAAACTTCTCTCGTATTTTGTAATTTTCAATCTATCGTCTGGCCCATCGTCCGATAGACTTTGTATAAAACTATTTCCAGCAGGATCGTCTAAAATTAGTGTTACTTCTTTTTTACTGTCGAGAATTTCCTCTAATTGGAAAATAAATTTCTCTAATCTGTCAACAGTTTCCCTATCACTTGAATCGCCCATAAATGCCGTGGAAGTTGAGAGTTGATTTTTAATTGACGTTATTATTCCCTCGACTGTGGTGAATCTCCCTCCAAATGTTGTGGGTCCAACTTCTAATTCCAATTCTGGAATTTCCATGTGACACGTGTCTGATTTCAAAATATCACGACTAAAATCATTTTTACCTGTTATTTTCACTTCTATTTTAGCACCTTGGGGTTCTATTCCCGTTCCACTTTTTACTTCGTTTGTGCGATGTCCACAAACATCGCAGGTTGTTGCCATTATTACCACTTCCTTGAAGTAGGGAATATCTTTAGGTGATGAATTAAGGAAATTTATGGAAATAATTCAAATTTGCGTCTAATTTTAAAAAAATCTAATTTGTATAAAAAAAATTTGAAATTAGTAATTAGTCATGGAAATCAAGGAAAAGTCAAGAAGTTTCATTACAAGTACTGGATAAAATTAAATTTTTAGCATTCGGGATTTTTGAGCCTTTTCTATTTGCCACATAAACGATGAAATTATCACCAATTCTAATAAAAAACCCTTCAATTTTTTCTATTTCTGACAATAATTTCTTTTAAAATAACTTAAATCTTGAACAAATATATCACAAAATAAATAATTCGTTTAATGAATAAATAATTTTACTTAAATATTTTGAAATTACTGCAATTTTAAAAGAGTTGCGTTTACAATTTTCAAAAATAAATAAACTATAATCGGTTTCAATTTGAAATTCTATCAAATTTCAATTTTCAATGAATTTAATTAGAAAATTTAAAAACTTAGATTTTTAAAAAATTTTAATAATTCAAATTCCTCTAAAACTATTTCAATCTTTTAAGATGTATTTTATTATCTATTAAAAATAATGGATTTATAAAAGAATTTTGGAATTTTGGAAAATTTACAAATGGTGGCAAAAATTCCATTATTTTCAAAAATAAATAATTTTTTAAAATTTGAATAAAATTCTTCGTAAGAATTCAATTTTTAATATGAACAGAAACATTTTGCGCATAATTTAATTATTATCAAAAATTTTAATAACATTATTTATAAAATGTAATTAATTTATTTAATTTATTTTTTTTTATTCTTTTAAGAAATCAATTATTTCCATAAATAACAAAATTGTTCGCAGTAATTCAATTATGTTCAAAAAATTAAAAAAATTCTCATCAAAATTTCAATTATTTTCAGAAGTAATCAAACTTTTTTTCCAAAATTCAATTATTTATAAAAGTTTTAATAAGAATAAAATTATTTTGATAAACAGAAAAGTTTTGGGCAAAATTCAATTGTTGTGAAGAATTTTAATAAAATTCTTGAAAAATTTAATTATTTCCATGGGTATAAGAACAATTTTCGCCAAAAATTAATTATTTAAAAAAAATTTAAACATTCTGGACAAGAATTCAATTACTTTCATAGAAAATAAATTTTTTCGCAGAAATTCGATTATTTAAAAAATATTATTTATTTACCTATTTGTTATTATTAGTAAAAAAAATTTTTTAAACATTCTAGTTAAGAATTCAATTATCGTAAATAATAAATTTTTTTACAGAAAGTAAATTATTTAAAAAAAATTTAATATAAGATTTTAATTTTTTTTATAAATAACAAAGTTCTTTGCAGAAATTCAATTACTTTTAAATATTTTTGTAAAATTTTTTGCAAAAATTCAATAAATTATTCAATTATTTTCATAATTTAAATTTAAAAATAAAATATTTTTTTTGAAATTCAATTATGTTTAAATATTTTTAAATTTTCTCATAATAATTTCAATTCTTTTAAAACCATTAAATTCTTCTCCGAAATTTAATTATTTTAAAAAATTTTTCTCAATTCAGTTATTTATAATTTCTACTATTTTAATAGAATATTCTCAAATTTTCTTAATAAAGTTTTTGATATTATTTCATTATTTCCTAAATGTTTAGTAACATTTATTGCAAGAATTGAATTACTTTCATAAGTTATCAAATTCATTGCATTGCAGTAAATGTATTATCTTTAACAGAATTTTAATAAAATTGAATAGATTTTTTTTATTAATTTCAATACAATGTTTATAAAATTTTCCAAAACAGATAGAATTTTTTTCAATATTTAATTTAAATAAAATTCTTTGAAACAATTCGATTATGTATTTTCAAAAATTATCCTCAATTCAATGATTTTCAGTATCTACTATTTTAATGAAAATTTTCTATTAGAATTCACTTATTTACAAATTGTTTACTAAATTTCTTTGCAAGAATTCAATTATTTTCATAATTAATAACATTCTTTTTATGAATTCAATTATTTTCAAAATAATAAAACTCATAGCAGAATTTCAATTATTTTCAATACAATATTTTAATCAAATTTCTCGAAAAATGTAATTTTTAAAAAATTTTTATTAAAATTTGCCAAAAGAATTCAATTATTTAAAAATTTATTGATTAAGTTCTTTATTATTTAAAAAATTTAAAAAAATAGTTACAGTTACAATATTGTTATAAGTTTGAATTTGATTATTCTTATAAGTTTCTTAATTTAAAAAACTTTGAATTTTAATATTTTAAGAATCTGATTTTCTATTAAAAAATAATAATGATTAAATATTTATTTAAAAAAGAAGTTATTGATGTTTTTGAATAACTTCACAGTTAAATAAATTTGTAAATAAATGTAATAGAATAGTTTTTTGAGTATCTAATCATTTTTAGAGTGAATCAAAATATTCTTCAGTATCAGGAAAAAGTCAAACCCTGATTAAGCAATTACTTAATTAAAAATTAATCCAATTTGTAATTAGAAAATAGTTCAGTTTTAATTTTTAATTCTCGTTTTAAAAAAACGAGACAATAATTTTTGTAAAAGGATACTGGTCACTTTCATGTTTGTCTCGCAAGGACTGTTGCACTCGGGACAATTTGTTGGAAATGTTAAAACTTCGCTTTCAATTTCCTCTAAAGGAAACTCTCCCTCTTCAATTGGTTTCAATAGTTTGTCCTCATTTTCCAAATAAATTCCTAAAATGTGATTTTGTTCCAAGGATCGTTTAAAGAATGTTATTTCACAATTTTCGTCTTTAAGAGGCATAAGTGGATTTTCAACGAAACAATCTCCGGAAACATCTTCAAATATTATTTTATACGGTTCTTGACATTCCTTGAGAATTTTAAGTTTTTCGACAAATTTTTCAATTTGTGCCGCTATATCCGCATTTTCCTCTTTTCTTTTCGCTTGATCTTGTTCTAAACCAGCGATGCTGCGTTCAATTATTCCCTCGACGGTGGTTACCTCTAAAAATAATTAAATTTATCGTTAGCAAACATTTCTGTACAGAAACTATTTTAAAAAGTAAATTAAGACTAAATAAACTGAAGTTGAACTAAAGTAAAATTGAACTATAACTAAATAAACTAAATCTAACTGAACTTAAAATAACTATCGAATAATTCCAATTTGGAAAGAATTTTGTTAATTGAATGAGAAATATAATTAGAATCTTACCTCCTTTTTGCGATTGTGCAGGAATTTCAAAATCTAAATGAGGTATTCGAACAGAAGTGTAATCGGATTTTACCACCTGTCTATTTAAATCGCTATTCGTAACGACAGTCAAAGTAATTTTAATTCCTTTTTCTGTAATTTTCCCCGCATTCTGAATTTCATTATTTTGATAACCACAATGTTCGCAAGCAAATGATGAGATCACTATGTCTTTGTAATAAGGAATTTTTGTAAGCAGTAACTTCGTAACGCCCTGAAAATTAAAAAAAACGAAAATGAATAAAAATATTTAATTTAGATGGAATGAAAAATAGAATAAAAGAATTTTATTAATTTTATTAAATTTATAAATGTCAATAAAAGCGAACGAGCTTTATCGAGTGTGGAAGATTTATTTTCACATTTCATTAACAGTACAAAAAGCAAACTTACATTTTTTCCACAGTTCATACATAAACTTTCAATAACAGTTGATTCAGATTCTGATCCTTCAGCCGAAAGTTCGTGAAATAATGGATTTTTTTCATTTTTACTCCGCTCTTCGGATTCTGACATTTTGAACAAATTCTAGGTTATGTTGACTTAAAAACCTGCACGTGGTTGACTCAACTGCCTTCAGGGCCGTCAATAAGAAAAAGATTGAAGATTAAAAATGTTGAACAATTGTAAGAATAAAAATTAATAAATAAAAACAAATTGAAATTAATTTTTAACTATTTTAATTTTAATTTTTTTTCAATATTAATTTTTCATTTTTTAAATATTTTCAATTTCAAAATTAATTTATTCAAAATGATTGAATTGTTACAAAAAATGTTATCAAAAAAATTGTTAGTAATATAGAATTCCTTGGAAGAAAAATTTTATTATTTAGAAAAATAATTTATTGAATTCTCGCGAAGAATATTGATAAAATTTTTTAAAATTCTATTTAATTTTCAATTGAAGAATTTATTTGAATTTTTGAAAAATAATGTAGATTTTCTTTAGAATAATTTTAATTAGAATTTTTGAAAATAATTGAATTCTTTCATGAAATGATATTAAAATTTTATTAAAAATAATAAAAAATTTTGCAAAAAATTTTACTTTTCATAAAAATAATTGATTTCTTACAAAGAATTGTAAATGAAGAAAGAATTATTTATGAGAATAATTAAATTCTTACGAAGAATTTGACTAAAACTTCCTAAATTAATAATCATAAATAATTAATGAGTAAATTAGTTAATAATTGAATTTTTTTAAAGTTTGAATCTAAAATTTTTCAAAAATTCATACAAAAAATTAAAAAATTTCTAATTTACTTAATAATTCCTAATAAATATAATGTAACGTTCTGCGCGTATCATTTTCTAGCTTATTAATTAAAATCCGTAATTTATTGAATAAAATATAAAACAAAATTTGTAAAAAAATAAAATATACGTTAATAATATTAATTTACAAAATTCGAATGAAAAGAATTTAAAAATTTTTAATAATGTATTTATTTCAATAATCCTTCTAAATTTGAAGGTATGTTACATTTTTCTCAAACAATTCTAATAGCGAATCGAAAAATATTCTCATTATTTAAAAACAATTATCAACAAAAAATTTCTTTTTATTTAGAACGAAAGTTTATAAAAAAATAAAGAAATAAATTCAGTCTAATCCCTGATCAGATTGAAATAAAATAATTAACTTATAGATATAATGGTTTGCGTTTAGACTTATTAATTATTCAAACATAAAACAAAGAAAATAACAATAACAAGATCTTTATAATAAAGAATATGGAAAAAACACAACTCATATTGCTTTTAATTAAAAAGCATAAAAACAATAATATTGGGGGGAAATTGATATAAAATATATATTTTTAATTTGTTTTTTTTATTACGTGAGTAATTGAATGAAACGCGCTCTAAATAATAAGTAAAACGCAAACCAATAAAACTAGTAAATATTAATACGTTCAGTTAATTTCGTTTGACGAATAAAAAAGTGATTTTCCTTAATATATTTCTTTTTTTCGCACCAGGGGTTTTGAATTATCACTAAGTAATCAGCCTCAAGATGTTTCTCAATCAATGAGCAAATATTTCATGAACCTCTTTGCCTTTTTTTCCCTTCTTTCTTCATTTTCCATTCGAATTCTTAATCGTCTTCGGAGGAGCTGCTGAAATCTTCATTGATATTTAAATTGTCGGCTTCTCCATCTAAAATTATTAATTTTTTTATTATTACAATAATAATTTTATTACTATATAATAATTCATTATTTATGTTCCTAAGCAGGATTGACACAAAAATTAACTTTCGTTTTTCCCTCATTTCCAGTTTGAATTTTGACTTTTTTCCTAATTATTCGAAAAATAAATTATTTTCTAGAATTTACAAATAAAATTCTTATCAAAAAAATTATTTTTTATAATTCTTGACAATGTTCTTTGAGAACTCAATTATTTAAACAAAAAAAGAAAATAATAATACTTATTATTTTCCTAAATATTCAAAAATTCAAATGATTTTAAAACATTATTCGAAAAAAATTTTTTAAAAATAAATCGTTTCGGAATTTTTAAAATTAAAATTATTAAACTCATAAAATTTGTAATTATTTTCAGAATATTTAACTAAAAAAAATGCGGTATTGAATCAAAAATTTTTTTTAATCATTTTTGAGAAAGTTCTTTGAGAAAATCCAATTATTCAAAATTTTCTAAAATTTCAGTTTCAAATCTTTATGAATTTCAATTATTTATAAATTTTTTAAACGTAACTAAAAAAAAATTTAATTATTTTCGGAATTTTTAACCAAAATTGTTTATAGAATCAAAGATTTTTTAAATAATTTTTGTGAAAATTTTTTGAGAATTCAATTATTGAAAACTTGCTAAAATTTCAATTTCAATTATTTATAAATATTGTAAGGACAACTCATAAAAAATTCAATTATTTTTGGGATTTTTAACTAAAATAAAATAAAATAAAATAAAATTTATCCTAAAATCAAAATTATTTTATTATTTTTAATCATGTTGAGAAAGTTCTTTGAGAATTAAAGTATTTAACTACAAAAGAAAATTTGTATAAATTAATTCTAAAATCCGAATTCAATTTTCCTGGAATTTCAATTGTTCAAAATTAACATTTATAATAACGACGATATTATTTTACTTATTAGAATAAATATTTGCATTTTTTTACCAAAAAATTATTTTTTATATTATAAGAATTAATTCCTAACAAATTTTAATTGGAATTATTTTTTCTTTTTTTGGATATAGTAATTTTTCATATTTTAGTCATATTTTCTTGTTTTTGAAGTTGAAAAAAAGTTTTTCTTATTTCAACTTTAGGAAACTTCAAAACTTTAGGAAAATATTGAATATTTTGCGTTTAACAAATTTTAATTTTACTAACTTGCTGAACAAGAAATATTTAACAAAAAATTTTTAAGGCAAAAATTTCAGTAAATAGTAAATTAAGACAAGAAATCAATTAAAAATTTAAGTCAAAATTTTAGTGAATAGAAAATTACTTTTATTCGGAAATTTATATTTTCTAAAATCAACGATTTTATCATCAACGTATATATAAGAAAATAACTTTTTTATTTAGGAAATAATATTTTGCGTTTACAAATTTTAATTTTACTAACTCGTTGATATAAAAAAATATTTTAAAAAAATGTTTAAGACAAAAATTTTAGTAAATAGAAAATGATTTTTATTCGTAAAATAATATTCTGTAAAATATTATTTTATTTTTTTTTATTTTTGTCTTTAAAATTTTTAATTGATTTATTGTGTTCATTTTCTATTTACTAAATTTTTTCTTAATATTTCTTGATCAACAAGTTGGAGAATAAAAATTTGTAAACGTGAAATATTATTTTACGAATGAAAAATATTGTTTCTTCCAATCTTTGATGATAAGCGTTGTAAATTTCACCTACGTGTCACAGTTTGAAAAAAATTTGTTGCAATTGAGTAAAAAAATAAGTGAATATTTTGAATTACCATCTGCCGGATCTAAGAGACCAAAGTGGGGTACTTGACCAATTCCCATTTCCTGCATTCGCAATATTCTTAGTAACCAAGCGGGAAAACCATTTTGCAAAACGTAAATATCATTTTCATTCTCTCTATCGTTGGCGAGTACATGAATTAATGGTTGAAGATCATCATTATCATTCTCTTCAGCAGCAATCATATTATTACCCTCATCATCACGATTATTATTCGCCAGATCGCCATTTTCTAATTCCAATTCATGAAAACCAGGTCTCGGTGCTTCTTCAATGCTCGGCGATTCAGAATCGGAAATTCTATCGTGCTCAATACTTGGCGATTCGGAATGGGAAATTCTGTCTTGCTCGATACTTGGTAAATCGTATTCTGGTGTCATATCGTGTACCGACGTTGAATTTGGATAACCAGAATCCATGATTTCCGGTGATGAACTATTTGGCGGTGTGTCTAAAATTTCACAAGACACTGGATTCATTTCCGAAACATCCGATAGATCTAAAACTTTCGATGCACGCGAATCATCGAAGACATAATTCTCCGGGCATCTTGCAAACATTCTTTCAAATTCTGAATAATCGCGAACAACTTCCATTTCATTTATCACAGTTTCACATTTTCGATTTTTTTCCTTATCATCGAGATAAATGAAATTTTTCATTTCTTTCGAATCTTTTGAATTTATATTCTTATTCACGTTTTTGGAAGACCCTTGTAAATCACTTGATGAATTATCTAAACATGCTTTGATATGTACATTAGATGAATTTGGTGTGTTGTCGGCAGTGTTGCGCGTTTGTAAATTATTCTTCATTAAATCTAATGGTGTTGATTTGTACATTTCCTCAGATGTCGTCGATTTTTCTAGAGACGATGACGATACGTTGCTGGAATTGAAATTTGGAAGCGATATTTGACTACTGCTTTCGGAGAAGTCTCGACTGATTGATTCCGGTGTTTGTAATCCTAGAAGCAAACAGTTTATTATAACACTAAAAGTAATGAAAAAATCATTTTCGTTTTTAAAACAGGGATCAAAGTAGCTTTTTTTCTTCTCATAGGTAAAACGGGTTTTTCTAAAATTTTTCAAAATTTTCTAAAAATACTTAACAAGAAGGCGACAAAAAAAATTATAATGAAAATATACAATGAACCATTTAATTAATAAATAATTTTTTTAATGATTCAAAAAATATCATCGAAACTTGGAATTATTTCTGAAAATTGTAATAAAAGTCTTCTCAGAAACTGTATTTTTTAATACAATTTAAATTTAATATTTTGATAAAAATAATTATTAATAAAATAAAAATAAAATTTTAATAAAATCTTTTCAAGAATTTCATTTTTTCGTAAAGAAACTTATTCTCAGGAATTAAATTTATTATAAAACATTTTAATAAAATACTTCTCAAAAATTCAATTTTCATAATAAATAATAAAATTCATCGAAAAATTCAAGTATTTTTAAACATTTTTTTAATTCTTAAAGAAAATTTAATTTTCATAAATCACAATCTTTTTTGAAGGAATTACAATATTTTCATAAAATTATAAAACAAATTCTGCTCAAGATTAAATTATTTTGAAAAAATTTAATAAATTCTTGTCATGAAATTAATATATTTTATAAATAACAAAATTCTTAGCAGGAACTCCATTATTTAAAAATATTTTCATTAAATTCTTAGAAAAATTAATTTATTTTCAACAATCAGACATTTTTTGGAAGAAATTCAATTGTTTTCATACATTTTTAATCTAAATTCTCCACATTATTTAAGAATGTTTAAAAATTGTAATAAAATTCCATGAAAAAATTCTACTTTTAAAATTTTTTATAACATTTTTTATAAGAATTTAATTCTTTTCTACATAATTTTAATTTAATCTCTTAAAAGAGTTTAATTATTATCAAAAAATTTTTTTTATAAAAATTCGTCACAAGATTCAATTACTTCAGAAAATTTAAATAACATTCATGCCAAGAATTCAAAAGCTTTCATAAAAAAAATATTCTTCGAAATTATCAACAACTTCAATATAATTCTTCTCAAAAATTCCATTATTTTTGAAAATAATAAGATTCCATTATATTATTAAAAATACCAAATTTCTTCGTACAAATTCCACTATAGTATTAAAAAAAATTTAATAAATAATGTCAAGAAATTAATTATTTTTATAAATAACAAAATTTTTAAAAATAATTCAATTAGATGTTTTTAAACATTTTTTTTAAAATTCTTATGACAAATTCAAGTATTTTCATAAATTACAAACTTTTTTGGAGGAATTCAATTATTTTCCTACAACTTTAATAAATATTCTGCCCAAGATTCAATTATTTTTAAAAATTGTAAGTAAATTTTACAAAAGAGTTCAATTCTTTTTAATTTTTTTGATAAAAAATTCTCATTAGAATTTAATTACTTTCAATACAATTTAATTCTTTTCTACATAATTTTAATTTAATCTCTTAAAAGAGTTAAATTATTTTCATAAAATTTTTTTATAAAAATTCGTCACAAGATTCAATTACTTCAAAAAATTTTAATAACGTTCAAGTGAAGAATTTATATTTAATATTTTTTTTAAATGATTCAAAAAATGTCATAGAAATTTTTAATAATTTCTAAAAACTGCAATATTCAAATTTTTTTTAAGAATTCAATTATTTTGAAAGCAATTTCTAAGAAATTCCTAGAAAAATGTAATTATGTTTGTAATTATTTTGTAATTATGTTTTTTATTGTTTATTATTATTTATATTATTATTATCATTATTATTATTAATTTTGCTAACATTTTTGTTAAGAATTTTGTTATCCTTAAAAATAATAAAATTCTTCACATTAATTCAATTATTTGCAACACAATCTTAAAATGCAATGTTTAAAAATCCTTTGCAATCATTTAATTAATTTAATCAGTTTAATAGAAAATAAAATTCTTCGCAAAAATTCAATTATTTTCAATACAATTTTATAAAAAAATTTTGACAAGATTTAATTATTATTTTCAAAAACTGTAATTTAACTAAATTGAATGCACAAAAAAAATATTTTTAGAAAAAAATGGAAATTTTTTCAGAAAAATTAAATTGTTTTCCAAAATTTTGATAAATTTTTTTCTATAAAATCAATTCTTTTCATAAATTATATGAAATTGTTTACAGAATTTCAATTAATTTTAATATAATTCTATTAAAATTCTGCATAAAAATTTAAATATTTGGAATTAAATAAGTGCTAGAAAAAGAGTGCATACCTTCCCAAAGATCAGATTCGTTTAGACTATCCTCGGCTTTCCGTGAATTCTTGTCCTTTATGTACTTTCTCCTAAGTTCGTCTTCAATTTCCTGAACGGTACGAAATTGAATCGACGTATTTTTCGAGAAACCACCGTCAAACTTTGCTTTCTTTGAGGACAAATTCTCATCGGTTTGTGATAAATTATCATCTAATTTCGAGCAATTCAGCGATGAAGTAGCGGAAAGTGTACTCTCAAAGGAGAGATTACTCAAATCTTGGAAACATGTTTTTGAATTATCATTTCGAGATGATTCCAAATAAATACTGCATAAACTTCCCAATTCATCCAAAGCAACCGAAGGGGAATCTTGAGATTTTATTTGCGACTTACGATATGTTTTTCGTACCTTATCATTAGGAGTGATTCTCTCAGATTTTGACGATCCACTAACTGATTGACTTTCATAATCTGAATGGTAAAGTTTGTGAGGTATCAGTTCAGTTGAATTGTCAACAACATTTTTAAAACTAAAAGTGAGAGGACTAGAATTTTCAATTGGTTTTCCTTTATCCTGATTATCAGAAAGAGATTCATTTTTCACTTCACTGGAAGATTCGGGCACTTGATTCGAACACGTAGGCCTTTGTTCTTCTTCCTCCTGTTTAATGACCATAATAATCGCTGGATCCTGACTCCAATCTTCCCTTGAGATTGCATCTCCGGCAAAATTATTTGTCCTAGAGGTAGGCGGACCCGGGTCTAAGTCCCAATCGTCTTCAACAACTTCTTGATCGTTCCATGAAAATTCCAAATCGTCCCAATTTTCCCCGGAACTATTGTCAGAGTCAGAGGGTTCAGGTATCAAGACAACGGGTCCATTTTCGCGAGCAACAATTCTCCATCCGTTGTGCTCCAAAAGTTCTTTCAGCGATTCCACTGAGACATTGTATTTTTTCAACGGATCCAATAATTTGACCAATGGAACTTCTTCGGAAAATTCCAAACTATACATTCCGTAATTTCTTATATAGTAAACGGTGTCATCTAAAATTTTCTGCTCGTCAGAACGATTATCGACATGAAAGGGATATTCTTGAATTGTTATTATTTTAAAAAGGCCTTCAACACCTGAGTAGATTAATTCATTTGGTGTTGTTCGTCGATGAAAGACTGCCATTTGAGAACAACAGCCGAGATCTTCTGAACCTGCAGGACCTTCACATATTCCACTGAATGACACTTCGTAGTCTGGATATCGTAAAACAATATTCTCCGCCCTAAAATTATTTTCAAGCATATTTAAAAAATATTTAGAGAATAATTAAAGGAAAGAAATTTATCGTTCGGTATTATTTAATTAAAGGTGAAAGAAGTTTTTTAGTGTAAATACAAAAATTATTAAATATTAAAAATAAAAATTAAAAATAAAGAAGTCGATATACATGAAATTTTAAAGAAGCTTTAAGTAAGAAATGATTCGGAAAGATTGTTAATTTCTTTCACATTTAATTATTTACAAAATATTTACAAAAAAATTAGAAAATTGGAAAAATGGGATTAAAATAGAAATTTTTTTCTTTGTGTACCAATCTTGGAATTGTTCCCTTGTCCACTCGAATTTGTGGTCGTAGTGTCGAAAACCTGGTTTATTGAATAAAACATTAAAATCCGCATTCGGAGTGGTCATGACAGCAACTTGTGGTTTGATGTATCCGAAAATATTATCCGGTAAATCTGTCAACGTGTCGGGATATAAATGCTCTATTCTGAAAGCAAAATGAAAATATTTAATTATATTTATATTATTAACGAAAAATAGTAATACAGAAAAAATAATTATCACAAGTTTTGAAAAATAATTGGTTAAAAATAATTTTTTAAATTAGGTACTGATTGTAATAAACATAAAAAACTTGAATACAACCAGGAATCACACAATAATTTTCGGTCAAAATAAATTAATTAAGTAAATTTTTTAATTATTCGAAAATTCAAAAATTTATAGGAGACAACAAGAATTAAAATTACAATAATAATAATAATAAATAGACTTAAGTAATTATTATTGTATTTTATTTACAAACATATTTATGAAATTCATCAAAAATTTTAATAACATTCTAGTCAAGGTTTCAATTATTATTATTAAAAATTTTAATAAAATTCTTCGCAGCAAATCAATTAACAATTTTAAAAAGTCTTAAATTCTTAGCAAGAAGTTAATTATATTCATAAATAACAAAATTATGCAATTAATTATAGTCATAAATAAAAAAATCTGCTGCAAAATTTCTAATATTTTTAACAATTTTAATAAATTCTTGACAAATGTAGAATTACTTAAAATATAATAAATTATGGCCATAAATTAATTATTAACATAAAGAACGAAAACAGAAGCAAAAATTCTATTATTTACAAAAATTTAAATAAATTATTGTCAAGAATTTAATTTTTTTTCATGAAGAACAAAATTATTAGCAGAAATTCAATTATTATAAAACATTTTAATAAAATACTTCGCAAAAATTCAATTATTTTAATAAATAATAAATATCATCAAAAGAATTTAATTACTTTTAAACATTTCTTTTTTAATTCTTAGAGAAAATTCAATTATTTTCATAAATCACAAACTATTTTCTAGAAATTTTTATATTTTTATTATATTTTAATAAAAATTCTCCACAAGATTCAATTATTTTTTAAAACATAATAAATTATGACCGCAAATTAATTATTGCCATAAAAAACGAAAATAGAAGCAGAAATTCTATTTACAAAAATTTTAATAAATTCTTTTCAAAGTTTCATTTTTTTCATAAACAAAATTATTTTCAGGAATTTAATTATTGTAAAACATTTAAATAAAATACTTCGTAAAAATTTAATTATCTTAATAAATAATAAATTTCATCCAAAAAATGTAATTATTTTTAAACATTTTTTTTAATTCTTAGAGAAAATTCAATTATTTTCATTGTATTTTAATAAAAATTCTGTACTAGATTCAATTATTTTTTAAAACAATAAATTATGATCATAAATTAATTATTGTCATAAAAAACGAAAAGAGAAGCAGAAATTCTATTTACAAAAATTTTAATAAATTCTTTTCAAAGTTTCATTTTTTTCATAATGAAACTTATTCTCAGGAATTCAATTATTATAAAACATTTATAAAAAATACTTTGCAAAAATTCGGTTTTCTTTATAAATAGGTAATAAAATTTGTCAAGAAAATTCAATTATGTATTGTAAAATATTTTTTTTTAATTCTAAAGGAAAATTAAATTATTTTCATAAATCACAAACTATTTTGGAGAAATTACAATATTTTCATAAAATTATAATACAAATTCTGCACAAGATTCAATTAATTTAAAAAATTTTAATAAATTCTTGTCATGAAATTAATATATTTTCATAAATAACAAAATTATTAACAGGAATTCAATTATTTTAAAATATTTTCATAAAATTATTAGAAAAATTAATTTATTTTCAACAATCAGAAATTTCTTCGAAGAAATTCAATTTTTTTCATACACTTTTAATCAAAATTCTCCACAAAATTCAAGAATGTTTAAAAATTGTAATAAAATTCCATGAAAAAATTCTACTTTTAAAATTTTTGTCAACGTATTTTATAAGAATTTAATTCTTTTCTACATAATTTTAATTTAATCTCTTGAAAGAGTTTAATTATTTTCATAAAATTTTGTTTATAAAAATTCGTCACAAGATTCAATTACTTCAAAAAATTTTAATAACGTTCATGTCAAGAATTCTATGGCTTTCATAAATGAAAATATTCTTCGAAGTTATCAACAACTTCAATATAATTCTTCTCAAAAATTCCATTATTTTTGAAAATAATAAAATTTCATTACATATATTATTAAAAATAACAAAGTTCTTCGTAGAAATTCCAAGATAGTATTAAAAAAATTTCAATAAATATTCAGGTCAAGAAATTAATTATTTTTATAAATAACAAAATTCTTTCGAAATAATTCATTTAGATATTTCTAAACATTTTTTTCTAAATTCTTAGGAAAAATTCATTTATTTTCATAAATCATAAACTTTTTTGGAGGAATTCAATTATTTTCCTACAACTTTAATAAATATTCTGCACAAGATTCAATTACTTTTAAAAGTTGTAATGAAATTCTACAAAAGAATTCAATTCTTTATAAATTTTTGGATAAAAAATTCTTATTAGAATTCAATTATTTCCAATACAATTTTAATTTAATGTCTTAAAAGAATTTAATTACTTACAATCATTTTAATAATAATTCTTCGCGAAAATTCCATTATCTTTATGAATAATAAATTTCTTTGCGGAAATTCAATTATTTTGAAGAATCACAAGTTTCTTAGAGCAATTCAATTATTTTCATGGAATTTTAAGTAAATCTCTTGAAGGAATTTAATTGTTTGTAAGAATTTTTGTGTAATTCTTTGCATAAATTCAATTACTTTTAATACAATTTGAAATAATTTGTCTAAATAATTCAATTACTTAAAAAAAATTTAGAAATATTCTTTTTAAGAATTCAATTATTTTAAATACAATTTTAATTATTTCCCTGGAAAAAATTTAATTATTGTCTTCAATTTTAATAAATTTATTGAAACGTAAATGAATTAAAACATTTTATAAACTAGTTTTTATTAAAAATATCTTTAAAAGTTTAAAAAGTAAATGAAAGATGTGAAAATTGACGTGAAATAATTTTAATAATTTTAATAATAATTAATGAAATGGGTGCAAAAATTTAAAAAGGTGTCGAAAGGTAAAAAGGGGGTCGTTTGCGATCCGTTTAATATGAAAACATTATAACTAATTTTTTAAACCGTGATGTAAAATTATTGTTATGAAAATTCAGTTTGAAGAAGAAATAAATAAAGTTTGTTAATTTGAACGTTCAATAAGTTAATAATTAATTAAGGATAATGAAAAATAATTACTTACAATTCTATACAGATTACAGCATCCGTTTTTTCGAGAAGTTTATCATTGTGTGTTACACTCCCTTCAATAACACTTATTGTTAAGGGCTTATCGCGTGTGTGTAAATAATCAACATGAAGGGGATGTGCTTTCTTCTGACTCCATTCTAAAACTTCTTTATCTACATCCACACACAAAATTTCTTCCACTCCTGGTGTATTTTTCAAATACACCATAAACCCAAGTTCTGAACATCCAAAATCAACGACCTGTTGAAACAAAGAAAATTTATAATCAACGAAAATTTTCGAAATTGATCCATTGCAAATTAATCACTTTGATAAATTATAATACACAAATTGTAATAATATCAATACTCATCATGATTGTTTACTTTTTGTAAAATTTAACGCAAATATAAATCACGCTTTCTAACCTCAAAAATTAAATTGCAAAATTCGTGCACTTGGCAAATATCAATAAGATTTTAAACTAATGTAAATGTGATTTAAGTTTCAAATTTTCGCCAATTAACTAAAGAAAACGTTAAACTTAATTCAGAAAAGTTTGATAAATTCGTTACCTTTCGTATTTTCCCTTTATAACGAGGGTCCTCGAGGATCTTTTGTACGGTAACATATCTCTGAATGTATGCGGGTGGAAAAAATTTAATACAAGTTTCCATGTCTTTTTCATCATCCGAATTATCCCCCGGTGGTTGGGCTAATATTTCTTGATTTCGATCTCGAAATGAAATATTCATATTTGCATGAGGACATTCTTTGTCAACAATGTCGTGACTTTGTTTACGACTTGTGTATCGATTATAAATTAACTTCCCAAATATGTACAAAACTTGGAATAGTACAATAATCATGACAATAATTGTAAACACAGTTTTCACATTTCCGTAAATATATAATAATAATTGTCAAAATTTTCCGGCTTCTCTATTACTTATCTCGTACTCGCAACTTACTGTTGTTATTATTATTTTCTTTCTGGCGGTAAATATTTCGCTGGTTCAAAAATTGACCGCTAGATGGCAGATGAATTCATTTCTTACTTGACAGCAGACGCAGCAGATCTGCAGAAGCTGAACTTGACACTTGACTTTTGCTCTGTTTGCTCTTGTCAGTTCTGCTTTTTATCAAAAAACAAATGTTTTGAAAAGAATTTTGACAATTATTAATATAGTGAATAAATGAAAGAATGTCAGGCCCAGTATTGCCTCCTATTCCCGCTCCACTAAAGGGTATTCAACATTATTTGAAAATTGCCACAGAACATGATCAACGGGATCCTGTTGTTAGTTATTGGTGTAAGTAGAGGTTATGTTTACTTGAAAGTCATAATTTTACGCATTTTCTTTTTTGGTTTCTTCTTTGGTTTTATATTTTTTTATTTTGTGAACAAAATACTTAGGTCGTTTGTATGCACTGCAAACTGGATTGAAACTATCGACAAAAACCAGCGAGGAAACGAATTTTCTGATGAAATTAATGGATTGGTTGGAGAGTACAAAGAAATCTTTACATGATAACGAAGCGATTACAAATAATGTTGCTGCTCAGGCTCATTTGGAAAATTGGGCTTTAAAATTATTCTTGTACGCTGATAAAAATGATCGTGAATCAAATTTTGGGAAGAGTGTTATTCAAAGTTTCTACACTGCCGGTCTTTTGTATGATGTGATTACGACATTTGGAGATTTATCCGAGGAGGCTGTACAAAATAGAAAATATGCAAAGTGGAAGGCTGCTTATATTCATAATTGTTTGAAAAATGGAGAAACGCCTGTCGCCGGTCCTTTGAAGGATAATGACGAGGAAGATGACACTGGCTCTCAGTCGGGTAGAAATTTTCTTTTTTTCTAAATACAATAATACATTTAACATTTTTCATATTTTTTAATTTGGAAAATTTTTTATCTTCATTTACACTTCATCTCATTTTGCACTTGGTTTAGTTGTTGCAGGACTTTTAATGGTTTAATTATTATTTTAAAGCGATTTTTAAGCACTGGATCATTAAATACTGTAATAAATTGTTAAAAGTCTTGCTGAATTTGTAAATATATTTTATTTGTACGATTTACATTTTTATAAACTTGGAAAGTACGAGTGTGATAGAAATTATAATGATAATTTTTTACTTTTTGTCTCAATTTTGTACACAGTTGACAATTTGATCTCTATCGACGATAATGAAACAGGTGATTGTCAAACAATTTATTTTCTGTCTATTTTAATAAGGTTCATCAGGATTGCCACATAGATCAAGGAAATCAGAAAAAAGTCAGGGATTTTTATTAAAAGTACTGAATAAAATTTAATTTTTAGAATTCATAAAAAAATTTGAATTTTGGTTTCAATTTTATCAATTATGTTGAAAAATATTTTTAAATTCTTATCAAAATTTCAATTGTCTTTATAAATAACAACATTCTTCTCCAAATTTTTAAAAATAATTATGATTATGATGATTTTTTAAAATTTTTAATAAAATTCTTCATAAGAATTTAGTTATTTTCAATAAAATTTTAATTAAATCTCTTAAAACAATGTAATTATTTTCAAGAATTTTAATTTAATTCTTTGCAGAAATTCATTTATTTTCAAAATTGTTAATTAATTTCTTGGTACATATTCAATTATCTTCATACATAATAAAATTCTTCGCATAAATTCATTTATTTTCAATATAATTGTAATTAAATTCTTAACAAAAATTTAAATATTATCATAAATAATAGAAATTTTTGCAAGAATTCAATTTTCAATCATTTTTCTAAATTGTTAAATTATGTTAAATGCAATTTTAGTTAATTTCCACAAAAAATAGAATTACTACCAACAATATTAATAAATTTATTGAAATATAAAATAATTGAAAATGTTTAAAAACTAGTTTTCATTGAAAATATTTTTAGAATAAAAATAATTAGAAAAAAGTGAAGGAAAAACAAAATTAAATTTTTGTGGCAGCCCTGTTAATAACTTTTTAATTGATTATTGGCCTAAAATATACTATTTGATAATAATTATTTGAAATTTTTACATAGAAAATCAAAACATTGAACCTGATCAAAATTCTGAGGAAAATAATGAAAACCAAGGTAACGTTTTCAAAAGTTTTCAGTTATCTTTAGTTTTATACTAAGAATACCACATTTTTAATTAATTTTAATTAATATAATTAATAACAATTATCAATTCTGATTAATACTTATAATTCATTATATTAGTTATCTTGAAATTCATTTGCTATTACAATAAGAAAATTAATTTTAACTTATAGAAGAAGAAAATACTGGAGATAAAGAACCCGATGAAGGTAAAAGAAATTGATTGGAATACACTAATTCTTTTAGAGAATAATCTAAAATTTCACTAAAATTGTAGAATAGTTTCCAAAAAAGTAAAGTAGTAAAAAGAATTTACAAATTACCTGTTGTAAAATTTAGTATTAAATAATTTATTTAAAAATACAATCGCAATTGGAAAATTATTAAAAAACTGTAAAATTTAATTATTTAACTATTAATGCAGCTGAAGAAAATCAAAAAGATGAATCTGAGGAAGGTAATTGAATGTAATTAAAATATTTATAAACATAATATTTAAAATTCATGTGAAATTAATTTTTTTACAGTTGCTGATGAACCAAATGAGGAAGGTAGTTTATTTTCGATAACTTAATGAATTACATTACTTATTATCATGACAATTAATCTATTATCACAATTTATTATTACCATGATAATTAATCTATTATCATAATTTATTATTGTCATGATAATTATGATTCATGTACGCTTTTTTATATAGTGCTTTTTTGTATAAGTTACTATTTACTAGTTATTATTTAATTATCTTTCTGAATCAATACAATTTTCACTAATTCAGAAAAATAATTTCCTGCAAAATGAGATGACAGTTTTAAACAAATGGCTTTTTTTTACATGATGCTTAAAAATATGCAGCGCATTTTAAAATAAATTAAAAAATAAATAATTTATAAAGATTTTTCTACATTTTTCTATGTACAGTAAATTAATTATGGAAAATGTAAATCTAAATCTAAAAATTAATTTTCAAACACTATTTTTGTTTCAGATCAAGGATTATCGAGTCCACCGCCAAGTACAGATGCATTTGGATTTCCTTCAGTTCCAAGTAGTTCTAGTCCGAATATTCCACCACCGAAGCCATTGAATATTCCATCAGAAAATGAAAATTTCATTCCAATTGAACCGAATCCATACAATCCAGCTCCTACGCCGACGAATCCAAATAATGGACAACAAAACTTTAATAACTTAAAAACTGCGGGTGAGTTTTGCAAAATTAATTTAATTTTTAAACAGAAACATTTTTTTAGACTTAATTTTGTAGATAAATTGTTTTTTAAGATTAAAATTTATAGAAATATTCTTTTGAATGATCACTATATTAATCGGAGTATTCGATTTTGAATTTAATGTGTAAAATTAAAATTTCCAAGTTTACAATTTTTAAAAAATTTCTCAATAAATGGTTTTTATGAAATAAATCAAAACTAAAATATTATATAATTGCCTTGGATAAAAAAGAAGTGCACGCCCTCGGATTGTATGAAATACAATAAATACTGTTTTGAAGGCGAAAAAAATAATGGATGCAGATGTTTTTTTAAAGTGCTTTACGAAAATTTAGTTAATTAAAAATTCAATTATTTGCATAAAAATAAAATTCTTCCCAAAAATTCAATTATTTGCATAAAACATAAAATTCTTGTTAAAAATTCAATTATTTGTATAAAAAATAAAATTCTTGACAAAAATTCAATTATTTTAATAAAATTGTTGGCAAAAATTGAATTATTTCCATAAATTACAAATTTCTGAAGAGAAATTTAATAATTGAAGGGTGCGCTAAAACAACGCTGTAAGCGCCATTTTTTCTTAGGTTAGATTTGCATCGAATTTGACGTTATAAATCTTTTTCTGTACAATGTATGGTTAAATCAGTAAAAAATTCTTATTTAGTTGATAATTATGATAATTACAAACAATTTTTTATTATCTATAAATTAATATTAATTAATGATAATTAGCTCGAAAAGTTAAAGTGTCGTGTTGGCGCTTACAGCTTTGTTTTAGCGCACCCTTCAATTATTTTCTTAAAATTTTAATAGAATTGAATTAATTAATTTTAATTTAATTGAATCTCCATAAGATTTAATTAATTAAAAAAGTTTTTAATGACATTCTAGTCAAGAATTAATTGATCTTTATATAAAATAAATAAATTTCTTCAAATAAAAGAATTAATTATCACCAACTTTAATAAAATTTCAAAAAGAAAAAAATTTTTTCAAAACTTTGAAAAATTTTGATGAGAAACTAATTATTTTTATAAACAATACATTTATTCGAAAAAAATTAAAAATATTTTTCAAAATCACAAATTTCTTCGGTGGAATTCAATTATTTTCATATACAATTTTAATAAAAATTCTCCATATGCTTAAATTATTTTAAAAAATTGTAAAAAAGTTCAACGAAAAATTAAAATTAAAATTTTTTTAATTGAATTCTTTTAATAAATTTTGATATTAGGTATATTTTTATAAGAATTCAATTTTCTTCATTATAATTTTAATTTAATTTCCTTCTGTTCAAGTATTTCATTAAAATTTTTTGAAAATCAAATTTTTGCTTATCCGAATTGCAAATATGGAAATTAATTATTGAATTCTGAAAAAATTTTATATGAAAAATCTGCAAATGCAAATTTGGAAATAAAATAATTTATGAAAATTAGTTTCCAAAAAAATGTAATAAAATATTGTTTAGATTCTTTTATATTCAGTTATTTTGAAGATTTTCTAACATAAATTTGCGACAAAAAATAAAATTTCCGATATCGACAAAAATAATTTTATATTTAAATTTTAAAAGTAATTTAATTTTTTTTAAATTATTGTTTTTAGAAATAAAATTGTTTTCAAAACTTTTAATAAAATAATTTCTAAAAACTATAGAAGCTAATTGACTTTAATTTATGAGATATTTTTTAATAAAGTAATTTTTAGAATTGTTTTTATTACAGTCTTTCAAATTTAATTATTTTCAATATTACCAATCAAAAATTTCCGAAAATTTAAGTATCTATACAAAAAATAATTAAAATATTAAAACTTTTTAAAGAATTTTTTTGAATATTTATTTTTATTTTAAAGAAATCAAATATTTAAAAAATCTTAAACTGCATAGAAAATAATTTAATTTTGCAATAGTTAGAGTTGTGATTTTTGAAAATAATTAAATTGAAAGAAGATTTAAAATTGAAATAAAAAAATTTTAATTTCTGTGGAAAAATAAATGAGTATTTAAAAATTTATTTAATAAAGTTAATGAAGTTTTGATTAACTAAATTTCGAAATCAGCAAAAGATCAGAAAAATACGAAAGGAAATTTTTGTGACAACACTGAATAAAATTAGTTACTTTTTCGCCTTTTTTTAGCACTTTTATCGACAAAATCGAAATTTTTTGTTCTTTAAAGTCAATCCGAGTTTTGGAAGTGTTTAAAAAATTAGATTTTGGATAATTTTATTATATTTAATTCAAAATCATTGCTGATTCTTATTATTAATACTAAGTTATTATTATTTAATTATTATCATTATTAAGCAATTATTGTGACTGAAAATATAATAAAATGATCCATTTATAAATAAAATAAAAAAAAATTATTGCAATAAATAGGAGGAGTTACTCTGAGTGTGGAACAAACGACGAAGGCTCAAAAATTAATAAAATGGGCTGGCAGTGCCTTGAATTATGACGATGTACCTACTACTGTTTTAAATCTACAAAAGGCTCTTCACCTCCTGACCACCGGCCAAGAGATGCCTTAAAACTTAACAATAATCAACGAAGAAAAAAATACACACACAATAATGCTTTGTTCACTGCTTTCATGGCAACAAATATCATGTTGCCGATATTTCAAGTTCAACAAAATAACAAGATTCAAAAGCTTCTAGCTTAATTAGAAAAGAATTTGAAATAAAAACACAAAAAATAATTAAATTATGAAGTTTAACAAAATAACAAGAATAAGATTCAAAAGCTTATTTTAATTATAGAAAAGAAAGTGAATTTGAAAAAATACCACAAAAAATATTTACTGAAATTAAATTAAATTAATGAATTTAATAAAACGCGTGTATGTGATTCGTCGCAAGAGATTGAATATTTTTTTTATTACACGATGTTTTGTTATATTTTTTTTTAGTTAAGGGGATGATAATATAAAATGTACATGAGATAGTGCAAAACTCGTTTGTAAATAATGTCGCATAATTATTTTTTAGAAACTTGCCTTAAAATATGTTTAGTGTGAAATTATTTAAAATCCGCAATAAATATATGCCTATTTTATTTACGAAACCAGAAGGATATTTTTATTTCCAAAAATATCATTAATTATTTAATAAATTTCATTATTAATTGTAGTAAAAATTTACTATTTCATTATCATCATTATTTGTTTCCTTGTTGCTTTAGAACAAGTCTTAAATTTCTCCTTTCTTAAAGAAAAGAAGAAAAAAAAGAGAAAAAATTTATCACGTTATGCTTTTTATTAAAAGGACATTGAATACAGTTCATAAATTTTTTTCATCTTCTAATTTTTTTTTGTTTCTTAGTTACACAAACAAACAAACAACATTCGTATCCTTTAGCTATATATTTGTATATATAGAATATGTATACAATATATCTACTCAGTCTAAAGCGTGTGAAGTTTGATTTTCATTTTCAGGCAAAGTAAAGTTTTTGAATAAAATTAAACAAAAAACGAAGAGAAGTAAATGCTTTGGAAATTTACTTTCAAATTTTTGCTTTTTTATGTTTCGTTTACTAGTTATTTGTTCTACTTTTTTTTTGTTTAGTTACTTTCATTGTTAAATTATCAGTTGACGTTTATTTGTTTACTTCAATTTTAATTTATTAATTAATATGCAAATTTAATTTCCAATTCAAACACTAAATTGAACGCTAATTTTTGTTACCAAATTGAATACAAATTTGAATACAAAATTAAGAACCGATTTAATTATCGAATTAAATAGAAATTTAATGGCCGAATTAAATAACAACTTAATTATTAAATCAAATAACAAATTACTTATCAAATCGAATATCAATTTAATTAAATAATGATTTAAATACCAATTCAATTACCAATTAAATAATTATTCAATTAAATAAAGGAATGATTAAAAAAATGTAACAATTAAAAGAATTATTTGACAATGAATAATAAAAATGCCTGCGTGTATTTTGACTGTTTCACAAAACGAAAGGTTTTTTTTAAATTTATAATCAAGAGCAAATCTCATTTATTTCATTTAATTACTTTTTTCTCAGCTCTCGCTTCCTAATAGTATCAATAATAATAATGATAATAACAATATTATATACACGTGCAATCATTCATTTCTAGTCCAAATTGAAAATGTGAACATTCCTAATATGCCAGTTAAGTGGCACATTAATTTTTAATTTATTTATAATTAATTAATAGCTTAAGAAATTAATTTTACTATTTCGAAACATACACGAAAGATTCAACAGTTCTCTAGCAGTGCATTCGTGTAAAACTACAATTTTTTTTTCACAGATTACATTATAATGTGTAATGTTAATGATAATAGTAATTAAATAATTAACTAAGTATTTAATTAGCTATTAGTAATTAATCAATTAACTATTCGCAATTTATCAATTAACTATTTGCAATTAATAAATTTACTAATTAGTAAAAATTGACTTGCTAATTAGTAATTAATTAATTTTTTGTTTTCCTTTATTAATTTACTAACTAATAATTAATTAATTATTAATCTGTCAACTAATTAGTAATTAATTGATTATTTAGTTAATAAGCAAATAGCTGAATAATTACCTTTTTAGTTAATAATTAATTAGCTAACTAATAATTAATCAATTATCACTTTGCAATTAATTTACTAATTAGTAATTAATTAACTAATTCGTAATTAATTAATTATTAACATTCAATTAACTATTCGAAATTAATAAATTTACTAATTAATAATTAATTACCCAATTAATTACTGATTAACTAATTAGTTATTAATTGAACTATTAAGTAATTATTCTTGGGTAATTAATTATTTAGTTATTAATCAATTAATTACCATTCGAAGTAGTATCGAAAAGAACACATTGATTCTAAGTGGCAGTTAGTTTGTGCTCAAGCTGGCATTAATTACCGCAATGAAAATAAATTCTTTTTTACAGCAAAAAGATAATTAGACTGATTTTTAGAATTCTTTTTGTATATTTTAGGCAACTGTCGATTTTTTCTCTTTTTTTTAAAAAAAAGCATGATTTCAATTTAAAGACGATGCACGAAAAAGTAAATTTCTGATAAAAAAAAAACCAGCGATGAGCGAATCTACTTGGTCGCAATGAAATTACATATTTCATATCTACTTAATTAGCATTTCTATTTTTTATTTTATTACTAATTTAAATTTGACACCAATATGTCATATATGGAATTTAATTAATTACATTTGTAATTCGAAATATTTCATATTTTGCCTTTAATTTTTTTTACATTCTCATTATTTGTATATTTAACATTCTCGGAGAGAGAAAATTTGAAAATGATTTCAAAAAATTGTGAAAATAATTTCAAGAAGCTTTGAAAATAATTTCAAAATGTTTTGAAAAATAATTTGAAAATGTTTTGAAAAATGATTTAAAAAATAAAATACAAGATCGAGTTAAAAATGTAATTAATATACAAATTTATTATTAATAAACAGCTATGAATAAGAATTATAAAAAGGATTCTCAGCTGTTAATGGTCAAAATGACAATATATTTACTATTCGCTATACCTTAATTTTATCATTTTATTCCTAAATGTTTCATAGCTAAAAAATTTTGCTCGATGGGCAAAATTCTGTTTTCTTTTTTCATTTCTTAAGTATTTTTTTGTTTAGTTCCTTTTAATTCCTTTATAATAATTATAAAAGCCTCGCATTCTTCGAGAGTCAGTCATCATAAGAAAAATTCTGCCATTAGGTTCCACTTGGTGGTAGTTCCCATCAATATAGCAGAATGAAGCTCTTTAATGCTCATTTTAGAAAGAGCTTTTTTTTGTTAATGATTTTTCAATGGAGAGTTGCAAATGTGCCTTTTTTTTGTATTAGAAAAAGATGAAAAGTGTGGAAAGAAAAGAATAATTATTACAGGTGATGTGATGTGTGTGAGAGAACGTATTTATAGAATAGGGAACCAAGTGGGACATTTTTTTTTTTGACTCCTGTGACATATATGTTTAATGGAATATAAATCAATATGTAAATTCATTTAAGCTTCTTCTTTTTTATTCAGTCTTGTTTTTTAGTTTTATCATCTACTCCATTCGCCGTTACTGGTTGAGATTCCTCTCGTCTTAGTTGCCAATCTATCACCAGTCGTCCACTCAACATGAAAAAGAATACCTGTTGAGAAGAGATTTATTTTTATTTTATTCACTTATAGTTTACTCGCTATCAATTCAATTCACTTATATATAAATAATTAATATTTTTGTATTTAATTTTTATTTTTTTTGGCAAGAATCGCAATCTTCACAATTGTAATTTTTAGGTTATGATTAGAAGTAGGACTTCGGGCGTGTAATGACTCTAGTAGTTCCTCATAGAATCGGAACGATCGGAATTGAAACACTTTGGAACACTTCGTGTGCTTCCGGACGCGGACGTCACGTTTCGAGCATTTTTAAAAAAAATTTGACACCGCGGCGAAATCAGAAAATAATTTAGTGTCAAAATATTCTGTTCTAGTGCAAATAAAAATGAAAAACAACGAAAAGAAACTAATATTTATAATGAATAACAATGGTAAGAATTAAAAATTGAAAACTGTTGATCTAATCCGTCTAATCTTGTGCTATTTTGAGGTTAGGAATTTTAATGTCATTCAATTCTCTTCTTGAATTATTTAATTAAGTTAATTTGATTATTTCATTAAATAAATCAAGTTTAAGGAAGAAAACGACTTATTTCATTTATTTGTTTAGTTTTGCGTCCAAATTTTCTTTCTAAAAACAATTTTTAATTAATTTTCTTTTTTTCAGACCAACTATGTGTGAAAGTTTCTCTTTCAAAACCTGATGTCTTGGTGAATTTTCGCGATTTTCTACAGATGCTACCACAACTTGGTGAGTAATTTAATATAATAAAAAAGTTCTTTTTAAACAAATTATTAATATCATCGTCTTGTTCGAAATTAAGAAATATGTAAATCCCCTCGTTCGCCATGCAAAAACTGCTGAAATCAAATCTGCGACTATTTTCTTTCGCAACGATTTGTATAAAGAATTTTTAGGTTATTTGCGTTATTCAGAACATTCAGAAGTTCAGAAATGTCAAGAAGTAGTTTGGAAATTAAGTTAAATGTTAATCAGGATAAATGAATATTAAGATAAATTCGTTTGCCACGAAGTTCTAATTAACACTAGTAGTATAATGAAACATTGACTCGTTAAATGAGAAACTCGACATTTTAACATTTAGAACTTTCGTCTCTTTATGTACAAAAATCAGATGAAAAGGTAAACAAAAATCAAATATGGAAATTTGAAATAGTTTTTGTAAAATTTGGTCTTAAAATATCAAAATAGAATGAAATTCTTTAGTGTAAGTATTGTATTTCTTAGCTTATTTTTCATATTTTTAGTAGATTTTTAGTTTTTAGTACATTTAGTACATTTAGTACATTTTTAGTATCAGTGCCAAAAATATTTAATAATCGAAATTTTTAATAGAAAATTATCGTTTAGGAGAATTCTTCATAAGTGAAATTTCTACTCAGCCGAATTTTTAATTAGAATTTCCGTTTTATCGAATTTTTATTCACTTTTAAAAGAAAGGAAAAATTGTAAATAAAAAGAGGAAAAATTGGAAACTGCTTTAAAGAAGGAAAAGTTACAAATTTTAAAAAGAAGAGAAAAATGGAAACAATCCTAAAAAAAGGAAAAATTGAAAAATTTTTGAGTAAATGGAAATATTGGAGATGGGAAAAATTTAAAATATTTAAAATTCATACCAGCGCTGGAGCGATCCTTTCAAATTTATCATTCACCATATAATGCGAATAAACGGCCATTAACATTAAAAACAGGAGAATTCCATTGGAGGCATTTTTCACCTTATCTGAAATGAAAAATAAATATTAAAAAATTGAATACATTTTCGTCAACATGAGAATTTTTTTCCGAAAATAATTTAGCAAAAATAAATAATGATAAAACTTACGACTGGGCACAAGGGCCATAGCGAGTCCGCAAATAATTTCCAAAGTTCCAACAACTCGTCTATACCATTTGCTGGGAACTTTAAAATCCAAAGTGCTTGCCAGTGGAAAAACCTTGGCATATTTAACGTATTCTTTTCTCTGAAAGTAAAAAAAAAATAACAATTAGGATAAAGAGGATAATTAATGAAAGAGGCGAAAAAATTTAAATTAAAAAAATATTGGAAATAACAAGGAAAGTCTCTTCTCAAGATTGGCGATTCCCCAACTATCTCAATTGCTGTTGTGTTCGACTTGTGGCAATGGGGACACCAAAATAGCTGTTACGCCGGAGAAACTTGATAATTTGTCAGGCATTCATTTTATGTGCAATTTTACGAGAAAAAAAAAGACGAGATATTTTTCTCAAATATCTTGTTTCTTGTCAATTGTTTCAATTGTTCCTTCTCATGTTTTCTTTTCTTTGAAAGTTTCTGAATATATTATTTAGAGCAATTTTGACAAGACTAACTTTGGAATTCTTTTAATTTAAATTCGACATCTGTTTATTTTCTTTTTTTGATTAAGAAAATAAAGAAACTTGGCGCTTATTTTTAGCAAAAAGGAAAAATGTGAATTTTCTTTTGTTTGATTAAGGGGTATTTTTATCATTGACTTTCAAGGTCTTCAAAGAGTTCTTTGCACATTTTTTTTTGTATTTTTTATTCTTTGTTACCCTGGGGAAATTTTTATTTGAACAAAAAATATAATTTATTTCGAGTTACATAAAAGTATATTTGTCTTAGAGTTTTTTGTCTTGAATACAAATTTTATTCGATAGAGTTATAATTTTCATTTGAGCCAAAAAAAATTTAGTTGAATGCAAATAAAATCTATTTGGACCAAATGAAATTTGTTTGTGAGAAATAAAAAGTATTTAAACTAAAAAAAATTGATTTGAATTTAAATAAAATCTATTTAGAACGTAAAAAATCTATTTAGAACGTAAAAAATTTATTTGGCCCAAATAAAATTGATTTGAACTAAAAAAAATTTAGTCGAATGCAAATAAAATCTATTTAGACAGAATGAAATTTATTTGCGATGGATAAAAATTATTTGAACTAAATAACATTTTTTCGAGACAAATGAAAAGTTCAATCGGTTCTGAGATTCACTTGTGCCAAATAAAGAGTATTTGAACCAAATAAATTCGAGACAAAAAGTTCAATTGGCTCTTAATCAAATATATTTTTTTCCGAGCGTAATTTTTGTTTATATTCTCATTTCTATTTGATAAAAGTAAAAAAAAATATTAATACTAAATTAAAATTGTAAAAAAAAAATATTTTTTCGAAGTTTCAGGTGTAACAATAGAGTGTCGTAAAATAAAAAATTCACCTAATGTCGGTCAAGTTGAACTGGCACAAAAGTTTATCATTTTCTTGGAAAGCATTCATTACAGTTCAAGGTACTTGATTTTAACATGCGCCTCTTAAATACATAAATGCATAGAAAATTAAATAGAAATAAAAACCTTTTGTAACTTTATAATATTTGTCATATATATTATACAAATATGACAAAATAATATACTTTCAAGACCATTATAATTCATGCATGAAGTTGTAACTTTCTTTTCAAAGAGAGGCATATAAGAATTATTGATTTAATGTTTATAATTTATAAGACTCTAGGTGCGGGTTTATAACCCAAAGAATTAATCGAAAGAAATTGATCTCTATGACACTGAGAAAAAAAGAAATTAACTGAATAGAAGCCAAGAAATATGACAAGCGATATTTTTTCTTTATTGAAATTTTAATCGAATGTTATGAAAAATCGGGTCGAGAATTTATTTTAAATTTATTATTTTAATTGTTTTATATGAAATCTATTTTTTAAATTATTTATTACTCGAAATTTACTATTTTATTTGGAAATTATTTTTTATTTGCAATTTTTTATTTTACTTGGAAATTCAAAAACTATTTTTTTCTTAGGTTTTTGAAAAAAATGTATTTAGAGTTTTTTATTTTACTTAAAATTTAAAATCTATTATTTATTATTTCATTTGAAAATTACTATGTTTGCAATATTTTGTTTTACATGAAATTTAAAATCCCTTTTTTATCATTTTTTTTAAACTTTTGAAATTTATTATTTTACATGAAAATTATTATTTATAATTTTGTTTTGAAAAATATTATTTACTTTGAATTCATTGCTTTACTTAAAAATTTAAAACCTATTTTTAATTATTTTTTGGAAAAATATATAATATTTGCAATTTATTATTTTACTTGAAATTTAAAATCTATTTTTTATTATTTTATATTTGAAAGTTATTATTCATTTGCATTTTATTATTTTACTTGAAAATTAAAAAATTTATTTTTCCTTGTGTTTCTGAAAATTTTTTTGAAACTTATTATGTTACTTGAAAACAATATATTTTTTATTATTTTTTGAAAAATCTTATTTAATACTTTATTAGAAAAATATTTGTTGGATTTTTATAATTTTAATTGAAATTTAAAATCTATTTTTTATTATTTTATATTTGAAAGTTATTATTCATTTGCAATTTATTATTTTACTTGAAAATTGAAAATTTATTTTTCCTTGTGTTTTTGAAAGTTTATTTGAAACTTAGTATGTTACTTGAAAAAAATATATTTTTTATTATTTTTTGAAAAATCTTATTTAATACTTTATTAGAAAAATATTTGTTGGATTTTTATAATTTTAATTGAAATTTAAAATTTATAGTCTATTATTTAGTTTGAAAATTATTGTCTATTATTGTATTTAAAATTTAATATTTTTAACGTTTTTAAAGTTCGTAAGTTTCAAATTTTCAAATAAACGACGACTTTTTTTCCTTTTTTTAATTTGTATTTTTTTATTTAATAAAATTATTGTGTGTATTAAAAAATTAGTACATAATAGAAATTTGTTATTTTCTTTGTAATTTATTATTTTATTTCTAATTTATCATTTTTTGTAATTTACTATTCATTTTCCTTAAGTTTTATTAAGAATAAATATCTCAATTTAAAATGTAAACACAATTGACGAATTTTCGATTAAAATTCTAATGAATTATCCTCAGACACAAAAAAATGATAAAAAATTAATTGATTATTATTAATTAATTGATTTCATTGAAAATAAACAGTGATTGTAAAAATTCGTCTATAATTAAATTTGAGTCAGTATTTCGTAAAAATAAAGACAAGAGAAAAGTTACAAAATTTCGAATTTCAAATTTTTATGTCAACAAAATAGAAAAGTTCAATTGAGGAATAACTAAAGAGAAAACGTAGTTATATTCGAAATGCTAAAATTAAAAATCTCGAAGATTAGTGAACAGAAGAAATTAAGAGATAACAATAGGAAAAAAATGCATATAAAATGAATTTACTGGCAAATTTTATTCCTTCGTTTGTTCTAAAAATGTTGAAAGACTACTTTGTCTCTTTTCTGTCAGTTCATCCCACACGCTTTCTTTACGTAATAATAGATTTGAAAATTAAACATGAAGAAAAAAGGGGAAACATTGACATTTTGGTTAAAGCGACTATTATATAAGGAAAAATTAATGAAAACTTTTTTTTCTACTCACCAGGTCCTTGTGAAGATCTTTACTGATATGCGAGGTTAGTTTCATCGTTCCCACAAAGACGAAAAATATGCCCAGAAGGACTGATAATGATTTGAGAACAATTGAACCCATATTCTCTCACGCTCTCTGGTCTCTTGTATTGTCTCAAAAACTTTTTTTTTTATTTATTGAAAATGGATATTCGTCACTTTGACCAGGAGAAATCAATTTGGATCGAAAGCCTACTAGCACTTCTGTTGCCTCGTCTTCGTCGTAGTCGTCACACTTTTACTAGATGCGTTAAGAATATTATTAGATTAGTAAAAAGCCTATACTATTCGAAGAAAATCAATAAATTCCACTTAATCGTTTTACTTCGATTAGATGGATTTGTAAATTTTGAAATGATGTCAATTTATTGTAAATTCACGTTGAATTTCAGTGAATAATTAAACTGAGAATTTTAGTCACTTTGATGTATTATTGATAACGTCCATGTTTCGACGACGTTGTTATCGTCGTCGACGTCGTCGTCGTTGTTTTGTCGTCAGCTGTATCGCGACAGCGCAAAACCGCGGGGACGCTCGGCGTCTCCTGACGTCAGAAATGTATAAAGCGTCGGCGCTTACTGCTGCTGTTGTTATATATACATATTGTTGTTTGCACCCTCACTAAAATCTAAAATCACCCCTTGTAGAAAATTTTTCTCCCCTTCTTTTGTTGGGGAAAGGAAATTGTATTAATCGTTAGAGTAGGTCTAATGCGGGCTGAAATAGTTTCGATCTATGGGGAAAAATTTAGACGAAACGATGGAAATTTACTCCAAAATAAAAATTCTCATTTCTTTCGAAATTATTTTAAAAGTTTAGCAAAGGAAATAAAATTGTGTATCATCGTTTAATTTAAATTCAAATTTTTAAAAGAAAATATTATTTATCTTTAGTAAAAAATATTTTTTTTGAAATATGTAAGGGAAAAATTATTATTATTATTACAGGGTTGTCACGCTTTTACCCTTTTCAAATTTTCTGACTTTTCCATGTTAAAAAACGCAATTTTTCCACGTTTTTTAAATTACATTAATTATTCATTAGAAAATTATTGGAAAACTCAAGAATTCAATTATTTTTAAAAGTAACATAATTCTTCGCAAAAATCCAATTATGTTCCAAAATTGCCAAAAATTCCCGTCAAAATTTAAATAATCTTTATAAATAATAAAATTTTTCTCCAAAATACATCTATTTTCGAAAATTTTAATGAAATTTAATTTAATTTAATTAAAATTTAATTTTATTTCTTGTCAGAATTTGAATTATTTTTTAAATACAAAATGTTCATCAAATTTCTCGAAAAATGCAATTATTTTAAAAAATTTTGTTAACAATTTTTAATAGAATTCAATAATTATTTAAAAATTTGTTGATAAAGTTCTTCTTGACAATTCAATTTTAAAAAAAGTTCAATTATCTAATAAAATGTTTATTTTTAGAATTAAATAAATCAATTCTCGTAGAATTTTCAAATATAAATAAATATTTTTGAATATTGATGATATTCAATTATAATCAAAAATTTTTCCTGAAATTTATTTTTAATTCAATATTTATTTGAAAATTCTACCAGAAATCAATTGTTTAACTATAAAAATAAACAATTTATTAAATAATTTAATGTTTCTTAAAATTGAATTTTCATAAAAAATTTTATCAACATTTAATTATTATGTTTCTTATTATTATTATTATTATTATTATTATCATTATTATTTATTGTCAAGAGACAAATTTAAAAAAACTTTAACAATAATTTCATTTTTAGAGAAAATCGAAGAAAATCTTGTATACTAAAATTAATTGAAATTCTGCCAAAAATATTAATAAAATTTTCGAAAATAATTGAATTTCGGAGAAAAATTTTATTATTTATAAAGACAATTTAAATGCTGACAAAATTTTTTGTAAATTTTCAAGCATAATTGGATTTTTGCGAAGAATTATATTGCGTGTGAAAATAATTGAATTCTTCAGACTAATTTTATTAAACTTTTGGTTTAAATAATTGAATTGTTTTGTAAAATTTTATGAAAATAACAAACATGGAAAATAATTGAATTTTGAAAAATTGTTGAAATCAATTAAATTTTTACCAAGAGATTTGTTAAAAATATTTTGAAAAAAATTGAATTGTTTTAAAAGAATTTCATTAAAATTTTAGAAAATTTAATTATTTAAAGAATAAATAATAAAAGATTTTAAAAAATATGGGAATTTCTGAGAAAAATTTTACTTCTTTTAAAAATAATTAAATTTTCTTCCATAATATTGTATTTGCTTCAAAATTCAATTTGTTTTAGTGTTTTTAAATATGAAATTCTACTGTAAATACGTTATTTTTAATAATCAATAAAATATATATTAAAAAATTTAAATAATTTTAGAAGAATTTTAGTTATTAAGGTTTTTTAAAAATCTAGGTTTTTAAATTTTTTTATGAAATTCATTTAAAATTGAAATTATGCCGGTATATAAATATTTTCAGAAAATTCTGAGTGTAATTAAAATTTAAAAAAAAATAATAATAATTAGAAACTTTATATTCTATTTCTTTTTTATGTGAGGCAAAATTGTTCTAATAAATATTGAATTTGAAGAAGAAATAATTTTAAAAAAACGATAAAATGAACTTTCAAAAATATAGAGACATATTTATTCGAATTTATTTATAAATAAATTACTCTAAAGTTTAGAACGTTCAAATAAATGAAATTGTAGAAAACAAATTTTTTGTAAAAAATTACAGTTAAAATTTTTTGAAAGAATTGAATTTTTGTATTTCAATTTTTTTCTCGAAAAACTTTCAAAAAAGTATTTAAAAAATTTTAATTGATTTAGAGAAGTTTATTTAAAAAATTTTAGAAAATAATAAAGAAAGAATTAGAGTTGTAATTTGTGGAAAGAATTTAATCTCAAAATGTTCGCTATTAAAATTGAAATTAAAAATTTTTTACTCCTGTCGAAGAATAAATAACAAGTATTTAAATATTGATTTAACAAATATATTCAATTTTTAAATTTAATTAAATTTAAAAACGGTTAATAGTTTGCAAAATAAATGAAAGAAATGAAGTTCACAACGTTTATAATCAACGATTAGAAGAAAACTAATTTTTAACTTAAAAAAACCAAAAATTAAATTTTTTAAAAATTACAATTGGAATTTTTCAAAAAATTGATTTTTTCAAAAAACTGAATTTTTCAAAAATTAAAATTAACTTCAAAAAATAATCCAATTAGTAAAAGCCATTCAATTTTAATTCAATGCAAATAATTTAATTGTATTCACAAATAAATTAGAGAAAACCAAATTAAAATTTGTTGTTGAAAGTCAGCTGATTAATATTAATAAAAAAAATTCATAGCCAAATATTTTATTTTAAAACACATTTTTCTCCAAATTGTCGATTATAAACGTTATGATTTTATTCAATCTAAGAAATAATTTTAAATCAATTTTACTTGCATCGTGAAAAGTTACAGATAACTAAAAAACTAAAAATATACATTTAAAATAGTAATAAAATTTTTATATCTTAATTTGATATCGTAGATTAAAAAAATGGAAATTCTCACAATTTTTTTTTTATTAACACCAATGTTTTGAACACTATACAAAATTATATATATATATATATAAGAATGAAACGGACAAACGTGTATAACAAAACGAGAATGTCAATAATAAAAAAACGAACATCTTTTTCTGTCCATCCGATTCTTACTTAAATTTACTCATATAATAATTGTATTTATATTAGTTTTATTTTTTTTTTACACATAACCTAAGGTTGAATGGTACTTTGAGAAAATATTTTACAGTTTACAAATATCATTCTTTTAGAGTTAATAATTAGAAATTAACATAAATAATAATTTTAGGATAATAAATTATTTTTCTCGCCGCTGGTATTTAATTTAAGATTGATGATTAAATTTTCTTTTGAGACAATTGTCGTCGAGGCATTTGTGTCTGTTAAAATAACAGGTCTCTTTCGTTTGATGATCACTACTTTTTTCTTTCGTAATTTATCGTCTGCTTTCTTCGTTTTGCCTTTTGTATCCATTGGTTCTGGTTTGACTTTTTGGATTGGTTTTTTCACTTCTTTTAATTTTGGCTCCTCGTTTATATTGTGTAGGAGTTCAATTGGTTTTTGTGATTCTTTCATGATTCTTCTTCGATCCTTCACGACACTGGAAATATTTGCCGGAGGAACTGCTTTTGTTTCTACTTCATTGGTGGTCTTTATGGAATTTGTCGGCGAGAAGGAGACTTTTTTCGCTTCTGTCGTACACAATTCTTCGGCTGTTTTTTCGACATTTTTCGAGCACGTGGTTTCGTTTTCGGTAGTTTTATTATTCTCTTCTGTTGTAATTTGATTTTCTTTCGTAATTTTATTTTCGTTTGCAATTTTATTTTCTTTTGTAATTATCCTTTCGTTGGCAACTTTATTTTCTTTTGTAATTATCCTTTCGTTTGGAATTTTCTTTTCGGTTGTAAATTTATTTTCGTTTGTAATTTTGTTCTCCTCTTCAGTAATTTTATCTTCTCTTGTAATTTTGTTCTCCTCTTTTGTAATTTTGTTCTCTTCGTTTGTTGTTTCGTTCTCCTTTTCTGTAATTTTATTCCCTTCTTGAAGTTTGTTTGGTTTTTCAGTAGTTTTAACTTCTTTTGCTTTTGTTATTTTATCATCTTTTGTAATTTTATTGTTATTTTCTGCGATCGTAGGTTCTTCTCTCGAGACTTTGTTTTCCTTCTCTGCAAATTTAATTTCTTCCTTTGAAACGTTGTTCCCCATTTCGACAATTTTATTTTCTTCTTTTGTTACTTTGCTCTGGTTTTCTGCAAGTTTTTCCTTCGCTGATTTTTTATCATCGTTCATAACATTCTTTTCACTTTCCGTTAATTTAATTTCCTCGGTTGTTAATTTGTCTCCCTGTTCTACAATTTTTTTGTCCTCCATTGTAATTTTAACTGCATCTTTCGTTTTTTTATCTTCTTTTTTATTTTTTTTACCTTTGACCTTAATTTTAACTACTTTCCTAACTTTATCTTCTTTTATAATTTTATTTTCTTTTGTAGTTTTATCTTCTTTTGTGATTATATCTTCTTTTGTGATTTTATTTCCTTTTGTGATTATATCTTCTTTAGTAATTTTATTTTCTTCTGTAATTTTATCTTCTCCTTCCTCAATTTTTTTATTCTCTTTTGTAATTTTATTTTCCCTGTCTGTAATTTTAACTTCTTCTCCCTTTGCAATTTTTTTATCCTCTTTTGTAATTTTACATTCTTTGTTTGTAATTGTAACTTCTTCTCCTTTCGAAATATTTTTATCCCCTTTTGTAATTTGATTTTTCTGGTTTATAATTTTAACTTCTTCTTCTTTCGAAATATTTTTATCCCCTTTTGTACTTTGATTTTTCTGGTTTATAATTTTAACTTCTTCTCCTTTTGAAATACGTTTATCCTCTTTTGTAATTTGATTTTTCTGGTTTGTAATTTTAACTTCTTCTTTTGTTACTATTTTATCTTCCATTATGATTTTATTTCGATCTTCGTTTTCTTCTCTCGATATTTTATTTCCCTTTTCTGCACTTTTATTTTCTTCTTTCGTAAGTTTGCATCCTTTTTCTGATATTTTAACTCCTTCGTCTTCTTGTGCTATTTTTTGATCTTCTTTTGTAATTTTATGTCCTTTTTCCGCAAATTTATTCTCGTTTGTAATTTTATTTTCCTTCTTCGCAATTTTATCCCCTTTTTTAATTTTTCCCTTGTTCACAATTTTTACACTTTTTGCATTTTCAGAAATTTTTAGTTGATTTTCTCCAGTCGTCGAATTATTTTTCACCTGCTCGCTCGTTTGTTGACAATGTTTTTCTTCTTTCGCCGCATTCGCAGTTTTCAATTCGTCATGACTTTTTTTCACTAAATCCGATTTCTTAACCTTTTTCTTCTTTTTTGTTGGACTCGACATTTTTTGTTCGGACAATTCTTGAACATTTTGCGTATCGCCCTTCATTGTAAGTTTTATTTCTTCTATCGATTCGTTTTCAACTTCTCTCAATATTTCTTTTGCACTTTTGCCTTCTTTATTTTCCTCCAAAACTTTCTCGGCCGATTCAATAATTGAATTGAGATTAACAAATCTTTCGAAAGTGCTGTTTAAAATATCGACGACTATTTCTTGAACTATTTGGGGACTTGAATCCGTATTTTCTTTGGAAGATTTATTTTTGTTTTCAATTGTCGGTGTATCTGTAGATTTTGTATTATTTTTGCCTTTCGGATTTGTTTCCGATTTGCTTTCGCTTGTTTGATTTTTTCCATTGTCAATAATTGTACTTTTTGCATTGTCGATAATTTTTTTGTCAATTTGTGTCTTCTTTGTTTCACTAAATTCTGTCTTCTTTTTAGTTTTATTACATTCGATTTTCGAGTTTTCGTTTTCGATTTTAGTCCCTTGAGTGTTGATTTTGTTCTTCGTGGATAAATCGTCTCTTGTGGTAATTTTACTATTAACTTCAGTTGCAATTTTCAAAGTAATTTTATCGGAAAATTGTGTCTTTGCCGGAGATAAAACTTCGCCGTCTTCTAATTCCTTGTGAATGATTGATTCTTCGGGAATTTTTTGCTTCTTTCCTGAGTCGGTTGTTGGAATGTTTTGGATATTTAAATTTTTGCTAGAATTGATTTTCTCCGTCTCTTTTTTGGTTTCTTTGATTTTCTCCTCTTTATCGACACTTTTGCTCTTCTCTTTTCTCTCATCACTTCGTGAATCTTGATCTCTCCGGGCTCGGTAATTTTCCAATGTTATCTTTTTATTTGGATCGGTAATTTTCAATAATTCACCACGACTTCTACTTCTCTCGGAATAGTGCATTTCCGGTTCTCTTCTCTCTCTACCACTGCCGCAACTTTTGCTCCTTAAGGAACAATTATTCCTACTGAATCTTCGCTCTCTTCTGTCGTTGACATCGTGTGCTATCAAGTTGGCATCCGAATCATTAGGACGATCGAATTTATCCCGCCAATCTTCGATTCTATTCGGCCTGTGATTTCGTGGATCGTAATTATCACTTTTTTCTTTCGGGTAATTTCTCTCGGGACTTGGACTTTCGGATCTTCTGGAACGTTTGCTGTTTCTATCGTGACGATCTCGTTCGTATCTTGGATCATCGAATCTTCCGTGTCGATTTGTGTCGTATCGTCTCTTTTCGAATTTATTATCGTGCCTGTGATAATCTCTTTCGTACCTTCTGTGCTCGAGTCTTCCTCTGAGATCTCTGTCTCTTTCGTAATGCCTCTCTGAATCGTATCTATTTCTCGATTTCTCATATTCGTGCCTTCCTCTTTCCCTGTCGTCTCTGTCCCTTTTTTCCAGCTCTTTGCGTCGATCTGGTAAACACGCTGAGACTTCGGTCATTTTCTGCAGTCGTGAGGCCAGTGAACTATGACTAGAATCTTCCATTTTTTTGCCTTTGTCATCGTTTGTTTTCGAAAAATTCGCATTTATATTACTATCATAATTACAATTTTCAGACTTTTGATTCGATTCTTTTTCATCCTCAGGACCCCAGTATTCTCTCTCGCACTCTGTTTTTGTTCGCTTAACAGGAATAGTCTCACAATAATCATCATGTGGTCTTTTCATTGTCAGTCTATTAAACAATATTGATTTATTCTTCATGTCTTCGTTTGAAGAGTTCGTTAAATTCTGAGAAATTAAAGTTGTCGATGATTGATTTTGCAATTGATTTGAAGAGGACACATTTTCCTTATTATCTAAATTACACTTATTATCAGGCACTGGTGGTTTGACAATTTTTTCCGACTCTTCTAAAGTTGATTGTGTTGTTTCTTCGATTTTTTTCTCCTTCTCAATTTCCTTTTCCTGCTGTTTCTTTCTATCTTCATCCTGCAATTTTTTCCTAAGTCTCTGGGTATAGATGGTTTCGAAAATCTTGTGTGGCTCGTATTTTTGCAGAACATCGTCATCATCTTCTTCGTCAATGTAAGGTTCGGAATTACAAACGTATTCGGTCACGTCGGCGATTTCTGTTTTTGGAGCATCATGTTTTACAGTTCCACTCTCGTCCGTTGGAGGTTTCGGAATATTTTTTTCTGCTTCACTGATATTTGTGGGTTTAGAAACAGGTCCATCTTGCTTGTATCTTCCACGTCGAAATACTTTATCGTTCAATCTATAAATTAGAAAAAATATTTTAGCTCATTAAATTTTAAAATTAAGAATTATTTTCAATTTTAGTTTCATGTTTTTCTATTTTACAAAAAATACTATCAAAACCTCTTGAAATCTTCTTCCATATTAATTATTAGTTGTTGTGTACTTTTTGTTCCCCAACTTTTTAAATAATTTTTAATTTTAAATATTTTCAATTTAAGAATTATGTACTGAAAATTATTGAATTCTTGCAAAGATTTTTATCAAATAATTTGCGAATAACTGAATTATTTCTACGAAGAATCTTATTAGTCATGAAAATAATTGAAATCTCACAAAGAATTTCAATACAAATTTTAAAATTCCTAATTAAGTTATTTGAAAGAATTTCTTTGATTGAATGTTTTTAAAATACTAGAAATTCTTTAATATTTTAATTAGAAATTTTGAGAGTAATTGAATTCTATGAACAATTTCTTAATAATTTCAAAAGTAATCATGTTTCTTAATAATTGAAATAATTTCTGTAATTTATAGAATATAATCGATTTTGTTAAAAATTGTAATTAATAATTTTACTATTGAAATTTTATTACAATTTTATTCATAGAAAATTAAACTCTTTTAAGTATTATTATTAGAGTTTTTATAAATATTTAAATTTTTTTGACAAATTTCTTTAATTTTTTTTAAATAATATAGTTTTTTAAATAATTTTAATTGAAAAATATTTCAGTTTATTGAAATTGCATTGAAAATAATTGAATTCCAGAGAAGAATTTTATTATTTATATAAACAGAATTTAATTTATATGATGTATTTTACTACTTATAAAAATAATAATTATTCAAATTCTTTCAAAAAATTTTATAAAGAATTAAAGAAATGAAATTCTTTCCTACAAAAAAATAAAATAAAATAAAAAATAAAAAATAAAAAAAATAAAAAAAAATTAAAATTAAAAATTAAAATTAATTAATTAATTAAATTAAAATTTAATTAAAAATATTTGAATTCGGACAAAGATTTTACTATTTAAAAAATAATCGAATTGTTTTATAGAATTTATTAAATTAAAAAAATGGAATTCGTTTGCCAGATTTTATTGAAAATAATTAACTTTTAGCAAACATTTGACTATTAAAAAAAATAATTGAATTATTTCGAAGGATTTATAGAAATATTAGAAAAGAATGGAAATCTGTTGTTAAATTTTATACAAATTTTATTGAAAAAAATTTAATTTTAGCAAAGATTTTACTTTTTAAAAAAATAATGTAATTTTTTCGAAGGATTTATAATTTATTAAAAGTTTAGAGAATAATTTAAATTTTTATTGAAACTATTGAAAACATTTGAATTTTGGTAGACATTTTCTTATTTAAAAAAGTAATTGAATAATTTTAGTGGATTTGTTAAAATTTGGAATTTAATTGAATATTTGCAAAGATTTAATAATTTTAAAAAATTATTTAATTCTTTGGGGAATATTTAGTAAAAGTTTGTTGAAAATAATTGAATTTTTACAATGATTTTACTATTTAAAAAAATAATTAAATTATTTTGAAGGATTTATGAAAATTGCAGAAAATATTCGAATTCTTTCATGACATGTTATTAAAATTTTTTTGAAAATAATTGAATTTTTACTTAATAAATGAATATTTTAAACTAATTTGTTTTTTTACGTTTTGATTATGAAATTGTTTAAAAATAAAAAAATTTGGAATTTGTAGTGTAATTGTAAAAATAAATATAAAAATTTCTGGAATATTTTTCAATTTTCTAGTTTGTGATTAAAAAATAGAATAATTTAAAAAATAAGAAATTTAGAAAGAATTTAAATTATAAACATAACCTACAACTGTCAAAGTTTTACGAAACAATAAATGGGTTTTCATTTATTATAATAAATTTATCCTTTGAATTTTTTTTAATCATTGTTTAAATTAGAGAAAGAATCTTTATAATTAATGAAAAAAGCTGTTTTAAAATACGTACTGTCGTCGAAGATCGTCTATCATTCGGTCCTTTCTAGCCACTTCGCCCTTAGCTGTCAACAACAGTGACGAGTAATTATCCTCCAATATTTTATTGCATTTCTCAAGGAACTTTGTCTTATTCCTCAAATCATCCAATTCGGTCTCAAATATCACGCATTGTCTACACTACAATTTGTTAAATAAAAATTATTAATTTTCAAAAATAACAACATAACCTCAAAAGTATATATATTTTTAATTCTCTAAACTTACTTTTTCCAAATCTCTTTCATTACATACTACATCTGTAAACGCGTAGATATCAATTTCTTCTTCCATAGCACAAATATTATTTAATTATTGCACACAATTTCACATTATTAACAATAATAACAGTTTATGCAATTTGCACAACAGCTGACACCTTGTACGTGTGTAAAGTTATGAACGCTCATGTGTGCACGCCTGCGCATTTATTTCTAGAAAGGAAAAAATTAATTTTCCTTTACTAAAATTCGAGAGAGAGAGAGAAAGAGAAAGGGAACAACGAAAATTGAATAATTTTTTATAATATTGAATATTTTTTTTCAATATTTGAAGACTGTGTAATTTATTCGATTTTTAAAAATTCCCGCTCAAAAGCAAACTGACCGACCCATGACGGTAAGGTAGGTCTGCATCTACTTTACCAACAGGTCAAGAACGCACGCGCACAAATGGTTCATGCCAGTAGTTCTCAATTCCAACCGTAATTAACCGGTGGCAAATTATTTTTACACTAAAAAAAGGGGATTTTCGACTAATCTAAAAACAATAGACTGTAAATTCGATTGTTGTGTCCACCCGATAGTTGATTGGAAGGAATTTGTTGGGTTTATTGTTGTTATCAGTGACTATTGGAATGTTTAATAGAAGAGAAACACTGAGGTCTGGCATAAACGCCATTCGCCAGTCAGTTCTCAGTGGTGACGCGCGCTGTTGACTTGTTAAGTCTTATGTATATGTTCTTTATTCAAAACTATCGTACAAAAATTCCGTCCAAACTTTTGTACCTGCTTCCATTGTTTTATAAGTTAAATCCACTATCGTGATATAACGCAGAAAGTGTTGTATTTGATAAGGTGTTTCGATGAGGATAATGTGCATCGTTTAGTGTATAGTGTTTGAACTTGGGGAAAAAAAAGAATACAGGACAGCCGGTAGCAGCGGATGGCGCTTTAAACTATGGAGTAGTAATTTTTCAAGGAGAAATCTCTGGAGCCTCTTACTTGAAAAGCAAGGTAAAGAATCCACTCCACTCACTTTAGATTCTTGAAAATTGTTAACACTGTTTTCGACTTGAATCACGTTCTATTATTTAAACCACCGTCGGACCTGTTGATGCAGCGTTTACGTTACCAGGGTTACTTGGTACGTCGAACTCCATGTGAATATTTTTGTCGAAAACACTGATATTCTAAAACTCTTGTTCCTCTTGTTCAATTATTTCTATGTCAATTATCTTTTTTCCTTTCTTACGGTTTTCAAAACGAGGTTATTTTCCAATTCCAATATTTACAAATTGAATATTTAACTATTTGACACGTTTAAATGCGTGAAATAAGGAAAGAATGTAATGGTTTGAAAGTAATTGGTAAATAGAGAAAATTAGATAAAACTATTTGAAGTTTGTTTTTCACGTAATGGTGACTAATTGAATTTGAGAATAAAGCGGAGAATTCCTCGATAAAAGTTTTAAGAATTTTTGACAAATCGACAAGTTTAAATTTTTAACAAAGGAGTCGCGTTCGGTTACCTACATTTACAAACAGTCATTATTGTAATCAGCAACTTGACTCATAACTAAGTTATTGCAAATGATTCTGGAATGCTATTGTAATTAAATAAGAACTAATTTACTGTGTTTTACTTTCTGAAATCTAAATTTTTCTACACTTGTTTTTTTTCTACGCCTTCGCTTTATATAAACGTGACAAATCAACTTTGCAATTACGACGTTCATATAGAGTAATTCATAATAAGTAGTTAATAGAATTAATTGGTCAGTGTTAGGTACTTGTAAGTGACCTAGATTATCGAGACCCGAATATATTATCTTAGTTTCTTCTAAAATAAACATCAAACAGTCCATTGAAAGTGATTCATCATTCTTTTTATCAATAAATACTAAAAAAATGTTAATTAACGATAAAATAAATAAACTTACCAAATAAATAAATTACAAAAAATAAATTAAATTAATGGTATAATAATAAAAGTAATTAAATAAATAGAATAAAAATAGTGAATATTGTAAAAATAAAAAAATACAAAAATACAGAAAAATACAAAAATTGGAAAGAAAATCTATTGTCTTAATTCTAGGAAAATAGACTTTCTCTCATACATATTTGAATATTATTTTCTAATATATTTTTCTAATAATTTGGTGAAATTCAAAACGTAAAATACAAAGTTATGAACGCAAAAGTGGTTCTTTTTACGAGAAACAAAGTCGTAATATCAAAATTTTACGACTCGGGTTTAATTTGCAAATAGTAAAAACGTTTTAATTATATACAGAGATTACACACAAATATTTAACCTGAAAAAAATAATAGACATACCTGAGGAAAAAAGACAAGTGTTTGTTACGCTTTCTAATTATAAAGAACAATAATAATATATTTATTAATACTTTGAACATTTTTTTTTGAAACTAAAATGATGTCTTTATTTTGGAATTATTATTCTTTTTTTCTAAAAATATATTTCGAGACGAGGAAAAAAATTGAATATTTTAAATAAACTTGTCATTCTTTTGTACGCCACTCCTCGCTGTAAAATGTTTTATATAATGAAAGTAACGGATTATTTCTAGGTTTGCGTGATTGTTGGTCTATAGTTGGTATAATTTCTGGTTAAATCTTAAAGGCAGGAAAAGGAAAATTACTTTCTTTTTGTACATTTAAAGAGATGTTGCGTAAGATGGGAATGTCTGAGTTTCGCCGGTGAATTCTTTTTTTTTTTTTATTCATTTATGAATTATTCATAGGAGAATATTTAATTGCACTTCTTCTCGTATGTGAAATAATTGATAACAACATTACTGGGTCAATATTTTCAGTACGAGATATAGTTTTGACAAGAGATAAAAAAAAGTGTATGGTTTAATTGTTTTCTGTGAGATAGTGCAATAATCATAAGGATAAATTATTATTATTAGAGGAAGAGTAAATAATTTTGTGTTTATTTTTTTCTGTTTTATTTATTTGTCAAATTTTTTTCTGATTAGTTGTTTTTGGTTGATTGCTTTTCCTAATTTTTGTTGGTGGATAATTCAATAATATTAATTTTTTAGGAATTAGAAATATTATTTTTTTTGTATTAGAATTTTTTTACTCATTTGTTTTATTTTTTATTTTAAACTTTAAAATAAATCAAATAAGAGGAAATAATTCGAATATTTTTAGAATTTTGTCGAGCGAAGCGATTTTTAAGTGAAAATTTGGTTTTCAAAATTTAATTTTTGTGTTTTTGGATTAGTGGTATTATAAGCTATTTTGAAATTAATTTGAGAATGTTTGGAGTTGGTTTATTTTTGAAATAATAATTTTATCACCATTTAAGAGAGTTGTAATCCAATATTAGAGAAATGATGGGTTTACCATTATATTGCTTTGCACTAGACAAATAACAAGCACGACTCGTCATGAACAAATAAACTGATAAGAGAACATGGAATTCAATCTTTCGTTAAATATTCGACCATTAAGTCTCGTCGCATTTCAAGATAAGATTAAACTTTTATTATTATTTATTAATTTTTATTTTTGTTATTAATTTTCATTTTTATTATTAATTTTTATCATTTATTGCCATTTTTTATTGATTATTATTAATTTTTATCAGTTATTGTCAAGTTTTATTATTTACTATTAATATTTTTATTATTTACTGTCGATTGTTCTGAAATTAGAGACGAAAAATATTTTTTGCGATTTTTAGGAACGAAAATATTGCTTTTTGGACCTATTTTTTGTTAACTTTCATCTATTTTGTAAATTTTTTCTTATATTTTTTAATTAAATGTTTAGTTTTTGAATACTTTTTTTATTAATTTATATTCTAATAGATCTTAATTTTATAATAATTTTAATTTGTTAAAAACTTCATCGAATAAAATCTCATAATTCACTCTGTATTTAATTCGTCAATATTGTTAAAATTTGAAATTCCAATTAATTTTATTTTTAATTGCGCGCAAATTCAATGAAAATAGTGTCAGGAAAACAAAATTTTTTGCAGTAAAGTCAGGAAAATGACAGAAAAAATCATTTTTCTATCAGAGAAATTTAGGAAATTGTGACTGTTTTTCGATTTATTTTTCATAATTGTGACTTTTGATTTTTTTTTCCAAATATTGTAATAAAATACCACATTTTTTATTGTAAAATTTTGGACAATTTAATTTAAAATAATAAATTTTTTTCAATTAATTTGCTACAATTTTTGAAAATCAACTTTTAGTCTTTTTAATTCAAAACTTTGAACATAATTAAATTATCAAAAATTTTAATGACAAATCTTTGGATAAATTAAATAAAAATGAAAATGAAAAATTATTGAAAATTAGATTTCTAAATTTGTAAAATTCAACTTTTTCAGTATTTGCAGATATATATTTCCGAAAATTCAAATAAATACCAAAAATAATATTTTAGAATTATTTTCAACATTTTGGAGAAAAAAAATCATGTTTTATATTTTTATTTAAAATTCATCGAGAAATTAATTAGTTATTTTAAATTATACCAAAATTCTTTTAAGAAATTCAATTATTTTCGAAAAATTACATAAAAATATTTTTAAAACCTAGTTCTTAGAATTGTTTTATCATGCTTTTGTAAGATTCAATTATTTTCGAACAAAGTAAATAAAAATTGATAAAAATGTACTTTTTCGATTCTTTTAAAATTTCGGAGAAGTCAAGGTCATATTTACAAATAAAATTCTTCAAAAATTCGATTATTTTTAATTATTTTTTTCAAAACTTCAATTATTTTTAAAAGATTGTATCAAATTTTAATTTCTTTTTGTAATTTTTCAATTGCTAATAATTAAATTATTATCTTTCAAAAATTATTTTAAAATATTTTTAAAAAAATAATTGTAAGAATTTTTTTTATAAATTATTGAAATTATTATTCCTTAATGACTTGAGAAAAAATTGTAGAAAGTCACAATTATTATTAAAAAAAAAATAAGATCCTAAAGTTCTGAACGTTCAAATGAACGACATTTATTTATTTCTTCTAAAAATTAAATTTTTATTGCAATTATTTTGTGTCACTAACAAAAAAATTAATTACTGAATTTGTAAACGTAAAATTTCAGTTTTAAAATTTTTTTATCATTAGTAATTTATTAAAATATCTTCAATAAAAAATATTCCGTTTATTTGAACGTTAAAAACTATGGGATCATTAAAAAAATTGGAAAAAATTCTAAAACTTGCAGTTCAAATTTTTAAGTATTTCTAAATTTTAAGAAAATAAAAAACAATAATTAGTTCAATATTTATTTTCCAAAAGTTATTAAAATTTGAAAAATTTAATTTGGAAATTTTTAAAAAATTAGGTTTTTTTAAAATAGTAAGTAAATTTTTTTAAAGAAAAAGGTACTTGAATTCTCAATAATAATTTTAACATATTGAAACAATTGGAAATTATGTAAAATTTTATATTTTAAAGAATTTTTTTTTTCTCTTAAAAAATTGTCTATAAATATAATTATATTTTTGAAATTATATCATTTTATGAATTTACAAAAATTATAAATAAAATTTTAAAAAATTATTGAATTTTTAAACCGTTATAACAGGAATTTTAGGAATTAATTAAATTTTAAAAGGTTTTTAAATTATATTCCTTGAAAATTTAAGGAAAACAAACGTTTAAAAATATTAAAATTTTTATTTTAAGAAATAATTAATAACATTATTTTTTTTTTAATTATTAAAGTTTTTCAACAATTTTATTCGAAAATTCTGAAAAAATGATTGAATTTTGAATGAATTACAGTTGCAAATTTTATAAATAATTATACTTCAGGAGGTTTTTCATTGAAAATGTTTGAAATTTTAATTGCTCGGGAAAAATAAATATGAATAAGTTTTTAAATTTTTGTATAACAAAAAGTATTAAAGTTTTGAAAAATTTAATTCGGAGATTTCGAAAAATCGTTTCTTGAAAAAATGAAACTAACATTTTTTAAAAATACTTCTATTTCCGAAAATAATTTGAAAAAATTGAAATAATTGAAAATTTTTGCAACTTTTGTCGAAATAAATTTTGAATTTTAATTCAAGTTGTTGTTAGAAATATTTTGGCATTTTCTATACGAGTTGTTCAAATAATTAAATTTAATGAATTTTCTACAACTCGCAAAACTACACACGCGTAAAATTTTTTTTCTGTTGTTGCTTTCAAAACTTGCTTTTCCAAGTTTAATGAAAATTCTTAATTTGTTAAAATAAGAATTTTAAATTAAATTAAGAATTTTCATTAAACTTGGAAAAGCAAGTTTTGAAAGCAACAACAGAAAAGAAAATTTTACGCGCGTGTAGTTTTGCGAGTTGTAGAAAATAATTGAATTCAAGAAGGGTTATAGTTGTTATTTTAAAGAAATTATTAAAATTTATAAATTTTTCTCGTTAATGTAAACTTTCATATTTTGTAAAATTATCTGTAAAAAGAATTTTGTCAAGAAAAATATACTTTTAGAGTCAGAGAAATGTCGGGAAAATATCAGGGAAATTGATAATGAGAAAATTTGTGACCACACTGAACTCTTTCATTCGTTGCATATATTATATTTATATTCTCGACGTGAACATTTTGACACACATATTCGTATATGATATGTGCTAGCAAGTTTTAACAGGACACAAGTATTGTTCGATCAAACGTAACTATGGTGAAAATACTCTTTAGCCTTGCCACATGGTCAAAACATTGAAAAGCAGCAGTTAACTGTCCTGCGCACCTGCCATAGCTGGTGTAGAAAAATAATTGATTCGCTCCTTCAACTATAATAACAGAAAGTCAAATTTTGGGGAAAATGCTGTTGCAAATGTCCCTAAATTTCTAAACGTTCCAAAAAGTCCCATTAATTTATTGCCTTTTTTAAAATTTAGGTTTTATTTATCACAGTTTTCCTAGGGATATCAAACTGAGTCAAAAGAATCAAAGTTGTTGCTTTTCAACACTTTTGATTCCCTTTTTGTCTCAATTTGATATCTGCTGAAAAGCATAGTAAAAGTCTTATACTGTATATTGAATTTGTAAAATGTAAATTAGAGAAAAAATATAATTCAGATCTATAATCTGGTAGAGACAAATTTGTCAAACTTGAAAAATAAATTATTCGGTTTCCCCCAAATTTTATTAATACCTGAAAGTTGATACTATTGTGGTGATATTTTAGTTTACATATTGTATTAGTTTTTGTATTCGAACGAACAGGTGTAAAATCTTGAAGGGTGGGAAAAAGGGACAATGCATGCGGGCGCAATATTGTAGAATCGAATTATCCGGGCAAGGGGGGTTTAAAATTACGGAAAATTAGGGAACAAAAGTTCTTTTTTTTATTAAGAAGGAGATCTTTCGGAAAAAAATACAGGTGCTTGTGCGACAAGACAAAAGGTTATCTTTAATAAATGAATTTGTAGATTTTTCTGCTACCACTAAAAAGAATATTTTTGTAAATTTTTCTAATGGTTTTGTTGGACTAGCTGATACAGAACATCGCAGCTTTTCTAAGGATATCTAATTGATACGATTTTTGTCTAAACTTTAAAAATTTTCAAATGTATATTTAACATTTATGAAGTTAATACTGCGGAGCAACGTTTTGATACTTTTTTTTTGTCTTAAATTAGTATTCTTAGAAAAGGTGTGATAGTTGATACAGTAAAAGTCTGTTGATGATGATACTTAGTGATTGATGATTGATGATACTTAGTGTCATGCGTAGCATAAACATCCTAAATGTTATGTATTTATGTCATAATTTTTGTATTATTCACCACATTTTACGAAAATCCGTACAATTGCGAATCGTAAATGTCTGTATCCGTTACATTGTAAAAAAAGGCATCTTATTTTAAGATACTTTGGTAGCCACTTTTAGGTTGTTTCCAAAAAGTTATCCGAAGCATCTTCAAATGCATTAGTTTGTAAGATAGGTGGAAAAATAAGATGTTTTAATCGTTTTAAAAGTGATTATAATGTATTCTAAGATACTTGTTTTCGCAGTGTTTTTAACAGTGTAGTCCGGAACATTCTACGAATGTTAGTTGCTTTTTCCCACGTGCAATTATTAGTTATTGATTCAAAATTTAATCGAAATGGTTACCAATTCAATTATTAGTTATTCATTCAAAATTTAATCGAAATGGTTACCAATTCAATTATTAGTTATTCATTCAAAATTTAATCGAAATGGTTACCAATTCAATTATTAGTGATTCATTCAAAATTTAATCGAAATGGTTATCAATTCATTCAATCGGATCATGACCATTAGTGAAAAACTCGAAAGTATTTAAAAATTGTACATCTGAGTGACATGTGCCCGAGGACAAAATTAGTATACCTCAGGTCAATTTTACAACTTTCCAGCACCTAATTTTGTACTGCCCTCTCCCCACTCTTTTTCCAACAAAGCATATTTATATATGAAAGAGAAAGAAATGAAGGAGACTTTTACTACGAAACGTACGAGAAATACGTGAATCATTATAACCTCTACTGATGGACTTCTGCATGCTCTGCGGTATAAAATACTATACACACATGTTCACGTAGATTACTATTGGATTGCATACAACTGCGCGTCATTTATGACGAGATGTACAGAGTATAGGTTAAAAACTATAGAGGAAAAAAAAAGAGAAAGTGATCGTGTGTAAAAGAGGGAGAGAGAGAGAGAGAAACTGTACGCAATTTTGCTTCAATGTTGTCCATTCTCAAGTAGCCAACCAACTCCCTCGTATGGTCGATTTAACCAAAGTTCCATCATCGGCCTCCACTCGATAATCTAACTTATACTCGATCGAAGGTCGGAACTGTTTTCCTTTATAGGATTCCTCCTGATCTGCATACCATTATTCCTTTTTTTTCTTCACTTATTCTCATTTTGTATATTGCGGTATTTCAAGATGCAATAGTTACTTTTATTTTTGTAATTCATCTTTTTTTTTATTTATATGCAAAAAAATGTTTTGGATTGAAACCAGATTTTCTACTCTTAGAATTTGTTTTTTTCTATTTTAGCATTCTGCTTCTATTTTTTACATTTATATAATGGAATAATAATCATGCTATAGAATTTTTAGAAATAGCTTCAAACACATTTTTGGAATTGTTTATCTTTATCAGTTAGACTTTCGTTATTTTAGAGAAAATGGACAAAAATTAACCTAAAAGACATGGAAAAATGCTCTCTAAAATATCTAAAAATCTCTAAAAAAGAAAAAATAGCAAATTATTGAATTCAAAATTGAAATTCTTTAATATTAATGGTCAGACTCTCTAGATTCTAATTGTAAATGATTTTAAAATTATGAAAAAAATTGAGATTCAATATGGAGATGCTATTCTCCACTTGTGAACGCCAAGGACGTCCCTAGATGGCAGAGTTAGCAAAATCAGATTTCACGCCATCTGGTGATGACCTTGGCATTCTCAAGTGGAGAAATCAAATCCAGGCTTCGCACTCGATAATTCATTTTAAAAAAGTATTTTGAAGACAGAAAAAAGTAGTTATCAAAAATAAAACTTGACGACTCAATTTTTTTTATAATTCTTAATTACTTTCAAAAAAAGAATAACTTTTTTAAATCAATATTTAAATACTTACCTGTTTATATACAATGCATTTTTAAAATTTAACTATTTGCAAAAATTAGAAAAGTAATTCATTTAAAATTCAATATTATTTTTCTTGAAATTTGTAAATAAAATTATTCACAATGTTAATCATTTTATTCAATTTTCCAATCAATTCTTATTAGGAAGTTCTTTTCGAGAATGAAATCATTTAAATACAAAAATGAATAATTTATTGAATATTTCTTAAATTTGAATTCTCACAAAGAACTTTATCAGCATTTTTTTTAAATAACTGAATTTTTAAGAAGATTTGCATTACAATTTTTAATAAAAATTAAATTAATTCAAGAAATGTATACTTAGAAATGAATTGAAAATAATTATTACACTCTTTGAAACAAATTTTTTTCAATAATTGCATTTTATCGAAGAACTTTATTAAAATTTTAAATAATAATTGCATTTTTAGGGGAATTTTTTTTATTATTTACAAAAATAATAGAATTTTTGTAACTGAACTTTAATAGTCTTTAAAATAATTGCATTCTTGAACAAGAATTTTTAAAAAATGTTTTTAAAGAAATAATTTCTTTAAAAAAATTTTTTATAAAAATTGTGTTTTAAATATGTTCCTAGAGTTTCGAACGTTCAAATGAACGACAATATTTTGTTTACTTTTTATAATTTGTATTTTTTTACAAAAAAAATTTTTTTTATATTAAAACAAATTAATTTTCAACTAAATATTGTTGAATTTCAATTATTTTTCTTTTTTAGAGAGTAATTTTCTAAAAAAAAAATGATGGTGAAAAAAGTTTCGTTCATTTGAACGTTCGAAACTTTAGTCACATTTTTAAATACCTAATTTACTTTTTTGGAAAATTGTATATTATTTATGAAAGTAATTGAAAATTGTTTAAAAAAATAATTATATGAAGATTTTATTGAAAACAATTTAATTATTATAAAGAATTTAATTATTTAATTACAATTTTTTAAAATAATTGAATTCTTTTTTAGAATTTTATAAAAATATTTAAGAATAATTGCATTTTTTTGTGCAATACATTTAAAATTGTATTAAAAATAATTGAAATTCTACAATGAGTTTTAACATTTGGAAAAATAATTGAATTTTTGCAACAATTATTATTAAAATTTTAAAAAATAATTGAAATCCTGAGAAAAGTTGCATTATTTATAAAAGTAATTAGATTCCTTAAAAAAATTTTATTAAAATTAAATTAAAAACATTAAGATTTGCATTACAATTTTTGTAATTAATTCAATTCTTTCAAAGAATTTTATTAGAATTTTTAAGAATAATTGCATTTTTCGCGCAATTTATTTGAAATTTTATTAAAAATAATTGAAATCATAGGATAAGTTTTAAAATTTAGAAAAACAATTTTTATTAAAATTTTTGCAGAAATGCATTATTATTTGTAATAATATTCGTGAAAAAGTTCTTTGTGATTTTTCAAATTCTTTTGTTTAAAATTCAATTTTTGCAACATTTAATTATTCGTAAATTAATGTTATGTAATGCTTTTACTATTCAATTGTTATTTTTAATTTTAACTGAAATTCATTTTTAAATAAATTTTTATTAGAAAATTCTACTAAAATTCAATGATTTAAATATCAAATAAACAAGTTGTTAAATAATAATTAAATTCTTTTCGACAAATCTTAATAAATTTTTAAAGAATAATTTTTAAAATTGTTTTAAAAATAATTAAAATTTTACAATGATTTTAATTATTTATGAAAATAATTGAATTTCTTCAATGGATTTTTGTTTTTACTTATAATTAATTGAATTCCTGTAAAAATTTTTAACATTTATGAACATAATAAAGCGTTGAATTCAGGAAAATCTTTGGAAGTAATTGAAATTTTGTCAAAGATTTTATTAAAGTTTTTGAAACTAAGTAAATTTTGTGAGAAGAATTTAATTATTTCTAAAGATAATTGAAATTTTGACGAGAATTTAAAATTTTTTTCGAATATAATAATTGATTTTCTCCAATAATTTGTAACGTCTCTAAAATTTTCCAAATTATATCGTACGATTTCCGAACTTTTCGTCTTTTCTTAATTTCTGAGAAGAATTTTATTATGTATGAAAAATAATTGAATCCTTGGGAAGAATTTTATAAAAATCTATTTTTTAATAATTGATTTTTTCGAAAAATATTAGAAAAATTCGGTTTTAATTAGCATTGAATTTCTTGGAACCTTTTTTTTATTTATGAAAATAATTGAATGTTTGCGATGACTATAGACATTTTTAAAAATTATTCACAAAGTTGAAGTTGATCAACGAAAAAAATTGTTTAAAAATAATGCATCAATTTTGACAGAAAAATATTTAAACAAAGAAATTGATGTTTATGTTTTAATGATAATTTTTGTATAATTGTTGTATGAAATTCAATTAAAAAAATATTTTATGAACATTAAAGAAATTTGTGTCGTTGATAAATGTTGTGGACTTCAACTTCGTAATTATTCTGTTCTTTTGGGAAATTTTTTATTAAAATAATAGATATTAAAAATCATTAAATTACGAAAAATTCTTAAAAATAATTGAATCGTTTCTTAAATTTTTAACATATTTTAAAATAATTTTTTCCTTTTAACTAAGAGATGAGTGCGAGGCTTACGATGAGTAAATTAATTTCAAAAGGTTTTAAAACTTTTATCTTTAAAAATTGCAAAAGAAAAAATATTTGTCGCAACAAGAACCCACTTTTATTAATAATTGAAATATTATTATTATTATTAATATTATTATTATCATTTCGAAAATTATTACACTGAAAATACTTAGAACTGCGATAGGTTTTTTAATAGAACAGCAAATGTTTTTATATCGTCATTTAATTAGTTCAAATTTTTTACCAACTCAGATCTAGGGAGTGAGATTTTAACCATGAAACAATGAATTGAGAAGAACGGTTTACAAAATTGTTTTTATTTTTTTTATTTTTAATGGAATGCAGGCAAAGTGCGAGTTGGTAAACACGAATTCGTCACTGCACGCTAACTGATGCACGCGAGGATTCGAATAAATGGAGTTTGTGTACATCTATACAAAAGCAGCTTTCTTCTTTCCTGTCATTTTCAAGTTTACAAAAGCCACTTGAAACTTAAGGGTTTGTTCAATGAGAAATTCATATATGGTCCCCACAATGAAATCAGGTTCTGTATTCATAAAAAATTATTTTCGTCCACAACTGTAGAATAATAATAATAATACTACTTCTGACACGATTAATTAATTCTAAAAAAACGACTGGTCTTTGTAAAAAGACTACTTTTTAGCAAGCAAAAAAAATGTCAACTACAATTTTTTTGGCAGAGCACTAATTTTTTTAGGAAAGAAAATATTAAACATTGCTTGCTTACTAGTGATCATAAAAGTGGAGTAAGTTTTTTTACAAGAACATGGTTCGAACGCAGGAGAATTTATTTTAAAAATTGTAAATGTTGTTAAAAAAAATCGCCGAATTTAGTGTCGATACTAAGCGTCAAAAAATGTTTCTTTTCTGTAAAACCAAAAATAGTGAACAATTTTTTCCAAGCTTTGGAATTCAAATAGTTAAAAGTTTTTCAGAATTGAAGAAAACCAAAATTTAGTTCCATTTTCATTAATAAAAGTTGCAGCAGGAAATAATTTTTGACGCCGAGCTTCGATAAAAATGGAGACAGTTTTCTAAACAGTTTTATTGGCTTTACTTTGAAATACATGAAAGTATAGTAAAAGTTACTTTATTAATTTTCTATTTTTATACAATTAATTCCGTTAGGCGTCAGCGATTTTCTAATATTAATATCAGAAAATCTCGCTGACTTTGCGGTGTAATATCATCGTCGAATAATTTACAAAAAGCAGTTAAGTTAAAACAACCGTAAAATCGAGTTTGCGTTTCCTAATAATATAAATTCGATGCTCATCCTCGATAGTAATTAATGAGTATTATATCAAATTTTCCTATATCCACTGAATACTAAACGGACATATTATTATACGATCACTGTATATGTATACATATACCTCTACATGCGTACACCTTATAATACACAGGATACTTCCTGAGGGGAGCTGAATAATAAGTGCATAAAGGTTTTTTGGAGGGAGGAGGAGGAACTAAAAGAGAACTTCAAACTTAAAAGCCAAGTTAGCCAAGCGAAAAGCTTAAAAGTCGCCACGCCAGTTTGACAAAGACCCACTTTTACTAAAAGTAAAACAAGTACCTAACGAATTGAGAAAAAAAGGACGGATGTGCAAATGATATTTTAACGATGCACTAGGAACAGCCTTTGCATTTTTTCCTTATTCTCATAAATGGAAGGAAAAAAGAACACTTTCTGTAAAGTGGTCAAAAACTATTTTAAACGGTTTATATAATCATTTTTAATTCTCTACACGGCTAATTGGACATTTTAACCTTAATTAATATAAGAGCATTAACTTAATCTAATTCTAATTATTCTACAATTTGTAAAATAAATAAATAAATGGCAAACAAAATTTTATCTTGGAATATTAGTGGAAAAAATTAAGACGAGAAAATATCAACTACCGCGTTTATGAAATTTTCTAAAAAGTTCAATTATTTTCCGGGAGAATTTTATACGATTTAAATAATATAAAATTCACGTCTAAGGCGTGGCGTACTTTATGAACTTTATTTAAAAAATGTTTATTTTTTTAAAATTATTTAATTGAATATGAATTCCGATAAATATTGGGCGGAATTTACACAATTAGTTTTCATGGATATTAATTATACGTTATTAATATCAAAGGTCATAATTTTTTTTCCTATTTTGAATTTCGCGCTAATATAGTTCATTAAAGTACCGCCTAGACGGCGTAAAAATTCTCTCATAAACGAGATGAATTTTCTATCCCGAGATACATTTCTTTTTCAATAAAAATTCAAAATAATTAACTCAATTAATTAAAACAGAATTTTTCTAATATTTTTCGAAAAAAATCAATTATTTAAAAATAGATTTTTATAAAATTCTTCTCAAGAATTCAATTTTTTTTTTTAATAAATAATCAAATTCTTCTGAGGAATTCAATTATTTTTAGAAATAATTATAAAACTCATCGCAGGATTTCACATATTTTTAATACAATAATTTTAAACGAATTTGCGAAAAATGCAACGATTTTTATAAATTTTATTAAAATTCTTTTGAAGAATTTAACAAAACAAATTTTAAAAAAACGAAACAAATTTAGAACATTTATTGTTTGATGTAGAAGCCTATGGCTCACAGAATTTTACGTTTATATAGCATAATTATAATGTACTTTACAAAGGGCATTTAGCCCGTTTATATTGTTAATAAATAAATTCAATTAGTTTCAAAAATTTTAATGAAAATCTTCATAATAATTGAATTGTTTTCCAACATAATATTTAATAAAATTTGTTGATAGAATTCAATTATTATCATAAGTAATATACAATTTTGTGAATTCTCAGGTATTCAATTATTTTTTTATGTAATTATAATTGTTGTTGCAAGAATTCAATTATTTTTCTAAATATTAAAACTCATTGTAGAATTTCAATTATTTTGTATTGCACAAAAAAGCAATTGTTCTTAAAAATTTTTTTTTGAATTCTTTGACAGAATTTAATTCTTTAAAAAAAATTTATAGAAATTTTTTTGGTAGAATATATGAATTGTATTTAATTAAATTATAATAACATTTTTTTTTAAAGAATTCAATTATTTTTTATAAATAATACAATTTTTCTCAAGATTTCAATTATTTTTTTAAATTTTAATAATAATTGATGCAGGAATTCAATTATTTAAAAAAATTTTTAAACTCATCACAAGATTTCAATTCTTTTTAATGCAATTTTAAATAAATCCCACGAAAAATGCAACAATTCTTAAATATTTTAATAAAATTCTTAAAAAGAATTCAATTATTTAAAAAAATTATAATGTAATTATATTCTTTATAACAATCCATAAAATTTTCATATATTTTTTTAAACAATAATTTTTGAAAATTTTATTGAAATTTGTTTGGTAGAATAATAATTGAATTGTTTTCAATTTAATTTTAATAAAAATTTTTTTTAAGAATTCAATTAATTTTATAAATACTACAATTTTTCTCAGGATTTCAATTATTTTTAATCCAATTTTAAATAAATTCCACGAAAAATGCAATAATTCTTAAATATTTTAATAAAATTCTTAAAAAAGAATTCAATTATTTTTAAAAAATAATAATTAAATTGCTTTCAATAAAACTTTTATATATTTTTTTAAACAATTTTTAATTACTTTAAAAAAAATTTACCATCTTCCAAAAAAAGTCAATTATTTAAAACTCAATTTTTATAAAATTTTTTTTGAAAAAAATTATTTCTTAAAAAAGATTTTTGTCAAGAATGTAATTATTTTAAAGACTTTACACTGAAAAAAAAATTTATTTGATTCAAATAACCGATTATTTGTCTACAATCAAATAAATATTTACTTGAATCAAATAATTTTTATTTGAATCAATTAATTAGTATTTGTTTCAAATACTGAAATATTTGATTCAAATAAAAATTATTTGATTCAAGTAAATATTTATTTGATTATAGACAAATAATCGGTTATTTGAATCAAATAAATTTTTTTTTCAGTGTATTAAAGTTCAGTGATAAAAATTCAATCATTTTAGTAAATAATAAAAAATTTCCCCTAAAAATGCTAAAACTATTCTTTAAAATTTTAATAAAATTCTTCGATAAAATGCAATTATTGAAAAAAATTTGTTTCTAAAGAGTGTAATAATTATTTTCGCTTCATCTCTAATTACATTTCTTAAATGAATTTAATTTTTATTAAAAATTTTAATACAATTCTTTTTTTAAATTCAATTATTTTAAAAAATATTGATAAAGCTCTTTATAAGAATTAAAATAAAAAAAAATTCAATTATTCAATAAATTACTTATTTTTCTATTTAAATGATTTCATTCTCGAATATAGAACTTTCCAATAAGAATTGATTAGAAATTGAATGAAATAAAATGATTGAAGTTTAAAATAAGTTTATTTCTAAATTTCAACAAAACAAAATTGTTGAATTTTCTCTCTAAATCTGAATTAGTAGAAATTTACTAATGAAATGGTGAAAAGTCGTCTACTAAATGATTTAGTAATAATTCTACTAACAATTAGTAAAATTTTACTAATTGTTAGTAGAGCGTTACTAATTGATTAGTAGAATTCTACTAACAATTAGTAGAACTGTTTTATTAATAGTCGATAAAACAGTTTCACTAATTCATTTAGTGAAAAAGTGACTTTCAATTGGTAGAATTCTACTAAAACGTTAGTAGAATTTTACTAAAAATTAGTAATATTCTACTAATTAAAAAGGTGAAAAGACGTTCATGAAAACTACTAAAAATTAGTAAAATTTTACTAATTCTTAGTAGAATTCTACTAAGTAGAAGAAATTAGTAGAATTCTACTAATTCAGATTTAGAGAGTTGAAAGAATTACTTTTGTAATTTTTGGAAATAGTTAAATTTTAAAAATGCGTTGAATTGAAATCAATTGAAATATTTTTATTCTTGTAGAGAAAATAAATGGGTAGGTATTTAAATATTGATTTAAGAAAATTATTCTATTTTTGAATGTAGTTAGAAAAATATAAAAAATTTGAGTCAGGTTTAATTTTTCCTTACATCTATTCGATATTTTGTCTTTAAGCTACTTATTTTAAAAATTAATTCTCGAATACCGAAGCCTTGTGTCAAGTGATTTTTATGGGTTAATTATATGCACCCCAACTTTAATAGGAAGTTAATAATGTTAATAGAAAGAAAATCGTGTAATATTAACGATAGTAATGGTAAGAATAATAATGTTAGTACTACTACTACTACTACTACTACTACTAATAATAATAATAATAATAGTAATTATTATTATTATTAATTTTGTATTTTGAATAGAATAGAAAATTTATTTCTTGATGCTATTATTATTATTATAATTATTTTTAATAATAATAGTAATAAGAATAGTAAAAAAAAAATGAAAAAGAAAGTAAAAAAATGCAATTTTGAAAGAATGTACATAAAAGTACATACTGATATTTGCACCGCTCGCAGTGGAGAGATATGTTATATTGAGGCTCGAGAATATGCTCTCTATGGCTGTGGAGCAACAACCCCATTTTATGAGAGATTGTCCTTGAGAAGAGGCTTTTGAAGACGTTTCTGAAGGCCGACTGAATAATAAAATGAACCGCCAGTCTAGGACATAAAAGAGAGCAAGAAGAAAAAAAAAAAGAAAAAAAGAGGAGCTCTCTTTTGCGGAAACATAATGCTAGCTGTAGACCCCAACGAAGCTTCTTTACAAAAAGTGTATTCACTATCATAAACGTATGTACACTTTTTCTTCTTCTTAGATATGAATACCCTTCAAAAAATTTCCTTCTGCAAAAAACTCAAGAAAATTGAGATTTTTTTTGTACTTATATATATATATATATATAGGCAAAGCAATTTTTTCTTCTGCAGGAATTATAACATTTTGTTTTAATGATAAAATCGATTTTTCGAGCATTTCCTACATTACCTTTCTATTCGTTTTTTTTAAAAGTTATTTTTTGGTATAAAATTCTTAATATCTTTCCTAAAATACGAAGCTGAAGTCGGCAACGTTTTTAAAAACGTAAAATCAAAGCAGAACTTTTTTCAAATTACATTCAACTCTAATTTTTATTTGCCTTAATTTTTAAGAAATTAATTGTCACTAAGGATACAACATGATGATGAATCAACATGATGTAGAACATGATGTAGAACCAAAAATAAAAATACCGTACCATTATTTTTTGTTTTCGTTCTTAAAAACGTTGTGGACTTCAGCTTCATCCTAAAATCGTGTATTTTTCCCCCTTTTTTCCTAACTTTTAAATTTTGGTTGAAAATTTTTAAAAAATGTGTTTTTGAAGTTAGCGCCGATGTTTAGCGTTAAGAATTATTGACTGAGGATTTTAAAGATGAAAATGTCGCTAATTTTCCTTTTTTGATTCACTTTGAAATTTTTGATTTTTCAAAAATATTCGAAATACTAGTATAGCCTTAAATTCTCGAAACAATTGTTTGATTTTTTTCGATTTCGCTGAAAAAATTGTTTTCGACCCTCAGCGTCAAGGCTTTTTTAAGAGACTTAGAAATATTCTTGATTGCAAAGAATTTTAACAAATCTTGATACAAACTTTGGAAAAGTCTCCGACGATAATATAAACGGCTATGAGAAAACGACACAAAAAAAAATTGCAGAGTTAAAATTATGACAATTTAAATATAGAAATATTTATTAAAGTGTAGAATTTTCTAAATAGAATTTAACAGTTTTGAAGTATAATTTCTTTATTCTCTCTCTTTTTTTCAGAATTGTCATTTATATATAGTGTCAAAAAAATATTTTCGTCGCTATGCAATGCGAACAGTTTCACAAGTGCATCCACCGTAAGCAGGAAGCAGTTAGTTAAGAGCAATAAACAAGTGTTCAAACAGTGATCGCAAGTTCGCATTAACTTAGTAGCGTGACAATTATTATGTGCAAGTACAAAACTACCTTGCGTAATACGGATCTTCCAGAGAGGTTACTGCTCCCATAAATATAAATTATATATCTATACATTTGAAGGATGAAAGGAAGATGTATTCATTTTTTTCTCCTTTCAATGTCCTTCTCTTGTCAGAAATGAAAAAAAATAATACGGAAGCTCGATGACTTGTTACACTCTTGAACGGTATAGAAGGCTTAGAAAAGAAAATGTTTCTTATTTTGTTTAAAAGCCATTTTCTGCTAAAGGAAGTTATTCATACTTACAAGGAGGATACTTGAACAGATAATAATGATAATTTCCTTTTTTTTAGTAGAGGAAACTTATAGAAACTTAGTTGAATTCAAAAAAATAATATTGTTTAACTTAGAAAAATTTTTATAGAATTTAAATGTCAGGCTATTATGAATCTTACGACCCTTTTCGACTATTTTTTAAATAACGCGACGACTTTTATTAAAAAATTGCGACTTTTTCGACTTTTCTTCCAAATTTTGCTACAAAATACCATATTTTGAGTATAAAATGCAAACTTATTTTAATTTTTATTAGTCTAAAAAGTATAATAGTGAAATCTTTGGAAATTTATTTTTGAATAAGTCTTCTAATTAAATTTTTCAAATATTACAATTAAAAAGATTTTGAATAATTGAAATTTTGTAAAATTTAAACGAAGTTGAAATTTACAATCTTGATCAACGAAAAAAAATTTGTTTAATCTATTTGAATATTACTTTTATTTTAATATTTATTTATATAACAACTGTTAGTGAATAATTTTTTTTGTTGATAAACTTTGTGAGCTTTAATTAATTAATTATAATTAATAATAATAATAATAATAATAATAATAATAATAATTAATTATAATTATTTAATTCAAACTAAATCATCTATTCAAGTATTTTCCTACAATTTTTCAAAATTAATTTTTAAAGAATTTTAATTGCAAATTTTAAGAAATAATATTAAATTCTCAAAAATTTTAATGAATAATCTTCGAGTGTAAATTCGATAAAAATGAAAATTAATGAAAAATAGGTTTTTAAAAATAGTATTAAAATAGTTTTGAAAAAAGAAAATTCTCTGAATTATTACGTTCTAATTTTTTTAAATTCTATTATTTTCAATATTTTCGACAATTCAAATTCACATATATTAAAAATTTTTAATTAAAGTTCTTCAAAAAAAAAAAAAAAAATACAACAACTCTTCAATTGTTTTCGTAAAATTACATTATAATATTTATGGAAAACTAATTAATTCTTAAAATTGTTTTATCATAATTTTTAACGTCGTTGAAGTTAGCAACGTTTATGATCAACGATTGAAAAAAAAAAAATTATTTTTCTACCAAAAACAATAAAAATTATTGTTCACAAATAGTTTTTTTTTGTAAATCATTATTAAAAAAATAAAACGAATTATTTTCTGTACAAAAATTTATCAAAAATTCCATAAAAAATCATTTTTCGTCAGAAATCGTTGACTATAAACGTTGTAAACTTCACCAACGTAATTTTTAAAGATTTAATTACTTTCGAATGAAGTAAATTAAAATTTTTTATTTTAGAATTTTTTAGAAATCATAAATAATTAAAATTCTTTGAAATATTTGATTAATTGTTTTTGTATTTTTATAAAGTCAATTTTTTGAAAAAGAACTTGTCAAATTTTGATTTATTTTTCGAAAGTTTTACTAAATTTAAATTATTTTTAAATAGATTTTACTAAATTTCAATGAACCAAAAGTTTTAAACGTTGAAATGAGCGACAAAGTTTTTCTATTTTTTTAATTTGTTTATTTTATAAAAAAAATTATTTTGTTTATTAAAAAGATCTTAACTAAGAAAACATTTGATTTCAATTCTTTTTCTTTTTTATATGCAATTTTTTAAAAATATTCAAATAGAAAAAAAAATTTCGTTTATTTGTAACGTTCCAAACTTTAGCATCATAAATTTCAATTATTTGGACATTTTTTAATTATATTCAATTATAAAACCTTGTGTATTTTAAAAAATTATTTAGAAATGTTTTGAAAAAGCTAATTTCACCAATTTTGTTTTTTAATTTTTGAAAATATTCGATCTTAATTTAATATCTTTAAAAAGAAAAATTGACGGGTTTAATTATTATAAAAAATTAGATTTTTTGTATGTAAATAATTGAATTTTCGAAGAAATTGCAAAAAAATGATTAAAAATTCATAAAAATAATTGATTTAGAGATGAAGTTTAGTGAAAAATTGTTGAAAATAATTGAATTTTTGAAAGGGTTATACTTTTAATTTTTAAAAATGATTAAATTTCAGAAGTTCAAATTTGTTAAATTTTATTTCATGTGAATAAAAAAATAAGAAGTATTTAAATATTTATTTAGCAAATTCATTCAAATTTTGATTATTATAATTGAATTTGAAAATCAGGGAAATACAAAAAATTTTGTGACAACAGTCACTTAAATAAACGACTTTTTCGTCCTTTTTGTAAATTGGATGAAATTTCTAACAGAAATTTGATTAAAATTTTCAATCTGTTGTTTTAGTATCAATTGGTTTAAATTTTTTAGATTTTATATAGATTTTTTGTATGGAAATAATTGAATTTTCGAAGAAATTGCAAAAAATGATTAAAAAATCATAAAAATAATTGATTTAGAGATGAATTGTAGAAAATAATTGAATTTTAAAAAGGTTATAGTTTTAATTTTTAGAAATGATTAAATTTCAGAAGTTAAAATTTGTTAAATTTTATTTCCTGTGAATAAAGAAGTAAGAAGTATTTAAATATTTATTTAGGAAAATTTGACAAGTTTTGATTAATATGAATTTTTGTGACAACACTGAATTAAATAAACGACTTTTTCGACTTTTCTTCTATTTTTAATCGACTAAAGCGACTTTTTTTGCTCTTTAAAGTCAATCCGAGGCCTGAAATGTGTTTGAATAAATAGAAATTAGTTTTATTTTTATAAGAAATCAAAAGGTTATTCATTACGTTTTTCCTATTTTGAATTTCGCGCCCAAACATTTCTTTAAATAACCGTCTAGAGGGCATAAAAGTTCTCTCACAAGCGAAATTAAGCGAATAGAGTTAGAGAATCATATGATATAAAATTGTTTCGTTTCAGTTACAAAATGATTATTATTAATTACAATATTAAAAAATTGTAAATAATTCCTATTATTAATAGATTCTTTGTTAGGACCCTAAAGTTTTGAACGTTCATTTGAACGAAATTTTTTTTTTTTAATTTGTCCATTTTTTTTCATAATCCTGTTCAGAATAGTAAATAGAACCAATATCAGCCAAAAAATTATAAAAATTTTAATATTAGGGGTAAAAAACCACCCTTAATTAAATAACGTATATGCGTAATAATAAAGTACACCATATTACTATTATGCGTTCGGTTTTTTTTCTGAAAATATTTTTAAAAATTCTAGAAAAATATACCAAGCAATATCCAAAAGGTTAGAATGCTCGCTCGCACCCCTAAAACTCACCCCTAATTTAAAATACTCGTAAATAATATATAAAAATGCAAAATTGATAGAACGCGTTCGACGATTGACCTAAAAATATTTTTAAAAATTCCCTAAAAATATACCACGCAATATCCAAAAGGTTAGAATGCTCGCTCGCACCCCCAAAACCCACCCCTAATTTAAAATACTTGTAAATAATATATAAAAATGCAAAATTGATAGAACGCGTTCGACGATTGACCTGAAAATATTTTTAAAAATTCCCTAAAATAAAAATATACCACGCAATATCCAAAAGGTTTAGAATGCTCGCTCGCACCCCCAAAAACCCACCCCTAATTTAAAATACTTGTAAAATAATATATAAAAATGCAAAATTGATAGAACGCATTCGACGATTGACCTGAAAATATTTTAAAAATTCCCTAAAAATATACCAAGCAATATCCAAAAGGATAGAATGCTCGCTCGCACCCCTAAAACTCACCCCTAATTTAAAATACTCGTAAATAATATATAAAAATGCAAAATTGATAGAACGCGTTCGACGATTGACCTGAAAATATTTGTAAAAATTCCCTAAAAATATACCAAGCAATATCCAAAAGGTTCTAGAATGCTCCGCTCGCTCGCACCCCCCAAAACCCACCCCTAAAATTTAAAATACTCGTAAATAATATAAAAAATGCAAAATTGATAGAACGCGTTCGACGATTGACCTGAAAATATTTGTAAAAATTCCCTAAAAATATACCAAGCAATATCCAAAAGGTTTAGAATGCTCGCTCGCACCCCAAAACCCACCCCTAATTTAACTTAATACTAATTTAAAACATAAACGTCCAAAAGTGAGAGAACGCGTTCGTCAATTGATCTGAAAATATTTTTAAAAATTCCCTAAAAATATACCAAGCAATATCCAAAAGGTTAGAATGCTCGCTCGCACCATCAAAACCCCACCCCTAATTTTACTTAATATTAATTTAAAACATAAACGTCCAAAAGTGAGAGAACGCGTTCGACGATTGACCTGAAAAAAAATTTTTAAAAATTCCCTAAAAATATACCAAGCAATAAATCCAAAAGGTTAGAATGCTCGCTCGCACCCCCAAAACCCACCCCTAATTTAAAAATACTTGTAAATAATATATAAAAATTGCAAAATTGATTGTAGAACGCGTTCGACGATTGACCTGAAAATATTTTTAAAAATTCCCTAAAAATATACACGCAATATCCAAAAGGTTAGAATGCTCGCTCGCACCCCCCAAAAACCCACCCCTAATTTAAAATTACTTGTTAAATAATATATAAAAATGCAAAAATTGATAGAACGCGTTCGACGATTGACCTGAAAATATTTTTTAAAAATTCCCTAAAAATATACCACGCAATATCCAAAAGGTTAGAATGCTCGCTCGCACCCCCAAAAACCCACCCCTAATTTAAAATACTTGTAAATAATATATAAAAATGCAAAATTTGATAGAACGCATTCGACGATTGACCTGAAAAATATTTTTAAAAATTCCCTAAAAAAATATACCAATCAATATCCACAAAGGATAGAATGCTCGCTCGCTCGCACCCCTAAAACTCACCCCTAATTTAAAATACTCGTAAATAATATATAAAAAATGCAAAATTGATAGAACGCGTTCGACGATGACCTGAAAATATTTGTAAAAATTCCCTAAAATATACCCAAGCAATATCCAAAAGGTTTAGAATGCTCGCTCGCACCCCCAAAACCCACCCCTAATTTAACTTAATATTAATTTTAAAACATAAACGTCCAAAAGTGAGAGAACGCGTTTCGACGATTTTACCTGAAAATATTTTTAAAAATTCCCTAAAAATATACCAAGCAATATCTAAAAGGTTAGAATGCTCGCTCGCACCCCAAAACCCACCCTAATTTTAACTTAATATTAATTTAAAACATAAACGTATCCAAAGTGAGAGAACGCGTTCGACGATTGACCTGAAAATATTTTTAAAAAATTCCCCAAAAAATATACCAAGCAATAATCCAAAAGGTTAGAATGCTCGCTCGCACCCCCAAAAACCCACCCCTAATTTTACTTAATATTAATTTAAAACATAAACGTCCAAAAGTGAGAGAACGCGATTCGACGATTGACCTGAAAATATTTTTAAAAATTCCCTAAAAATATACCAAGCAATATCCAAAAGGTTAGAATGCTCGCTCGCACCCCTAAAACTCACCCCTAATTTAAAATACTCGTAAATAATATATATAAAAAATGCAAAATTGATAGAACGCGTTCGACGATTGACCTAAAAATATTTTTAAAAAATTCCCTAAAAATATACCAAGCAATATCCAAAAGGTTAGAAGATTGCTCGCTCGCACCCCAAAAACTCACCCCTAATTTAACTTAATATTAATTTAAAAACATAAACGTCCAAAAGTGAGAGAACGCGTTCGACGATTGACCTGAAAATATTTTTAAAAATTCCCTAAAAAATCTACCAGCAATATCCAAAAGGTTTTGAATGCTCGCTCGCACCCCCCAAAAAACCCACCCCTACCTAATTTAAAATACTTGTACATAATATATAAAAATGCAAAATTGATAGAACGCGTTCGACGATTGACCTGAAAATATTTTTAAAAATTCCCTAAAAATATACCAAGCAATATCCAAAAGGTTAGAATGCTCGCTCGCACCCCCAAAACCCACCCCTAATTTAACTTAATATTAATTTAAAACATAAACGTCTAAAAGTGAGAGAACGCGTTCGACGATTGACCTGAAAATATTTTTAAAAATTCCCTAAAAATATACCAAGCAATATCCAAAAGGTTAGAATGCTCGCTCGCACCCCCAAAACCCACCCTAATTCGGCTGAAATCGAAGTCCCCTGGACACTCAAAATTCAACTTCTGAATTTAAATGTTTGAAATATATATCCTTATAGAAATTTCATTGCTTATAATTCTTTCTTTTAAATTTTTATTGTATCTATTACCGTTTTCAAAATATAAGGAAAAAACTGTTTTTTTAAAGAGCGAAATTTTTATTTTTTTTTTCACTTTAACTCGCGATTACTCAGTCAATTATACAAATTTTTTAATGAAACAAAAACGAAAATACGCGTTTTTTTACCCTACGAGTGACTAAAAAAGAAAAATGATGTTTTAATTATAAATGAAAAAGTTATTAATTTTTTATTGAGATATTTCAAAATTCGTAAACTAAAATTTTTACTAAGCGGGGAAGTTGAGGATATTTTGTGCAACAAAAAACTTCCAGCGAGAAAGTTGTTCATTTAGGTCTAAACAAGTTTTTCCCGAAAGTTACAGTTCAATCAAACCATTAGTTAACAAATGGCGAATGTTAAAAGTCGTTTGCGGCTGAACGCCCAGCGCACGTTTCTCACCCGTATTATGTATACGCAGAATAAAACTCTCCAGCTTGCTATAAGGTGAGAAACGTGCGCTGGGCGTTCAGCCGCAAACGACTTTAACATTCGCCATTTGTTTAACTAATGGTTTGATTGAACTGTAACTTTCGGGAAAAAATTGTTTAGACCTAAATAAACAACTTTCTCGCTGGAAGTTTTTTGTTGCTCAAAATTTCCTCAAACTCCCCGCTTAGTAAAAATTTAGTTTACGAATTTTGCAATATCTAAATAAAAAATTAATAACTTTTTTATTGATAATTAAAACATTATTTTTCTTTTTTAGTCACTCGTAGGATAAAATAACGCGTATATTTTTGATTTTGTTTCATTAAAAAATATGTAAAATTTTGACTGAGTAATCGCGAGTTGAAATGAAAAAAACAATAAAAATTTCGCTCTTTAAAAAAACAGTTTTTTTTCCTTATATTTTGAAAACGGTAATAGATACAAAAAAAATTTAAAAGAAAAAAAGATGCGCAATGAATTTCCTATAAGGATATATATTTGAAACATTTAAATTCAGAAGTTGAATTTTGAAGTGTCCAGGGGACTTCGATTTCGGCCGAGAAAAATTTTTGTGCCCTTATGGAATCCAGTCGCTCAATTTTTTTTTCGATTTTTAATTTGGTTTTCAGCGGGAAAAACCACATAGAAGTATACTACTGTAGTGTTAAAATAAAATCAAATTTTTTGTTTTTTACTTTTAATTCGGTTTTTCGAGTTTATCTCACAATTTGAGCAAAAATCTATTAATTCTGAAGTCAAATTCGGATTCAGCGTCCAAAAAAGCATGGAAAAATACTACTATAGTGTCATAAAAAAAATTTTTATTTTTTTTTATTTTGATTTGGTTTTTGAGACATTTTTTGAGTATAACTAAATAAAGAACCAATTTGGCAATTCTAACTTTGGATTCGGATTCAGCGGGCCAAAATACATGGGAATATACTATTGTAGTGTCTCGGCCAAAAAACATTTTTTTTTGAGTGCCTGTGTAATGAATGAGTTATTTGAAACTATTCATTCATTCCTTTTATCAAAATAAATTGGATGTTATGTATAGTAATACAAACTATAATTTTTTTAATTAATGATAGAACGTCCAAGTGCCCGTCCTGCCGGAACTCCATGGGATTAAAGTAGACGAAAAGACGAAAAAATCCATATATTTGACTTTTTAAAATAATAATATTAAACCATTTTTCAAAGCCCTCAAACTTGCTGTTTCTAAAAAGTAAAAAAAAACATTTTTTTGTAAATTTAATGTAAAGTAATAATACTATTTTAATTTATTTCTATCATTATAAACTGAATAATAAAATTTTTGCAGTACTGAACTTTAGATAATATGATAATCAAAAGTAAAATATTAGTAAATAAAGCAAATACATAAAAATAACTTTTATCCTAAAAAATTAAAATTAATTTATTGATACAGAAACTATTTAATTACGTTTATTAAGGGCATGTCCAAGTTGTGAAATGTAAACAAACAAAAATGTAAACAAACAAAGCACTAAAATCACATTTTTCAAAGAGCCTTTTTTCTCACAAAAATTACCATTAGAAAACTTATTTTTACAAAAATGATGAATTAGAGTGTCAAAGTTTTCAAAAAAATCATTTTTGAGTGTGATCAATAAATAGCAATTAGTAAAACAACTAGTTCAAATGACCTGTAAAATAGCATTTTTGACGGGTCGCGAAAAATAAACAGTTTGAGTATATCAACCGCACTGACGATGAAGAAGTCTCATATCAGCGATTGGACCTTCAACATGTGGAAAGGGAAATTTTTCCCTTTCCTCCTTGAAATTACAAGGAGAAAGGGTAAAAACTTCTTCATCGTCCGTGCGGTTGATATAGTCAAACACTTTAATTTTTCGCGATGTCAGACGATTGCTCTACGCGCACGCGCAGACCGTGCCAAGGACGCATTGAAAACACTATGCAAAAACACACAGTTTGTTTTACTCTGAAACTCACTTATTTTCACATACTTTCAGGTATACTAGGTATAGATACCAAATTCAACACTTCAATTTACCATTTTCATAAAAAAAATGTAAATTTCTATTCATTTACGAAAATGTGATGGTCGAAAAAATCCTCAATATCGGTCTTCTACTGTTGCTTTTTTTTCGACCATCACATTTTTGTAAAATGAATAGAAATTTACATTTTTTTTTATGAAAATGGTAAATTGATAGTGTTGAATTTGGTATCTATACCTAGTATACCTGAAAGTATGTGAAAAATAAGTGAGTTTCAGAGTAAAACAAAAACTGTTGTGTTTTTGCATAGTGTTTTCAATGCGTCCTTGGCACGGTCTGCGCGTGCGCGTAGAGCAATCGTCTGACATCGCGAAAAAATTAAAGTGTTTGACTATATCAACCGCACGGACGATGAAGAAAGTTTTTACCCTTTCTCCTGGTAATTTTCATGGAGGAAAGGAAAAATTTTCCCTTTCCACATGTTGAAGGTCCAATCGCTGATATGAGACTTCTTCATCGTCAGTGCGGTTGATATACTCAAACTGTTTATTTTTCGCGACGCGTCAAAAATGCTATTTTACAGGTCATTTGAATTAGTTGTTTTACTAATTGCTATTTATTGATCACACTCAAAAATGATTTTTTTGGAAACTTTGACACTCTAATTCATCATTTTTGTAAAAATAAGTTTTCTAATGGTAATTTTTGTGAGAAAAAAGGCTCTTTGAAAAATGTGATTTTTGTGCTTTGTTTGTTTACATGTTGGTTTGTTTACATTTCACAACTTGGACATACCCTTAAATATTAATTTTCTTATAATAGTCTTGAAAGTAATACTTCTCGGAGAAGTATTATTTTCAAATTTCGCGCCAACATTTTTCGAGCAAGCCGAGAAAAACGAAAAAGAGGCTCACCGGCGAAAGCAGAAACCGGACGTATGAATGTGTGTGCCATCATATGGAACTGTGAGAGTGGGGATAGTTTGTGTGTGCCGCCTGGCATCGTTGTTACTCGGAAAGTCCTTTCTCTTTTCGTTCGTTCTCAAGGTGAACCGAGCTTTGCCGAACGTTCCCGAGCTCGGACCCAATAGAAACACACACATGCTCGCAGAGAGAACGGGCGACGCTGAGTGAATTGTGTAGGAAATCTACTTCGCGTACGTTCGACGGAGATTGGCTCACCGAGAAAATCACACTTGCATTGCCTATCGCCTGAGCGACACTCGCTACATAATTCTTATTATTTACTCTTCTTATTATTAATTATTTACTCCTCTCAATGTAAAATAATTTTGACAATGTTTATTTTGTAATTTCCATTAATTTAAAAATTATTCCATACATAAAGTTTTGTAAAACTTGATCATAAAAAATTGTAATAAAATAAAAATCATCATAAGAATTATGGATGATTTCAGCAATATTAAAAATACTTTCTGAATGTGTTCCTTTATATGAATAAAATAAAAATGTATACGTCTTTTCAAAAATTTTTAAGTTACCTCTTACACAAAATTTTAGTCCGTTTTTATAAATAAAGCACATAACTTTTTTTATTTACCGATTAAAATGCTTTTTTGCAAAATATTCATAAAAAGAAGTACTTATATGAAAAAAAAGAAAAAAAATTTTTTTTGCACAAAAAAAATTTTAAATATATATAATTAGTATTATTTAGGGGTGAGTTTTGAGGGTGCGAGCGAGCATTCATGAAGCTGAAAGTATCATTCAGTTATCAGCACCCACTTATTTTTGAAAGGTTAATCTTATAGTTAAATATTTTTTTCTTTAAAACCAACTTAAATTTTTTAAAGAATAAGTTGTTGCTAATAAGTGAAGGCTAGTTTCAGCTATATAAAAAATAATTAAATTGAAAATTTAATATCTAAAAGTAAGTGGGTGCTGATAACTGGGTGCCACTTTCAGCTTCATCGAGCATTCTAACATTTGGATATTACTTGGTATATTTTAGCGAGCATTCTAACCTTTTGGATATTGCTTGGTATATTTTTAGGGAATTTTTAAAAATATTTTCAGGTCAATCGTCGAACGCGTTCTCTCACTTTTGGACGTTTATCATTTAAATTAATATTAAGTTAAATTAGGGGTGGGTTTTGGGGGTGCGAGCGAGCATTCTAACCTTTTGGATATTGCTTGGTATATTTTTAGGGAATTTATAAAAATTTTTTCAGGTCAATCGTCGAACGCGTTCTATCAATTTTGCATTTTTATATATTATTTACAAGTATTTTAAATTAGGGGTGGGTTTTGGGGGTGCGAGCGAGCATTCTAACCTTTTGGATATTGCTTGGTATATTTTTAGGAAATTTTTAAAAATATTTTCAGGTCAATCGTCGAACGCGTTCTCTCCCTTTTGGACGTTTATGTTTTAAATTAATATAAAGTTAAATTAGGGGTGGGTTTTGGGGGTGCGAGCGAGCATTCTAACCTTTTGGATATTGCTTGGTATATTTTTAGGGAATTTTTAAAAATATTTTCAGGTCAATCGTCGAACGCGTTCTATCAATTTTGCATTTTTATATATTATTTACAAGTATTTTAAATTAGGGGTGGGTTTTGGGGGTGCGAGCGAGCATTCTAACCTTTTGGATATTGCTTGGTATATTTTTAGGGAATTTTTAAAAATATTTTCAGGTCAATCGTCGAACGCGTTCTCTCCCTTTTGGACGTTTATGTTTTAAATTAATATTAAGTTAAATTAGGGGTGGGTTTTGGGGGTGCGAGCGAGCATTCTAACCTTTTGGATATTGCTTGGTATATTTTTAGGAAATTTTTTAAAAATATTTTTCAGGTAAATCGTCGAACGCGTTCTCTCCCTTTTGGACGTTTATGTTTTTTAAATTATTATTAAGTTAAATTAGGGGTGGGTTTTGGGGGTGCGAGCGAGCATCTAAACCTTTTGGATATTGCGTGGTATATTTTTAGGGAATTTTTTAAAAAATATTTTCAGGTCAATCGTCGAACGCGTTCTATCAATTTTGCATTTTTTTATATTATTTACAAGTATTTTAAATTAGGGGTGGGTTTTGGGGGTAGCGAGCGAAAGCATTCTAAACTTTTTGTATATTGCTTGGTATATTTTTAGGAAATTTTTAAAAAATATTTTCAGGTCAATCGTCGAACGCGTTCTCTCCCTTTTGGACGTTTATGTTTTTAAATTAATATTAAGTTAAAATTAGGGGTGGGTTTTGGGTGCGAGCGAGCATTCTAACCTTTTGGATATTGCTTGGTATATTTAGGGAATTTTTAAAAATATTTTCAGGTAAATCGTCCGAACGCGTTCTATCAATTTTGCAATTTTTTATATATTATTTACGAGTATTTTAAATTAGGGGTGAGTTTGGGGGTGCGAGCGAGCATTCTAACCTTTTGGATATTGCTTGGTATATTTTTGGAAATTTTTTAAAATATTTTCAGGTCAGTCGTCGAACGCGTTCTATCAATTTTGCATTATTTTATATATTATTTACGAGTATTTTAAATTAGGGGTGAGTTTTAGGGGTGCGAGCGAGCATTCTAACCTTTTGGATATTGCTTGATATATTTTTAGGGAATTTTTTAAAAATATTTTCAGGTCAATCGTCGAAAACGCGTTCTATCAATTTTGCATTTTTATATATTATTTACAAGTATTTTTCAATTAGGGGTGGGTTTTGGCGGGTGCGAGCGAGCATTCTAACCTTTTGGATATTGCTTGGTATATTTTTAGGGAATATTTTTTAAAAATATTTTTCAGGTCAATCGTAGAACGCGTTCTATCAATTTTGCATTTTTATATATTATTTACGAGTATTCTAAATTAGGGGTGAGTTTTTAAGGGGTGCGAGCGAGCATTCTAACCTTTTGGATATTGCTTGTACATTTTTAGGGAATTTTTTAAAAATATTTTCAGGTAAAATATCGTCGAACGCGTTCTCTCACTTTTGGACGTTTATGTCTTTTAAATTAAATATTATGGTTAAATTAGGGTGGATTTTGGGGGTGCGAGCGAGCATTCTAACCTTTTGGATATTGCGTGTATATTTGTAGGGAATTTTTAAAAATATTTTCAGGGTCAATTCGTCGAACGCGTTCTATCAATTTTGCATTTTTATATATTATTTACAAGTATTTTAAAATTAGGGGTGAGTTTTAGGGGTGCGAGCGAGCATTCTAACCTTTTGGATATTGCTTGGTATATTTTTAGGGAATTTTAAAAAATATTTTCAGGTCAATCGTCGAACGCGTTCTATCAATTTTGCATTTTTATATATTATTTACGAGTATTTTAAATTAGGGGTGGGTTTTAGGGGTGCGAGCGAGCATTCTAACCTTTTGGATATTGCTTGGTATATTTTTAGGGAATTTTTAAAAATATTTTCAGGTAAATCGTCGAACGCGTTCTCTCCATTTTGGACGTTTATGTTTTAAATTAATATTAAGTTAAATTAGGGGTGGGTTTTGGGGGTGCGCGCGAGCATTCTAACCTTTCGGATATTGCTTGGTATATTTTAAGGGAATTTTTAAAAATATTTTCAGGTAAATCGTCGAACGCGTTCTATCAATTTTGCATTTTTATATATTATTTACGAGTATTTTAAATTAGGGGTGAGTTTTAGGGGTGCGAGCGAGCATTCTAACCTTTTGAATATTGCTTGGTATATTTTTAGGGAATTTTTAAAAATATTTTCAGGTCAGTCGTCGAACGCGTTCTATCAATTTTGCATTTTTATATATTATTTACGAGTATTTTAAATTAGGGGTGAGTTTTAGGGGTGCGAGCGAGCATTCTAACCTTTTGGATATTGCTTGGTACATTTTTAGGGAATTTTTAAAAATATTTTCAGTCATCGTCGAACGCGTTCTCTCCCTTTTGGACGTTTATGTTTTAAAATTAATATTAAGTTAAATTAGGGGTGGGTTTTGGGGGTGCGAGCGAGCATTCTAACCTTTTGGATATTGCTTGGTATATTTTTTAGGGAATTTTTTAAAAATATTTTCAGTCCTGGTAAATCGTCGAACGCGTTCTCTCCCTTTTGGACGTTTATGTTTTAAATTAATATTAAGTTAAATTAGGGGTGAGTTTTAGGGGTGCGAGCGAGCATTCTAACCTTTTGGATATTGCTTGGTATATTTTTAGGAAATTTTTAAAAATATTTTCAGGTAAAATCGTTCGAACGCGTTCTATCAATTTTGCATTTTTTATACATTATTTACAAGTATTTTAAATTAGGGGGTGGGTTTTAGGGGTGCGAGCGAGCATTCTAACCTTTTGGGATATTGCTTGGTATATTTTTTAGGGGAATTTTTAAAAATATTTTTCAGGTCAATCGTCGAACGCGTTCTATCAATTTTGGCCATTTTTATATATATATTTACGAGTATTTTAAATTAGGGGTGAGTTTTAGGGGGTGCGAAGCGAGCATTCTAACCTTTTGGATATTGCTTGGTATATTTTTAGGGAATTTTTAAAAAATATTTTCAGGTCAATCGTCGAACGCGTTCTCTCCCTTTTTGGACGTTTATGTTTTTAAATTAATATTAAGTTAAATTTAGGGGTGGGTTTTTTGGGGTGCGAGCGAGCATTCTAACCTTTTGGATATTGCTTGGTATATTTTTAGGGAATTTTAAAATATTTTCAGGTAAATCGTCGAACGCGTTCTCTCTCTCCCTTTTGGACGTTTATGTTTTAAATTAATATTAAGTTAAATTAGCGGGTGAGTTTTAGGGGTGCGAGCGAGCATTCTAACCTTTTGGATAATTGCTTGGTATATTTTTAGGGGAATTTTTAAAAATATTTTCAGGTAAAATCGTCGAACGCGTTCTATCAATTTTGCATTTTTATACATTTATTTACAAGTATTTTTAAATTAGGGGTGGGTTTTAGGGGTGCGAGCGAGCATTCTAACCTTTTGGATATTGCTTGGTAATTTTTTAGGGAATTTTTAAAAATATTTTCAGTCAATCGTCGAACGCGTTCTATCAATTTTGCATTTTTATATATTATTTACGAGTATTTTAAATTAGGGGTGATTTTTAGGGGTGCGAGCGAGCATTCTAACCTTTTGGATATTGCTTGGTATATTTTTAGGGAATTTTTAAAAATATTTTCAGGTCAATCGTCTCGAAACGCGTTCTCTCCCTTTTGGACGTTTATGTTTTTAAAATTAATATTAAGTTAAATTAGGGGTGGGTTTTTGGGGGTGCGAGCGAGCATTCTAACCTTTTGGATATTGCTTGGTATATTTTTAGGGAATTTTTAAAAATATTTTCAGGTCAGTCGTCGAACGCGTTCTATCAATTTTGCATTTTTATATATTATTTACGAGTATTTTAAATTAGGGTGAGTTTTAGGGGTGCGAGCGAGCATTCTAACCTTTTGGATATTGCTTGGTACAATTTTTAGGGAATTTTTAAAATATTTTTCAGGTAAATCGTCGAACGCGTTCTCTCACTTTTGGACGTTTATGTTTTAAATTAATAATAAGTTAAATTAGGGGTGGGTTTTGGGGGGGTGCGCGCGAGCATTCTAACCTTTCGGATATTGCTTGTATATTTTAAGGGAATTTTTAAAAATATTTTTCAGGTAAAATCGTCGAACGCGTTCTATCAATTTTGCATTTTTATATATTATTTACGAGTATTTTAAATTAGGGGTGAGTTTTAGGGGTGCGAGCGAGCATTCTAACCTTTTGAATATTGCTTGGTATATAATTATTTAGGGAATTTTTAAAAATATTTTCAGGTCAATCGTCGAACGCGTTCTATCAATTTTGCATTTTTATATATTATTTACGAGTATTTTAAATTAGGGGTGAGTTTTAGGGGTGCGAGCGAGCATTCTAACCTTTTGGATATTGCTTGGTACATTTTTAGGGAATTTTTAAAAATATTTTCAGGTAAATCGTCGAACGCGTTCTCTCACTTTTGGACGTTTATGTTTTAAATTAATATTAAGTTAAAATTAGGGGTGGGTTTTGGGTGCGAGCGAGCATTCTAACCTTTTGGATATTGCTTGGTATATTTTTAGGGAATTTTTAAAAATATTTTCAGGTAAATCGTCGAACGCGTTCTCTCCCTTTTGGACGTTTATGTTTTAAATTAATATTAAGTTAAATTAGGGGTGAGTTTTAGGGGTGCGAGCGAGCATTCTAACCTTTTGGATATTGCTTGGTATATTTTTAGGGAATTTTTAAAAATATTTTCAGGTAAATCGTCGAACGCGTTCTCTCACTTTTGGACGTTTATGTTTTAAATTAATATTAAGTTAAATTAGGGGTGGGTTTTGGGGGTGCGAGCGAGCATTCTAACCTTTTGGATATTGCTTGGTATATTTTTAGGGAATTTTTAAAAATATTTTCAGGTAAATCGTCGAACGCGTTCTATCAATTTTGCATTTTTATACATTATTTACAAGTATTTTAAATTAGGGGTGGGTTTTAGGGGTGCGAGCGAGCATTCTAACCTTTTGGATATTGCTTGGTATATTTTTAGGGAATTTTTAAAAATATTTTCAGGTCAATCGTCGAACGCGTTCTATCAATTTTGCATTTTTATATATTATTTACGAGTATTTTAAATTAGGGGTGGGTTTTGGGGGTGCGAGCGAGCATTCTAACCTTTTGGAAATTGCTTGGTATATTTTTCTAGAATTTTTAAAAATATTTTCAGAAAAAAAACCGAACGCATAATAGTAATATGGTGTACTTTATTATTAGGCATATACGTTATTTAATTAAGGGTGGTTTTTTACCCCTAATATTAAAATTTTTATAATTTTTTGGCTGATATTGGTTTTATTTACTATTCTGAACAGGATTATGAAAAAAAATGGACAAATTAAAAAAAAAAAATTTCGTTCAAATGAACGTTCAAAACTTTAGGGTCCTTCTTTGTTTGCTAAATGTTAAAAAAATTTAATGTTAGATGTTAATAAATGTTTAATGTTGCTAAATTTTAAAGAACAATTGCTTAAACTTTCCGCAATGAACACAGAAAAAACAAAGTCTGAAACCGTTTACATCTTAAAACCAAAATGATTGAAAAATAGCCTATTTTTAAGCTGAAAACCAGATTAAGTCAATTTTTTGGCTTTAAATAATACTCTCAAGGCTAAGACTTAGTTAAAAATGTTTCTAATGTAAACGGTTTTAGTGAAAAAGAGACTGAAAGTAAGATTTATTTTTTACAGTGAATAACTAAAAAAAACACTACCAATTTGGTTCAATTTAAAAATTCCCTAGTTTTGATTAAGATACAAGAAAAATAAAATTGTTTCAAACTGTATTCAATTGGCATATTCTGATATTAATTAAGCTACAAAAACGAAAGTATTTTGTCTTTTTTTCCAACAATTTGAATAAATTTAAAAGATCTATTACACGCCCCGGTCTCTCCCCTATCCAACTATTTGTTGCTTCTTTTCCCGAGCACTCGAACAGCGAATAACAATTAAAATAGTCCACGTTCCCACGTAGAATGGCTTTCCGCCCTCGTGTGAACTTGACGTGAATTATGTATAAAAATAAAAATCACTTTGCAGTTGAATTCGTTGCACTACTTTTATATATGTGGGTATAAAATCAATTCTTATATTATGTATAATTCTATATACAATATAGAAATTAAAGTTCCTAATTATTCATATTCATATATTAAATTATAGTTATAAATTCATGAGTCACAATTCTTTTAACATTGAATTATCATATTATAATAAATTAATCTATGTTTTCATTCTATTATGGGATGTCCGATGCACCTGGGAAAAAAGTTTTATTACGATTTGTAGTGATTATTACTTATTCTATTGTTTTGTACGCACTTTAAAATTAAATCAGTGAGTTTTTCACTTTTTAAATTGTGTATTTACACTTTTACTTGTGCGGCGTTTAAAGCAGAATCGTTTCGAATTAATTTTCAAAATGGAAAAGATTTGGAATTAAAAATTTTATCTTTTTAATTAATTTTTTTTTTAAATCAATTATTCAAATAGAATTTTATCAAATTCATTGCAAGAATTCAATTATTTTTATGAAAATAAAATTCTTTTCAGGAATTCAATTTTTTTTTATAAAAAGAAAATTCTTCTAAGAAATTCAATTTTTTTATAAAAAGAAAATTCTTCTAAGGAATTCAATTTTTTTATAAAAATAAAATTCTAAGGAATTTAATTATTTTTAAAAATTTTAATATCCGGTGTAAGAATTCAATATTTTTTATAAACATTAAAACTCATAGCAGGATTTTAATTCCTTTTTAATTATAAATATCTTGAATGAATTTAATGATTTAAAACACAATTTTCATAAAACTTTTTGAAAAAAATAATTTCTTTATAAAGATTTTTTTAAAATCCTTATAAGAATACAATTATTTTAAAAACTTAATAATTAATGTTCGTTGAGAAAAAGTCAATTATTTTCATAAATAATAAATCTTCTCGCTGGATTTCAATTGTTTATAATATCAATTTAGACTAATTCCCCTAAAAACGTAATTATTCTTAAAAATTTAAATACAATTTTTCCAAACAATTCTATTATTTAAAGCAATTTTGATATAATTATTTGTTTCTTTGAGTGTAATCATTATTTTCAATTTCTTATTAATCACATTTCTTGAATGAATTTAATTATTAGCAATCATTTTAATGCAATTCTTCGTAAAAAAATTAGATTATTATAAAAAATGTTGATAAAGTTCTTTATAAGAATTCAAATTTAAGAAAAATTCAATTATTCAATAAATTACTAGATTTAAAAAAAATTTTAGTTAATGCAACAGAATCAAGTATAGTATAATTTACTTTTTTGGAAAATTGTATATTATTTATGAAAGTAATAGAAAATTGTTTAAAACAATGATGTATGAAAATTTTATTGAAAACAATTTAATTATTATAAAGATGTAATTACAATTTTTAAAATAATTTAATTCTTTTTAAAAATTTGATTAAAATATTAAAGAATTGTTGCATTTTTCGTGGAATTTATTTTAAATTGTATTAAATATAATTGGAAAATAAATTCAAATTTAGAAAAATAATTGAATTCTTGCATCAATTATTATTAAAATTTTAAAAAATAATTGGAATCATGAGAAAAATTGTATTATTTATAAAAATAATTGAATTCTTAAAAAAAAACTTTAACTTTATTATATTTGAAACAATTCAATTATATTCTACCAAGAAAAATTACAATAATTTTTTTTAAATAATTGAATTCTGATAAAGATTTTTAAAAAAATTTTCTGAAATAATTGCATTTTTGCAATAACTATTATTAAAATTTAAAAAAAATAATTGAATAATAAGTGAATTCTTTCAACAAAGTTTATTAAAATTATATTTAAAAAAAATTCAATTACTATAAAGAATTTCATTGTAATTTTTTAAACTAATTCAATTCTTTTAAAAAAATTTAATAAAATTTAAAAAAAATCTATGCATTTTTCGGAAAATTTATCGAAAATTGTATTAAAAATAATTGAAATCCTACAATGAGTTTTAATATTTATAAAAATAATAAAAATAATTGAATACCTGAGAATTCAAAAATTGTTTATTATTTTTGATAATAATTAAATTCTTGCAATAAAGTTTATTAAACTGATATTGAAAACAATTCAATTGTGATGAAGATTTTCATTAAAATTTTTGAAACTAACTGAATAAATAAATAAATTTAATAAATTTTAATAAAATTTATAAAAATCGTTGCATTTTTTGCAAAAGTAATTTAAAATTGTATTAAAAATAATTTAAATCCTGCGATGAGGTTTATTATTTCTACACTGAAAAAAAAATTTATTTGATTCAAATAACCAATTATTTGGTTATTATCAAATAAATATTTACTTGAATCAAATAATTTTTATTTGAATCAATTAAATAATATTTGCTTTAAATACTGAAATATTTAATTCAAATACAATTTATTTAATTTAAATACAAATTATTTGATTCAAGTAAATATTTATTTGATAATAACCAAATAATCGGTTATTTGAATCAAATAATTTTTTTTCAGTGTATAAATAATTGAATTCCTGAGAAGAATTTTATTATTTATAGAAAGAATTGAATTCTTAAGAAGAATTGTATAAAAATCTATTTTAATAGTTTTTGATTTTTTTCGAAAAATTTTAGAAAAATTCTGTTTTAATTAATTGAATGAATTATTGTGAATTTTTATTGAGAAAGAATTCTCTCTCGTGATAGAAAATTCATTTCGTTTACGAGAGAATTCCCACGCCGTCTAGGCGGTAATTTAATGAACTATAATGGCGCGAAATTCAAAGTAAAAAAATTTAAAAAAACATAACGAATGTAACCTTTTGATATTAATAATATATAATCATTAATGGACAAAAAAATCTTGTAGAATATTCACTAGATTTAAAATAAAATTTTGCAAAACTTTGGTTTATGCAACAAAATCAAGTATATTTAAGTCAAACAGTATACTTTTCCTATTTTACCGATTCATCAAAGGTTAAAGATCAGATATTGACTGTTTGATGGCAAAATTAAACATTTACTGTGTTTGAAAGTTTTTCGCATTTAATTGAACGTTTTTAATATATATCGTAAAGTTTGATATCATAATTATATATTTATAGTTTTTCCAGTAAAATTGAGTAAAATTCCGAACTAAAGTAACACATTAAATGGAAGTTATTCCATCCAACAGTGGGAGACTGGCAATTAGACACAATTATTATGCAAGTTAACGAAATAATTAAGCGGGAAATTACGAAAGGAGATAGAGTTTGCAATTTGTTAGTCCCACACCCTGCGCGAAATGAGAAATAGACTCTATCATAGATTTCTGTAGACGATGATATACCTCGAGGCACGGAAACAATCGTCGTCGAGTAAATGCAATTTCAATTTGTCCCGATGACGATCGACTAGCTTCACTTTAGCGAAGGGATGAAATAGAAATTCTTCAAAAGGAAACGAATAATTTCACAAATAGAAATTTGCAATCTAATTGTTATTGAAGGTCTATTGATTAGTGAATTTATTTATGTTACTTATTTATGTTAATTATTTATGTTAATAAATAATGTTCGGTAATAATTTTCTTTGTTTTATTTCAGAGAGTGTTAATTACTTAGTAAGTTAATTAATAATGAATAATTAATTAATAATTAATAATTAATTAATTATTAATTAACTAGAATTTAATTTAACATGAAATGGCAAATCAGTTGCAATTTAGTCGGTTATTTATTTATATTTTTGTGTCAGTTGAATTGGAGTATTGGCAGAAATATTTTTTTCTTTATTGTATAAACAGAAGGAATATGTATAGTAATAGAGAACATGTTTCGAAAGAAGCCGATTCGACTGACGAAGCCCTGCTAAGACTTCCTGCGACCTTATATACATATTTTTTTTTCTTTCTTCTGTATTGCTTTGAAAAGATACAACGCAGAGACTACGAGATTTAAATTTAAAAACAGAAAAAATGGTCCTGTTCAGTGTTCTCTTATAATAGGTAAAAATGAATTTCCTCGTCTTTTAATTCACGGTAAAAAGAAATAGAAAAAAATTGTTCTAAATTAGAAATGATTTCGGTATCGAAATTTAAAATAGAACCAAATTACGATTTAGTACCAAAATTGGCACCTTTAATTTAAATTTAAATTTAAATTTTAGTTTAATTTAGTATCTTTCTGTTCGCTGTTTTACGGTGGAACTTTTAGCATCTTTCATTTGTAAATTCTTGTTTTCTTCTGTTTTTTGTTTTAAGTGTCGGTTTATAAGTAGATCTGCTGATTTTTTCGCATCTTTAAGATCTTTTTTTGTATGCAATTCTACTGATTTGTTAAAAATCCACTGGGATGGTTTCTTGTGAGTTAGTGGCAACCCTTTCTTGTATGTAGTATAGAGTTGTGGGAGGATGTTGAAACAACCGTTTGAGAATTGTTGAACAAAAAAAAATCTAGTGACCAAAACTTTAGTTTACATTTCCTGATCTCATTTCATCTTACTTTCGAAAGTATTGTATTAGTACGTGAAACAAAATCTCGTAGACGATTCATCCTGAAGTATGGTGCCCTGGAAGCACTAGAATTTCATACCGTGTATGCCAACCTATACAATTGCATTATTACACCCTCTTGCTGATTCACCTACATGCGGTATCAAATTTTTTTTTTTTATAATTTTTCATTAATTAGGATTATATTTCATCGTTTTATTACATTAATTACGATTGTAATTTATCATTTGATAAATAACAATAATATCATAATTGATAATTATTATGATTACAATATGATTTTGTAACAATAATTAATAAAATTAATTAAGTTAATTAATTAAGTTGTAATTAAATATTAAAATATGCGTGTAATTATGCAGATCAGTTATGCGCAAATATGCTGATGCACAAATTATACCCAAAGAAATGAATTTTATATTTATAAATTGCTCATGACTTTCTTTATTTGCGTGTATAAGCTTATAGAGGTTTACTTCTTTTTTTTAAATTCTTTTAATTTTTTTTTTGTTTTACAGGAACTAACGACGATGGAAACAGCTTTCTATCAATCATCCTATTCCAATTGATGATCAAATAGTACTTCCTAGGTATGTTATTTATCAAATTTGCATAATATTATTTTGTACCTATAGTAATTTTTTTGTATTATTTTCTATATGTTTGTAAAATATACTTATGGGAAAGAAATATAATTATTATTACTTATAAATTATTTAATGAATAATTTTACTTAAATTTTTCAAAATTAATTGAATCTTAAGAGAGTTGCGTTTACAATTGCCATAAATAGATAAACTTCAAAAGATTTCCATTTGAAATTTTATGAAATTTCCATTTCATGTGAATTTAATAAGAAATTTTAAAGAATTTAGAATTTAAAAAAATTTTAATCATTCAAATTCTTATGAAATTTTTAAAATTTTTTAATACTATATTTTATTAATTATTAAAAATAATAGATTTATTGAAGTGTTTTAGTTAAAAATGCTAAAAATATTGAATTTTGGAGAAGTTATAAATAATGTCACAAATTCAATTATTTTCATACAATTTAATAAAAATTCTTTACAACATTCAATTTATTAAAAAAAATTTCATAAAATTCTTTATAGAAATTCAATTATTTTCAATGCAATTTTGTGTTCTTAAAGTTTCGAACGTTAAAATGAACGAATTTTCTTTTTAACCTCAAGTATTTTAGAAAATTGCTATAATGCTATCTAAAAAATAAAAATAATTTAAATTAAATAGTATTTAGTTTAGAATTAATTTGTTTTCATTTTTAAAAAAGTTTTTGTAAAAAAATACAAATTAGAAGAAGTAAAAAAAAATATTGTCGTTCATTTGAACGTTCGAAACTTTAAGAACATTGCAATTTTAATTCAATATCTCGTAAAAGAATTCAATTACTTTTAAGAAGTTTAACATAATTATTTGCAGAAATTCAATAAATTTAAAAATTTTTTAATAAAATTCTTGGTAAATATTTAATTTTCGTCATAAATAATAAAGTTCTTCACTGTAAGTCACTTATTTTCAAAAATTAAATTCAAAAAAAAATTCTTATAAATCACCAAATTTCTTCGGAGGAATTCAATTATTTCCATAGAATTTTAATAAAAATTCTCTACAAGATTCAATTATTCTTAAAAAATTGTAATAAAAGTCTATGAAAGTATTCAATGCTTTTTAAAATTTTCTATAACGTTCAATATTTAATAGAATTAAATATAAAATAATTAACAGAGCAATTAAATAGAATTGTAATAAAGTTCTGCACAAGAATTCAATTATTTTTATAAATAATAAAAATTTCACAGGAAATCAATTATTTACAAAGTTTTTTTTTATATTTCTTCGCAATTATTAAATTGTTTTCATAAACAATACATTTTTCACGGGGATTCAATTAATTTTGTAAATAATAGATTTCTTTTTAGAAATTCAATTATTTTCATAAATAATAAAACTCATCGTAGAATTTAAATTATTTTCAATATAATTTTTAGATGATCCCCAAGTTTTGAACGTTCAAATGAGCGAAATACTTTTTTATTGAAAATATTTTAATAAATTACAATTTATAAAAAAATTTAAAAACTAAAATTGTACTTTTACAAACTCAGTAATTAATTTTTTTGATAGTGAAGCTAAATTACTGCAATAAAAATTAATTTTTAGAAGAAATAAATAAATTTCGTTCATTTGAACGTTCAGAACTTTAAGATCTTATTTTTAGTCGAATTCATCGAAAATCGCATTTATTTTTAAAAAATTTATTGAAATTCGACGAAATAATTCAATTATTAAAAAATTTGTTGCTAAAATTCTTGATGAGAATTTAATTTTTAAAAACATTTAGTTATTCAACAAATTATTTATTGCATTTAAATAATTTATGTCTCGTAGAATTCTGTAATGAAAACTGATTTAAATATGAATTTCAGTTAAAATTCTAGATAATAATTGAATATTTAAAGCATAATAGCATGAATCTTTAGAAATAATTGAATTTTGAAAATGTTTTAAATTCTTGTAAAATCTGTATTTTTCATATTTCTAACTATCAATTCTGTATAAAATTAATTTTTTTTAAAAAAGTTCAATTGCATTTTTTTTGTAATTATTGGAATTTTTTATCATCTAATATATATTTAATTGAAGAATTTCCAATTAATCGAAATTTTTGGTAAAATTGAATTGTAAACAAATGCATTTGAAAATTCTCAAAGAATTTTTTAAAAAATTGTTTGAAATAATTGACTAAAAGAAGAAGTTCAGTTAAAAATTCTAGAAAATAATAATTGAATTGAAATGATGAAAATAATTGTCAGGAAGTTACAGGTAACAGTATATTCTTATAATATAAAAGAATAATTTTGTCACTCAGTCATCTTTAAGATGAAATCGATCATTCAATCAAAGACTTGGAGTGATCGATATCTTCATGTTTTATAACAAATATATTCTTATGTTATTGAATTTCAAAAAGGGTTTGAATTCAAATCTTTTGAAGAATTTTAATTCCTATGAAAAAATTATAATGATCAAATATTTATTATTTAAAGAAGAAGCTATTATGATGTTTTGGAATAATTTTACATTCAAAGAAATTCGTAAATAAGTAATGGATCATTTTTTGAGTATTTAATTTTTACAGTAAAGCAGAATATTTTTTAGGGTCACAATTTTGGCTGGAAATTAGAGAAAAGTCAGGGAAGAAAAATTAGATTTTTGTGTTAACTTTGAAAATTCGATAATTCTAACTAATTTTGATTATTTCGATTCTGCTAATTGGCAAATAATTTTTATGAGATTATGATCCTTTTGTTACACAGGAAAAAATATTTATTTTAACACTAAACTGCGACTTTAACACTATATTGGTGTTAGAACAACACTAGAGTGTGTTAAATTAATAATAGAAGGTGTTAAATTCTAATAGATTTTTAATGGGTGTTAAAATAATACCAACACTATCTGAAAACAACAGGCGATCATATTTAACACGTATTTTCTTCTGTGTTTATGATTCTTTAATTAAAACATGGTAGATGAGTTTTGTTCGGCTTTATGATTCCTTCTTGAGGCCAAAATTTAGTCAAAACGGTTCTATAATGTAAATATGCCTTCAGTCAAAAGTGGGTCAAAGTTAAAATAAAAATGACTTTTCCCAGTGTTGGTTACGTTTAATCACTATCACTTTATCAGCTACTAAAATTCCCACGTCCGACTTGGTGTGTAACACTGACTGTTTTTTTCCACCTTCGTGTATATCAGAATTTATCCGGTTCGTTGAGTATTTGCATTTATATAAAGTGAGGGGAACTGAATATCGTAGGTACGTACCTGACGTAGTACTATGTTGACTGCATAGCAGGGACATTCCAGTGTGTCAGTACCCTGCCGCGCCGGTGAACACGGGGCCTCATGAGTGAATTTGAGCTTTGAAAAAAAGAGGGGAATTGGACCTTAGTGGGGAGCCCGTTGGACCTGGGCCTCTTCTACAATACATACCTATTGGGCATAACTTCTCGCTTGCACAGGGCGTTTTCATACTCCCCCACTTTTTGGGCCATAAGTCAGTTCGTCAGTTTGTCAGTGGCTCTCGTCGCGGTTCGTTATATTCCCTCTATGTGAAGTGTTGTGGACTTGGGTGTGGTGATCACTGTGCATTCTTACATGTGTTGTATACACCATAGTTTATAAACCGGTTGGCTACATCTTCCTTTTGTTTTTAACATCGTTTTTTTCCAAAAATTACACATTCCTGTTCATTATCTTAAAGCTAATGTCACACGATATTTTTCTTTTCAATTAAATATTCGATTATTAGCCATTAGATATGCTCACGGTTTTCGGAATAAATTTTCATCCTTACCTACTACTATTAAAAATGAAAACAAGTTTTTGGGTTTTGTAACATTATTATTACTATCTAATCTGAATATTATGAAAGAAGATGCTTTTTATTTCCCAATAGGGCATGTGTCAATTTGTTTAATGTCAAATACGGATTCAAATCTAAAATTTAGTCAAAAATTGACCTAAATTTTGAAGTAGTTTAATTTTTCCAAAGGAGTATCGTCAGTATTCTTTAATATCTCTAATTATGATGATTGTAATCAATCAAAGTGGCTTATAAAGTTGTTATTTATTTATTATTTGTATTAATAATCGACAACTTTCTTTTTTTTGACGAACATCCGATTTTTACACTGGAATAAAAGTAGTTGTTCAGCAATTTAATAATTGTCGTAATGGTTCTAAGAATAATTTTTTATTTTTTGTCAAATAATAATATTAATAATAATAATGATAATTGTTACAAACACTCAATACTCGGTTCGAATTTTTGTGATTATTTTACAACTTGATTTCTAGAAAAGTGGCACGCATAATATGCGTCAGTGTTGAATGTCGGTTTTCACCTAAGGTGAAGGGAACTAGTGAATAGTGCAGTGAGAATCGATGGATTTAGAGTTTTAGAATTATTGAAGCCTATGAAGAGTTCGTGGAAGTTGAAAGCCTCTTTTACATTGGTGGGCTGTTGCTCTTGGATTTTCGACGCAAATTTATTAAGGGATTGCCTCTCTAGAACCAGACCTTTTTTCTTTTTTCTCTCCTTTTTGGAAGGGAACGTTGTTATGGATGAAAGTTTTGTTTGCCGTCTCTCTTCACTCATGAATTGCAGAGAGAGAATCCTAATAAAGTGACCCAAATTTAACACATGAGAAGTTTTCATATAGTTTCTGTGAAATTATTTTTTTTGGGAGGGTTTTACGATACAACGTCTTGGAATTTATTTGAGTCATGACCGTTTCTGAGGAGTAAGTCCTTTTTTGTGTTTTATTCAGAATTTTCTACTATTTTAAGTTGTTATTTTTCAATTTCTTTGCTATTTCTTGATTTTTTCAAAAAATTTTACAATATTATGGTGGGAACTTGATTATTCGAATTAATTTCGAGAGGGCTTGGCTCGGATAACCGAAAGTTTGGATATTAGAAATTAGAAATAGTAATTCTTGTTTATAATTATGATTGTTTTGTGAGGATTGTTTTTGTTTTACAGTGTTACGTGGTATTTATGAATGTTTTTATGTATTTCGGTTAAAAATCAGAAGATAATTAAGAGAATTTCTTTATTTCTATTAAAATTTAGTACCGATTGGTGTGAAAAATGAAATTTTGGGTTTATGATGACGAAAAGTTTGGATAGTGAAAGATCTTATATGTTTACGTTAATAATAATAAGATAGTCTATTGAATTTCTTTATTTTTATGAGATTTTTGAACCAATTGTGCTAAAAAAATAAGAATTTGGGCTAAAGTTGACAAAAAGTTTGGATAAGGAAAGATTCTAGATATTTACGGTAAAAATAATAAGATAGTCTAGTGAATTTCTTTATTTTTATGACATTTTTTAACCAATTGTGCTACAAAAATGAAAATTTGGGTTAAAGATGTCAAAAAGTTTGGATAACGAAAGATTCTAGATATTTACGTTAAAAATAATAAGATAGTTTATTGAATTTCTTTATTTTTATGAGATTTTTGAATCAATTGTGCTACAAAAATGAAAATTTGGGCTAAAGTTGACAAAAAGTTTTGATAACGAAAGATTCTAAATATTTACGTTAAAAATAATAAGATAATGTATTAAATTTCATTATTTTTATAAGATGTTTGAACCAATTGTGCTACAAAAAAGAAAATTTGAGTTAAAGTTGCCAAAAAGTTTGGATAACGAAAGATTCTAGATATTTACGTTAAAAATATCACAGAAAAAAAGGGTGGTAATATTATGAAGGGTAATGGGTAAAAATGACTTGGATAAAGGGTAAAAATTACGAAGGGTAAAATTACAGAGGGTAAAACACTTACACAGAAAAAAAGAAGTGTTGTTTTAACACTAAAAGTAGTGTTAAAACAACACGCAACATTTGTAACCCATACGATGTGATTTTAACCTACATTTTGTGTTAAAATAACACCATGAGTGTGTTAAAATTAATGCATATTTTTAATGGCTGTTAAAATAACACCATCTTGAAAACTACACGCAACAAATTTAACACATATTTTTTTGTGTGTACCTGAATATGTCACTAAAACAAATTAAAAGTTTTTTTTCTTCTAATTATATCAGGAAGGTTAAATATTAAATTATTTTGATTAGAACTAGTTTGAATTAATCACAACTTAATAATTTTTTTACCTAAATTAATAAACAATTATATTTTCCAATTTGAATTGTTAAATTAATCACTTTTAAACTCACCATTTTATGGTTATGACTTTGTAAACAAACAAGAGTTATAAAACAATATAATAAAATGTCACGCAAAGCAGTATATTTTTAATATAAATTTTTATTTTATTAAAAAAATTTTTTCTTTTCTATAAAAAATGTATAATTGTAAATCATAATACATAATTATGATAAATAAATTTTATGTCTTTCAAAATCATAATTTATAAATAATATAATGAAAAAGCAAATATTTTATCTCATTGTTTTGTTTGCTTGTTCAAGTGTTGAAGTAACTAATGTCAACTAATTTATTTAAAACCAAAAAACTAAAACATCTTTAATTTATAAAATTTACTTAAATATTATAATTGGTGTAATTTACAAAAAAAAAATATGTTTCTAAATTGAAAACAAGAATTGTTTTAAAGAAATGTGATTAATAATTACGCATTAACCAAAATTTTCTTCCTTATTAAAAAAAATTTTCAAGGAAATAATTTTATATCATATTATTACAGAAATATTTTCATTATAGTTTAAAACCAAATATTTTTTAGAAACAAATATTTATTACACCATTTTCTTTCCTTTGTATATAAATGAAATATTTTTAAAAAATGTATAATTCGAAAATTTTCCTATGAGCAAATTTATTCTTTTTTTAAAAAAAATTATAATTTTTACAAAAAAATGCGACTGGAACATAAATATTATATTTTTTCAATCTTTACTTGAAAAAATTAGAATTCTTTAACAAGCTTATGATTAAAAATAAAATATTTAACAATCATTGCTTTGCTTAGAAAAACATTAGAAATTGGTTTAAAAAATCATAATTTTTACAATTAGTTATGACTGAAATACAAATATTTTGCTTATATTTTTCTTAATAACAATTAAATTTAAAAAAAACATTCTATTATTCAATAAATTAATTACTTTTGTAGTTAAATAATTTTTGAAATGGTTTTCAGATTTAAAATATTGTTGAAAAATTTGAATTTTCTGTACTTTTAACTGGTAATTTTGAAAAATTATTGTTTTGAAAAAGTTTAATTTAATTTTTTAAAAAATAATTTGAAGTTACGTGCAGTTTTCGTGGAAATTTTTTCAAATTGTATTTTTCTTGTATTCCTGTTTGTTTTTTCCTGTATTTTCATGAAGAAATTTTCGTAAACGTTTAAGAGATTTTTTTCAAAACTTTTCGTAATTCATAGAAAGTTTTCGATAATTTTTTAAAAAAACTCTCTTATCTATGTTAATAAATTTTAAAACAAATGTGTGTGGAAATTCTTAAAAAATTTTTTAAAATATTATTGAAAATATTTATTGAAATAATAAAAATAATTTTTTGAATTTGACATATTTAAACCTTTTAATTCCTGTGGAAAAAATAAAAATTCCTTTTTTAAAAATATTCAATTTCTTTATAAATTAAAATTTGCAATTAACAAATAATGTTTATTTATATTATTTTTCTTTATTTATAAAAAACTTTAGATTTTATTAGAGCAGTTATAAGTAATAATAACATTTATGTGAAAAAAATCTCTTTTTAATATAAAAAATAAAAAAACGCAATAAGTATTTGCTTCATTATAATTATAAATTATAATTAAAAAAAAGTAAAATTTGCTTAACATATTTATGTATTATTTATTAAAATTAGACATTTTTTAAATAAAGGAAAAAACTCGATAACTAAAATAATAATTTATATTAAAAATTTTCTGCCTTTCGTGACTTTTTGTTATATTATTTCCCAACTCTTGTTTGTTTACAAAGTCATAACCATAAAATGGTGAGTTTAAAAGTGATTAATTTAACAATTCTAATTGGAAAATATAATTGTTTATTAATTTAGGTAAATAATTATTAAGTTGTGATTAATTCAAACTAGTTCTAATCAAAATAATTTAATATTTAACCTTCCTGATATAATTAGAAGAAAAAAAACTTTTAATTTGTTTTAGTGACATATTCAGGTACGTGTTTTACCCTCTGTAATATTACCCGTCGTAATTTTTACCCTTTACTTAAGTCATTTTTACCCATTACCATTCATAATATTACCACCCTTTTTTTCTGTGTAAGCACTATACTAAATTTTTTTTGAGGAATCAACTGGTTTTTAGAAGCAAATAAATAATTTGAATTTTAAGACAAAATAATAAATATCATCTCATTGATTTTCCTTGATCAAAAACGTTGCAGACTTTAGCCTGACAATTTCTGTTTTGATTTATAAAAAAGCAGTTTAGAAATGTATTTATAAAATACAATACAATTTATAGAAAGTAAAATTTCATACATGTGAGAAAGTAAAAATTAATTATTTTCTGTTCTACTTTCAAGAGGGGGCCACTTTTGAATTTATCAGTAGCCATTTAGTACTAAATTCTAAATATATGTTTCTGCACTAATGTCCTTATCATTTTTTGAAGAAGAGTCTCTTGAAATAATTTTTATTTTCGGGTGCTTATAGTTTTTTATGCGTACTTGAGAACTAAAATTATAAAAGGCGTTTCCTACTGCTTTTATATTTTCATTTAAGATATTAAATTATCTTTTAAAAAATAAATAATTAATATAATATTAATTAATGTGAATAATTAATTAACAGTAAATAAGAAATCAAAAAAACTTCTTGACAAGAAATGTTTTGTCTGCGAAAAATTCAGTGCATTTCGGTTATTTGGAACAGTTTTTTTGGTTTTTTTTTTAAACCAAAACATTTCTCCTCGGTCCACTAGAAGTTTTTATTAGTGGAATTTTTTCTACCATGTTTATATATATATATATATATATAACATCACGAGGTTTTTGAAAGGTGATGAATTAGCGTTATTCGATAAGTTACATAGAGTGACAGTTACAAGAAAAAAATTGTTTCATAAACTCAATTCTTGTTCTATCTATTGGTTTGAAACTTAATATTCTTCTACAATTCATTTTTAACTCAAGTGTTAAATTACAATATCGTTCACTTGAGTCTGGTAATTTTTAAAAATATTGAAAAAAAGATATTTTGGTTATTTAAAAGTTCAAAATAGGAACATTTTAATGATTCTAAAGAAAGAGTGGATTTTAGAAAATCGAGGTTGTTTTCTTCTCACAGAAAGAAGGGATTGTTATTTTAACACTATAACACTGGTTTAAAAAGTTGTTTATAAAAAAAATTTTAGCCTAGCATGCAGAATATTATATGAAAATTACGCTAAAAAATTTTTTTTGGAGAAATTTAACTACTATTGGGTAGTAGAGTGAAAAGTAGTTAAATTAATTACTTTTTTAGTTGATCTAATACTGTTTGTATAGTAAATTTTACTACTTCTTATGTAGTTAAAAATTTAGAATTCAAGCAACTAAGAAGAGTAGTTAAATTTTAAAAATAACTACAAAATCTTTTTGCACCAACAACATTCTTAATTATTTCACATACTTTTTGATGGTTAATACAATTTTTTTTAATCTTTGGGGACTTATACTAAGGAGAGTAGTTAAAAAGTAGTTACTAAGAATTTTTTTGAGTGTATTTATAAATTTTTAAATGTTGTTTGTACTTAGATTGGAATTAAGATGCAATTCGAAGTAACAAATATAATTGATGTATACATTTTGACTTTGTAAATTCATAAATTTATATTTTTTAAATCTAAATCGACAGAACAAAAAATTGAAAGTGTATAAATTTTTCCCCCGAGTCTAAATTTCAAATAAAATAACGCAGTTTGTAATTATGATATGTAAGTGAATTGAGCATTATCTTATTAACAGAATAGGAATTCGCACTTGAAATATATATATATAGTGATTGTATATAATTAGAGAAAAAATATAATAATAATGAAAGAAAAAAAAACGGTTCGTGAAGTCATCGCAATATCAGGAGATAAAAATACATACGTATATGAATCTGGGCGTGTAAACTTTTTTCTTAGAAATTCTCCTCTGTTGTGGAATCATGAGTCATCACTTGAGTGTTAAACTCAAGACAACATTCATTCATTCATCCATCCATTTAGTGTACTGATCTATAGTAGATGTAGTACACTAAATAGATGTATTATAAATCACTTTTCTAATCAATTAACTTCTATTACAACAATATAAAGAGAAAGTGTTTGATGTTTAGGTACACACTCTCTAAATCTGAATGACAGTGGTTTTTGACTAATTGTGTGAAGAGTGTTGAATCGTTCGTCTATTACCTAGTAAAGATCTTAATTTACTTTTGAAAAAACTTTTCAATTTTTCTTGAGAGTATTAAATTGATATTAAATTCAGTCCTTGGATATTGTGATATTTTCGACTATTTTCAAATATTATTTTGATTTTTATAGTGTAAAGAGCATAACTATGGACAAATCTTTGAAAATTTATTTTTGAATAATTATTCTAATTCAGATTAATTCTAATTAATTCTAATTATTATTGAAATGTAAGATAAAAAGATTTTGAAAAGTTGAAATTTTCTAAAATTTAATTTGAAATAAATAATTTTTTTAAAATATTTTATATTACAAATTTTTGTAAATTAACTTTTCGAGAATGTTAATTGAAAATTTTGAAAATGATTATAGTCTCAAAAAATTTAATAAATAATCTTCAAGTGTAAATTCACTAACAATGAAAATTAAATTCTACAAATAATATTAAAATAGTTTTTAAAACAATGTAATTTTCTGAATTATTTTGTTTGAAGTATTTTATAATTCAATTTTTAATATTTTCGATATTCAATATTTTCAATAATTCGGAAAATTCAAATACATGCACAAAATAATAACATTACATTTTTTTTATAATTATGTTTATATTTTTTACATTTTTGGAGAAAATAATCATTTTCAATATATTTTTAATTAAAATTTTTTCAACTTTTTTTTAAATTATACAAAAATTCTTCAATTATTTTTGAAAACGTATATTACAATATTTATGAAAAACTAATTCCTAACATTGTTTTATAATAAATTTTTGAGACTTAATTACTTTTAAAGAAATAGTAAATTAAATTTTTTAAAATTTACTATATTTTCGAATTCTTGTAAAAGATTTTGTAATTAAAATTCTTTAAAACTTTGATTATTTTTTAAAACATTTTTAATTTTAAAAAAATAATTAAAATTTGATAAAATCTTTTAGAAATAATAATTTTTAAAAGATTTTATCAAATTTTAATTATTTTTCAAAGATTTTACAAAATTAAAATTATTTTTTAAAAGATTTTACCAAAATTCAATATTTTAGGCATTTTTTAAATAGAAATATTCTTAAAAAATTAATTTTACGAATGGCTTTATTAAACTTTTTGAAAATATTCCACCCTAATATCTTTAGAAAGAAAAATGTACGGTTTCAAGAATAATAAAAGAATTGAATTGAATTATTGAAAATTAATATAGGTATTTGTTTTAGAGATGAAGTTTAGTTTAAAAATGTGGAAAATAATAGAATTTTCAGATGGGTTATAGTTTGAATTTTTTTAAATTATTAAATTTCAGAAGTTGAAATTTTTTAAACTTTATTTCTTGCATGAAAAATCCTAAATTTTGCGACAAAATACCATATTTTTGGTATAAAATGCAACTTACTTCGATTTTTATTGTCAAAAACGCTGAACTATAAACAAATCTTTGAAAATTTGTTTTCGAATAAATTTTTCAATTAACTTTTTGAAATAAACAATAAAAAAAGATCTGAACGATTAAAATTTTGTAAAATTTAATTAAAAATAAAGCACTGTTTTTAAGTATTTTGTTACAATTTTTGAAAATGAACTTTTATATAGAATTTTAATGGAAACTTTTGAAAATAATAGAATTTTTAAAAATTTTAATGATTAATCGTTAACTGTAAATTGACTAAATATTAAAATTAAGTAAAGTTAGGTTCTAAAAATATTAAGATAATTTAAAAAAAAATAAATCTCTAAATTAAAATTCTTTGAAAAAATTATGATTTTTAAACTCAATTCTTTTTAAAAGATTTTACTAAATTTAAATTTTTTAGACATTTTTTAATTGTATCTAATTGTAAAACTATAAAAAAAAAATTCAATTCATAAATTATTTAGAAATATTTTTAAAAAGTTAATTTTACAAATTTTTTTATTAAAGTTTTTGAAAATATTCTATCTTAATATCTTTTTTTTTAAAGTGACAGTTTCAATTATTTTAAGAATTTTTTTTATTTAAATGTTTGAATTCTCGAAGGAATTTAGAAAAATTATTAAAAGTTAACATAGATATTTGATTTAGGCATGAAGTTTAGTTAAAAATTGCAGAAAATAATTGAATTTTTGGAAAGATTATAGTTTTAATTTTTTTAAATTATTAAATTTTAGAAGTTGAAATTTGTTAAATTTTATTTCCTGTGAAAAAAGAAATATTTAAATATTTATTTAGTAAATTGATTCAAGTTTTGATTATTATAATTGAATTTGGAAATCAGTAAAGAATCAGGGAAATACAAAATAAATTTTTTGTGACAACGCAGTAAATTAAATAAACGACTTTTTCGTCCTTTTTGTAATTTGGATGAAATTTCTAACAAAAATTTGATTCAAATTTTCAATCTGTTGTTTTAGTATGAATAGGTTTAAATTTTTATAGGTACTTTCTAGTTAACAATAAATTAAGTTTTCTACTATTTAGTTTAGTTTATATTAAATTAATTTAGTTTCTATTAATTTAGTTAGTAGAAGTCTACTAATTGAGATTCAGATACTCTTTCCAACTAGTTAAAAAAAAGCGGCTTTTTCGTCTTTTCTTCAAAATATTGAAAGATTTTTTCGACTCTTTATCTTTAATCGCAACTGAAGCAATTTTTTTTGCTCCAAGTCCTGAAAGAATATACAGAATAAAATTGCAAGAATTAATTCTTCATGCTTGAAATTAACCCTCTTGGTGTCATATACAATGTGCGAAACAATGCAATAAGTAACGAGTTCAAAAAGCAGTGAATGGCACAAACGTGAGAGATTCTGAAATTCTACATATGATTTAAGTATTCAAGTAAATGTAAATTGTACCTAATGAACATTCTTCTGAAGAAAGAATTTTGTTAAATGGAATAAATTATGTTCTCTACGTAAATATTTCTGTAAATTTTTCAAATTTCACTAATAATTATTATATTGCATTGTATATGTTGAGTGAATTTTAGAAATATTCGAAGTTGTTTTCTTCTCACAAAATGAAGGAAGGAATTGTTATTTTAGCACTAATAGTTGTTTTAAACAGTTGTTATTTTAACACCGGCACAAATTTTAAGGAAGCTGAAGTCCACAACGTTTATCAACGAAAAATATTGATTAATGCAATAAAATATTATTTTTAATTTAATATTTTATTGTTCAACAATTATTATAAAAAAAGATAAACTTCAATCTTTTTGTTTAAATATTTTTGTGTCAATATTAATGCATTATTTTTAATTAATTTACTTAGTAAACAATTTTTTTTCGTTGATCAACGTTGTGAACTTCAGCTTCCTCAAATTTTAAGCCTTGCTGAATGGGTTTAATTGACAAAAGCAATTTTATTTTGTTTCAAAAGTCGATGCGATTTTCCCACACGGGGAAAAAATATTTGTTGTTGCGCAGAAGAAACAAATTTCGTTTGTTACCAAATTTTTTGTTATCTCAACAGAATTATTATTTGAAAAAGTACGTCGGTGAAGTTTTCAACGTTTATGATCAACGATTGAGAGAGAAAAAATTATTCTCTTATACTAAAAAGAATAAAAACTATTTGTTCAGAAATATTTTGTTTGTAAATCATTATTCAAAAAATCAAACGTATTATTTTCTTTACTAAAATTTATAAAGATTTGCTTAAAAAATATTTTTCTTCAGAAATCTTTGTCTATAAACGTTGTGAACTTCACCAACGTGGAAAAATTGGAATTGGTAGGACAAGAAAAGAAATTTTTCGTTCTGTATTAACAATTCTTTTTCAAGAAAAGAAAAGAAATTTGTTAGTTCTGTATTAACAATTTTTTTTCTCCACGCATAAAAAAATGTAAAATGTAAAATTTTATTGCAATCAGTAATTAGAAAAATATTTTTAATAAAAAAATCGTTTATAACATTTAAAATTTGTGGATAAATTTTTCGGTTTAAAGTTTGCAGTCTGATTTTTAATACTTAGTTACCAATTTTTTATGTGGGATGTCAATGGAAATTTCCAAGTAAGAAATTCATAAAATTACGTTTGTATTGTTACTGTGATATTAAAGCAATCTTTAAGCATTCTTTGAGGACAGTAAACATCTACTATCAGAGGTTAAAATAATTGTTGTTTTTTCCTACAAAATAATGTGTTTGTGTGCACATATGTTTACACTCCTTTCTCACAGAAACAATCCATAGGAATCCTGTCACTTTGATGTCTAAGCTGACATTTATCTTTGGAAGTAATTGCTAAAAGAGGAAGTCTTTAGTCTTTTATTTCGAATAGTCTTTGTGCTTTGTTGCCGCAAGGACAAATAGAGGAAGACTCGCTCTATTTCCTATTATGTTAAAGTGACACGATTCTAAATTGATGCCTATCTCAATCATCGGGGAAACAGTGCGTGTCCGAAAAAACGGAAATTAAAGAATACATGAAGGAAAAAAATTTCTTTACAATTATAGAATAAAAATCTTCATTTATAACTATAACAACTTTCATTGTAACTTTAAAAAAGAAACTATTTTTTTGTCAAAATGGCGCCGTTGCACAATTTTGGTGGCAATTCTTCTTCTTCTTCTAAAAATTATGAATAAGCATTTGATTTCTAATTTTCTGTACTTTTACTTGACATAAATTCCGTTAAGAAAGGAGCAGTTGTATAATAAATACAGTGTAATAAGTTTTGCAGAAATCAACTGTTCGACAGAATTGCGAATTTTTCAGAATGATTCATATTCAGGAAAATCCTCGAATTAGCGGCACTTTGAATGAAGAATAAATTCTTAAAAAAATGTATTTCGTATTTATTTATTCGTTTCTGATTAATTTATCGCGTAATGAATAAAATGGATCAGTTTAATATCATTCGCCTTTGAGTTTGAGTGCATTATGCATTTCTTCTCAAATTAATTTCTATGTGAAACGATAAGAGATCAGGGGTCATGTTTCAAATCAATAACACTGTGTCACAATATACTTATTATAATAGATAATTTGTGTCATAGAAAACAAATATTTCTTCGATTATAAATAAGTACTTGTGGAAAATTAAGCAATTTCATTTATTATCGGGAGAATTTATTTTATTAATTAATACTCAATGGATTCGGAAAAGAGTAAAGAGTCAAGAAATTATTAATTTTTTTATTTACCTAATTGATTTATCATAGAATTTTCTAATTTGATACCATAAATAAGAGAAAAATACACCATTTTTTTGCGGATATAAAATTGAGACGAAAAAAATGATGTATTTTCCTCTTATTTGTGGTATCAAATTAGAAAATTCTATGATAAATCAAGTAGTTAAATAAAAAATTAAAAAATCTCTTGAATAATTAAACGTTTGTTAAAATTAATTTCTCATAAGGAATTTTATCCAAAAAAATTTTAAATGTAATTGAATTCTTTTGACGAATAAATTTTAATAAAAATTTTAAGAATAAGTACATTTTTCGAAAAAATTCGACTTAAATTGAATTAAAAATAATTAAAATTCTGCGATTAGTTTTCTTATTTATGTGAAATTAATTGTATTAATATGCGAAGAAATTTATTAAAAATTTGTGAATAATTTCATTCATGTAAAATTTTCATTATTTATGAAAATCATTAAAATGTTTGCGTAGAATTTCATTGAAATGTTTTGAAAATAATTTAATTGTTTTAATGGTAATTTTTAATTCTTTTTGAGAAATTTATTTAGAATTGCTTTAAAAACAATTTAATTCTCGTAAAAAATTGTAACAAAGTTTTTGATAATTTATATCAAATTTTATAAATTTAATTCTTGAAAGGAATTTCACTATTTTTATAAATAATTGAATTCTTTCGAGAAATTTCATTAAAATTATATTGAAAAAAATTGAATTTCTGCTCATAATTTTAAAATTTATGAAAAAAACTGAATTCTTGGGAAAATTTAATAAAAAATTTGTAAAAATAATTTAATTCTTGATAAAAGGTTTTTTAAAATTTATATAAATAGTTTTTCTTGAATAATTACATTTTTCGAGATATTCGATTTAAATTGTATTATAAATAATTGAAATTCTATTATAGATTTTATTATTTAATCAAAAAATCGAATTTCTAAAAAGAATGTTAATATGTATGAAAATAATTGAATCCCTGTAAAAAAATGTAATCCTTATGAAAATAATTAAATTATGACAAAGAAATTTTTAAAAAATTTGTAAATAATAATTTTACAGAAAATCAATATTTTCTGTAAAATTTTTATTATTTATGAAAATATATGTGTTTGCGAAAAATTGCGATTTCTTCGACTTTTCTTCAAAATTTTGCGACAAAATAACATATTTTTAATATGAAATTTATTTTTATTAATTTTTAGAATATAATTATATTGAAATATAAAATTGAAAAGATATCGAATGATTGGAATTTTATAAAACTTAATTGAACATAAATAATTTCTTCAAGTATTTTATTACAAATTTGGGAAATTAACTTTTAAAGAATTATAAATGATTTTTTTCTAAATAGGTAATTGAATTCTGAAAAATTTTAATGAATATTCATCAACTTGTAAGTTGAATAGAAAAGAAAATTAATAAAAATTAGATTCTAAAAATAATATTAAAATAATTTTCAAGAAAAATTATTCTCTGAATTATTTCATTCTTATTTTTTAAAACTCAATTATTTTCAATATTTTCGATATTCAATATCCGAAAATTCAAATCGATACACAAAATAATGACATTAAAATTTTTCAAAATTATTTTTAACATTTTGGAGAAAATTATCATAAATGCAAAATTTTTAATAAAAATTCTTCAAACAAATTTTTTTTGAATTGTACGAAAATTCTTCCATTATTTTCAAAAAATTATAAAAAAACAATTCTTAGAATTTTTTCATAATTTTCAATAAGATTGAATTACTTTCGAAGAAAGTAAATTAAAATTTTTTAAATTTACTATATTTTAAAATTTTTGAAAAATCATTTATAAAATCCTTTAAAATTTTGAATATTTTTTTACAATTTATAAAATTTCAATTATTTTTTAAAGAGTTTAGTAATTTAAAATTATTTTTTGTAACATTTTACAAAAATTCAATTATTTGAAGTTTTATAATTGTATGACTTTACGATTTTCTTTAGTAAATTTATTGATAATATTCTACATTTAAAAATATCTTTAAAATGAAAAATTGACAATTTCAATTATTATTATTATAAAAAATTAAATTTTTTATTTACTCTCTAAATTTGAATTAGTAAAAATATTTGCTACTTTGAGTTTGCTTGCTACTGACTTGTTGCTTCTAAAAGTCAGTCAATAATTCAAATTAGTAAAAAAATTTATGTATTCAAATTTAGAGAGTAAATAATTAAATTCTTGAAGAACTTTCGAAAAATTATTAACAATTAATATGGTTAATTAATTTAGAGATGAAGTATATTTTCAAAAATTGTAGAAAATAATTTAATTTTTGGAAGGGTAACTGTTAATTTTTAAAAACTATTAAATTGAAAAAGTAGGAATTTTAAAAATTTTATTTCCTGTGAAAATGGACATAAGAATTTGAAATATTTATTTAGCAAAATTTTTTAAATGTTTTTGATTAATTGAATTTAAAAATCAGTGAAAAATTAGGGAAGGGAAAAATAAAATTTTGGTGACAACACTAAATTTAATAAATGATTTTTTCGATATTTTAAAATTTTTTAACGACTAAAGTGACTTTTTTGTTTGCGTTAAAGTGTAAAACTTCAAGGTCGTCCAAAAAGAATAAAAAATTTTTGTTCACAATTATTTTTTTTGTAAATCATTATTCAAAAAATGAAATAATTCTCTGTACAAAAATTTGCATAAAAAAATATTTTTCATCAGAAATTGTTGACTATAAATGCTGTGAACTTCACCAACGAAAAAAAAAAAATTTTTTTTTTGCATTTATAGTCAACAATTTCTGATGAAAAATATTTTTTTATGCAAATTTTTGTACAGAGAATTATTTCATTTTTTGAATAATGATTTACAAAAAAAATAATTGTGAACAAAAATTTTTAATTCTTTTTTGACGACGTTGAAGTTTTACAACATTTATCAACGAAACAAATTGCTCTCTTAATAAATTAAAAAAAAATAAAGTAGCAATTTTGCCATAAAAATATTTAGAAAAAATAGATTGATGTATATATGAGACTGAAATCCACAACGTTTTTAAAAATGAAAACAAAAAAATAATAGGACAGTACTTTTATTTTTGATTGTAAATAATGTTATTTTTTGATAATAATTAAATCCTTAGTAACAACTCATTTCTTAAAAATTAAGGCAAATGAAAATTAGAAATGAATTTTATTTGAAAAAAAACTCTTTTTTGATTTTTCGTTTTTAAAAACGTTGCGGATTTCAACTTCGTGATGTTTATGTTATGATAATAATTGTTATATAAATAAATATTAAATTAAAAATAATTTTAGAATAAATTAAACAAATTTTTTTCGTTGATCAACGTTGTGGACTTCAACTTCGTCTTTTTGGTAGTATAGGAAAATAATTTTTTTTCTTTCAAACTTTGATTATAAACGTTGCGAATTTCACCGACGTTATAAAGTCGATCAGAAGAGTAAAGACCTTTTCTCAATTTAGTGTACGGTTGATAGTTTGAATTTTTTTTTTCTTTTTTTAGTTTCATGAAAATGGAACATTCGACTCGAATCGGGACAAAGTCACCGATAGTACGTATATAATTAATAATAATTCATTAGCATTCCAGTGGAGAGGACGAAATACGTGTGTAAATACGTGTTGTTAAAGGCAGGATGTAACTCGCATTCCTATGTGCTTACATCCAATAGTTTTAACAAAACCCAAGCACGTACTTATGTACAAATGCATGTTATTTTAGCTCGTAAACAACCAGAATGATCGAACTCGAACTGTTACACTGCGCCTGAGAACCGTATTATATGTATAAAATTCATGACATTTGTCTCCCAAAACTAACTTTTTCAGCACTCAGAGAAAGTTATTGGCTATATACTATAAAAAGTGTATGGCGATGCTTTAATTTTATTTTCGTCGTATACGTAGAATTCCTTTTTTTGGACCTTAAATTTTAAAATCTAAACTGTTCGACAAAAAATCTGATTCCTTTCTCGTAGCATTTCTAGGGAGATTTATTAAATTTTTCCAAATTTTAAAACAGTTCCTAAAAGAAGAAATTAGAATTTGTGACGCGATCTGAAGAAAGGGACCTTAGAAGCAAAAAATTATAGGTTATGTGTGCAATTTTTTAAATGAAAATACGAAAAAATGATCGTCTGTTGATGTGAATCATTAATGTTTAAGTTTTCACTTCAACTTAAATATTTAATAAACACTGCTTTTAATTTGTAAAAAGTGAAAAGAAACTTTTAATCAACAAAAATGTAACACTAACATAACCTTAAAGTGATTTGCTTCTAAGGTCCCTTTCTTCAGATCGCGTCACATTTAAAATTTAGAAGCAAAAGTCAACAGTGTTGCCCCAGGTCAGGGAAGTCAGTAAATTCAAGGAAAAATTTGGGAAAAATACCATTTGTGTTGGAAATAGTTTCACTCGAGTAAAAAAATGTAAACAAAATTAGTCATAGTTTGAAAATTTTTCATTCATTATTGTTTTATGTCGGACATGAAATTATATTAAATTTAGAGAAGAAAATAAATAATATTTCGTTCAGAAAATTTAGGGTCTGATTTAAAATTAGAAATATACAATCTGTATGTATAGAGAGACGAACGTGTGTGTCTGTAAACGAAAACTGATTATATAGAAATAAGAGAGAAAATTATATCACGTGTTGAGTTAAAAAGTGACTAACAATATAAACAAAGGAATTATCGTAGGATATTCACCGACTATCCTCTTATTATCATACAATACGCTTATGTGACTGTCACACCTGGCAAATTAAAATATATATACATATATGTGTCTATACGTAAAACACATAAATATTGTGAATGACACATGTTTAATGAATGCATAATGAAAATATACTCTACACACAGGAAAAAAAATCAGAGAGAGAGAGAAATATTCCATTCTGGAAAAAAGGATTCGTAACTAAATTTTTTAGCATTTTTAATTATTTCCCTGTGGTTAAAAAGGTTTTTTTTCGTCTTAATTATTTAAGACGAAATTTAATTGAAATTTAATGATTCTTAAATAATTTTTTTCCATTTTTAATATTTTTTCTATTTTTAACTGTTAACTTTTTTTTTTGAAAATTACACTGTTTATTTAAATGGTATTATTTTTGTTAAACAGAAAATATATAATTTTAAAACGGAAGAAATTTCTATAAGAGGAAAGAAATAAATTATTTTTCTCGGTTTTTCTACAGTTTCTGCTTGTATTCAAATTAGAACCATAAACTGAAAGAAATTAAAAATTATGAATAGAAATTTTAGGAAAGGATAGGAATTTTTATTGTTGTATGATTATAAATCACTCGAAAAATATTGGATTTGATGTTAATATTGGGTTTTTTTTCAGGATGGCTGCGGAAGCGGCGATTAGAAGAGCCGAACGCGAAACTCTTCGTGGCGTTATTCAACAATGGAATGCCAATCGCCTGGATCTTTTTGAACTCTCGGAACCAAATGAGGTGAATAATTAAACAATATTATAATAATTAATTTAATTTATTTAAAATTTATTTTAAATTAAGTAATTTAATTTATTTAACATTTATTTTAAATTGAATAATTTAATTTATTTAATATTTATTTTAAATTGAATAATTTAATTTATTTAATATTTATTTTAAATTGAATAATTTAATTTATTTTAAATTTATTTTAAATTAAATAATTTAATTTATTAAATATTTATTTTAAATTGAATAATTTAATTTAAACAATATTTTAACAATTAAAAAATGTTTACTTCATATTTAATATTCAGGGTAGCCACTTATCAGTAAAGTCAGGGAAGAGTCAGTAAAAAAAAATGTTGTCAGTAAAAAATAAGAAGAATGAGAAGAAAAACTACTTTTGTCGAAAAAATTAAGACTATTCGATTTAATTTCAAAATTATTTTGTTAATCCATTAAATTCAGATATAAACAAAAACTAAATACATTTTAGAATTTTTTTTTAATATGTTGGAGTAAAAAAAATTATGTTCGAAATTTTTAATTAAAATTCCTCAAGAAATGAATTATTTTTTTTTTAATTATACAAAATTTCTTCAATTATTTTCGAAAAGTTGCAGTAAAATATCTTTAAAAACTAATTCTTAGAATTGTTGTATCATAATTTTTTAAAATTCAATTATTTTCGAATAAAATGAATAAAAATTGATCAAAATTTATTTTTTTTAGATTTTTTAAAATTTCGGAAAAATTATGGTCATATGTATAAATTAAAAATTCTTCAAAAATTAGATTACTTTTACTTGTACCTATTTTTGAAAACTTCAATAATTTTTAAAAGATTTTTTCAGTTTTCAATTTTTTGGAAACTTTTCAATTGCAAATAATTAAAAAAAAACTTTTATCTTTCAAAAGTTGTTTCAAAATATTTTTAAAAACTTAATTGTAAGAATTTCTATATTATCACTTTTTGAAAATATTATATTTTAGTAACTTGAGAAAAAAAAACATAGACAATTGAAATTATTATAAAAAAATGTGTTTTTGTATTTAAATAATTGAATTGTAATAGAACTTTCGGAAAATTATATTAAATAATTGATGTAGAGATGAAGTTTAGTCGTAAACTATAGTAAATTTTACGAGCGTAACGTGATATTTAATATCACACATTATGATAATGCAAATTAGTATTTTATTTTCAAATTAAAATTTTTGGATAATTTCATGATCAAAATTTGAAAAATTCTCTTGTTAAGTAAATATTTACTTATTATTGTTTATATTTTCAGAAAATTTTAAATAACTCTTTGCAAGAAATAAATTATTTAAATACCTAATAACATTCTTCGGAAGAATTCAATTATTTTCATAAATAGTAAAATTCTTCACAGAAATTAAATTGTTTTGAAAACAATTTTAATAAAATTTCATGAAAGAATTCAATTATTTTTTGAAGTTTTTGAAAGTTGAAAAAAAAATTTCAATTGAAACAATTCAATTATTTAGTAAAGTCTTTGCAAACATTCAATTCCCTTAAAAATAATTCTATAAGTAATTTAATCTAAAAAATTTAATTATTTCTAAGATTGTCTGTAAAATTTATTTTAAAAATTCAATTATTTTCCAAATTTTTAAGAAAATTCAGGATCCTAAAGTTCTGAACGTTCAAATGAACGAAATTTATTTATTTTTTCCAAAAACTAAATTTTATTGCAGTTATTTTGCTTCACTATTCAAAAAATTAATGACAGAGATTGTAAAAGTACAATTTTAGTTTTTAAATTTTTTTATGATTTGTAATTTATTAAAATATCTGCAATAAAAAGTATTTCGTTCATTTGAACGTTCAAAACTTGGGGATCATGAAAATTCTTGTAAAATATAAAATTATTTTCTTTAAATATTAAAAAATGACACAATTGTTTATAAAAATTTTATTATGTCAATGTTTTCATAAAATTTCACTGAAGGATTCAGTAAATTTTTTTCTAATTTGTAACTAAATTTTTCGAAAAAGAAATAATAATAAATAAATAAAAAATGAAATAAATAATTCTTAAAATAAATAATTTTTCATATAAATTCTTAGAAACAATTCAATTACTTTTAAAAACCTAGTAAAATTATTCGTAAGAATTAAATTATTTCTATAAATAATAAAATTTTTCACAGGAATTCAATTATATTTTTAAATAATTTTAATAAACTTCGACAATAAAGTTCTTAATTATAATTTTTAAGAGAAGCGATTATTTTAAAAACTTGAAAGAAATTCTTCATAAAATTTTGCCAGGGAAAATAATTTTAATGTCGGTAAATTGTCAGAGAAATTAATAATCTGAAATTTGTAACCACCTTGAATATTATTTAATTCTTAATTTTAAAAAATTTAATTTCAACTGTTTGTAAAATATTTTTTCTTTTCCTTTTATACATTACGTTCGATTATAATATTTATACATTTTTTTTATTTTTCTCAGGATTTGGAGTTCCATGGGGTGATGAGATTTTATTTTCAAGACAGCGGACAAAAAGTTGCTACAAAATGTATAAGGGTAGCTTCGGACGCAACCAGTCAAGCAGTTATAGAAACTCTTATCGAAAAATTCCGACCAGATATGCGAATGTTATCCGTCCCTGAATATGCTCTTTATGAAATTCACGAAAATGGAGGTAATTTTATTGAACTGATAAATAATTTATTACAGAGATACAATGTACAATATTGTTCTTTTATTAAGTACACCAGGAAAAAGAGGTTTCTTTGACTCATAGCCAACTGGACTATTTTTTTCTTTTATTAAACTGAATTGAATTGTTTCAAATAATTTTTATTCGGTTCGAATAGGAACTTTATTTGTTTCAAATGAAAGTTTTATTTAAAACAATTCAGTAGGCTCTGAGACAAATAATTTTGCTACAGTTTTGAACGTTTAAATAAACGATATTTTGTCCTGCCTGAAGTGTTTAAAAATTACTCTAGAAAAAAATAATTGAAATTAAAAAAAATAGAAAAAATTAATTTAAATTAAAATAAATAATTAAAAAACTTAGATAAGAATTAATTTGTATTTACTTAATATAAAAAATATTTTTTTTTAAACAAAAAAAAATAATTGAAATTAAAAAATAAATTAGTAAAATTAATTTAAATTAAAACAAATAATTAAAAAACTTAACTAAGAATTAATTTGTATTTACTTAATATAAAAAATATTTTTTTTGAAACGAAACGAAAATTAAGAAGTAAAAAGTATCGTTCATTTGAATGTTCGAAACTTTAGAAACATAGACGAATAAACTTTTATTTAACTCAAAAAAAATATATTTGGTTTAAATAATATTTTTCCCGGGGTGTAATTATAATTATAATTATTATTATTATTATTATAAAGAATTCAAATCGCATAAGCTGCGAGTCGCTTCACAATAAAATTCTTCATTCTCTATACTCCGTTAAGAATGAAAAAATGTCTCACCATTTTTTTTTTCAAGTGAGACATTTCTGAAAATTTTTTATTCATATTTTGACGTGAGATCTCGGCCACCACCTTTCAAAAGTAATGTACAACCTGGTGGAATAAAACCGGTTTTTGAGGGTCAGGGAAAAAATTCTTTAATTGGAAGTGATTCTCAGTTTTTGTACGACTGATTATTATCAGCTAAAAAAGAAAAGAGAGAATTCTTCTCTTTGCATTTTACTATTAATTCATAATTGAAATTTTTGTCTTTCATGAAATTCTGAAATTAACAAGTATATAAATATAAACGATGGAGAAATAATTTTTTCTATCTAAACGAGAGATACTAATAACTTTAATGATTATAATGACGGGAAAATATAATTTTATTGCTGCATTAGAAAATTTCCGTTCTATTTATTATATACTAATGATAGAAAATAATTTTTTGTTGAAAATTACCGCTTTCTTTTATTTTAAAAAATAGTTTTCAACTTGCTCTTTCTTTGAGAATATGTTTATTTAGATTTTATTTATTTGGTTTATTTGGGAAAAAATAATTGTTTGGAACTTTACTGAAGAGAAAATTTTAATACTGATGAGATTTTAATGTTTGTTCAGAAAAATTATTATTTAAAAAAATATTATTTATTTATTACAATTAAAATGTACCACTTTTGATAAAAGAAATCTCATAATTGTTGTTACTCTCAAAATTTTGAATCTGAACTAATTTATTTCTTGCGTAGAATTTTATTAAAATTTTTGACAATAATTTAATTGTTTTGAGGAAATTTTAAAAAACAATTTTGAAAATAATTAAATTCTAACGAGGAATTAAAATTGAACTATGATCTTAATTGAATTCTTTCAAGGAAAGGTCAGTTTTCGATTATTATCGAAATTTTCAAAAATAATTGAATTCTTTCAAAGAATAATCATTTAAAAATTTTTTTAAATAATTTAATCGTTTCGAAAAATTTTATGATTCTAAAGTTCTTAGAAATTTATTTATTTCTTCTTCAAATTTAATTTTTATTACGATAATAATGCTTCATTATCGAAAAAAGTAAATATTACGCTCCTAATTATAAAATTTAGGTTTTTATTTTTATTACAAATTAGTAATTTGCGGAAATATTTGTAATTAAAAATACTTTGTTCATTTGAAACTTTAAAACTTGTAAATCATTAATTTAATTGAAATATTCTTTCATTTTATAATTGAAATTACTTGAATGAATTGTATAAAACTATATTACAAATAAATAATTTAATTGTTTTGGAGAATTTTATAAAGATTGTATTTTGTGAAAATAATTATTCTTTCAAGAAAATTTTATTGCTTATAAAAATAATTGAATTTCTAAGAAGAATTTCATTATTTTTGTAAATAATTGAATTCTTTCATAAAATTTTTTGCTTATAAAAATAATTTCATTGCTGTGGAAAATTTTATTTTTTATTTAAATAATGATTTCATTCTTGTCATGAATTTAAAAAAAAAATTTTTAAATAATTGAATTTTTGCGAAGAATTTTATTATTTATGGAAATAATTGAATTATCAAGAATTTAAAAAAAATGGTTAATAATTGAATTTCTACTAAAAATTTCATTATTAATTATATTCATTATATTAATTCATTAAAGAATTAAATATCTGGGTAGAATTTTATTATTTCTAAAACTAATTGGATTCTTCTAAGAATAAAACGAAATTTTTTTTTAAATAATTGAATTCTTTCGTGGCATTCATTTAATTAAAATGATATTGAAAATAATTTAATTTAATCGAAGAATTGTATTAAAATTTTTAAGAAAAGTTGAATTTGTGAGAATTAAGAATTTTCTTAAAATTCGTAAGAATAATAATTGAATATCTGAAAAGAATTTTATTATTTATGAAAACAATTGAATTTTTGGTTAGTATTTTGTTAATATTTTTGAAAATAATTAACTCGTTTCGAAGAAGTTTAATAAAAATATTTGGAAATACTAAACAATAATTAATGAATTAGTTACTTAGGTATTAAGTGAATTTTGTTAAATTTAGATTCTGAAACTATTCAAAAGTTAATAATATTAAATTGTTAATTTTAAAATTTGTGCTATTGAAAAGTAAAACATAAATTTTGTTTGAAACATAATTTAGTAATAATAGCTAAAAATCCTAAATAGTAATAATAATAATAATAATAATAAATTGAAAGCCGGAATTCGTGCGCTGGCGTGTGTATCATTTGCCAGTTAATAATAATAATTGAATTATATTATGTATCTAATAAACGTATTTAATTTCAGAGGAACGAAAATTGGGTTTGGAGGAGAAGCCTCTATTGGTTCAATTAAATTGGCACGTGGATGATCGTGAAGGCAGATTTTTACTTCGGAGAATCGATGATAAAACAAACGCTCAAGGAGTGGGTTTCGCTGAGGGCACTAGTTTTCGAAGAAAATTGAGTAAACGCGAAAAGAAACAAATAAAGAAACAAGAGAAGCTCAGTCGAATGAAAAGTGCTTGCGAACAAGATGAAAATACTGCGCCAATTGATCAAAATGGAGTTGCCGAAAAACTTTACACTGGTTTGTTCATTTTTCACACAATTACTCTCATAATTCTCAGCATGAAATTTCTCTTTCCAAAGATTAATTTTCTGTAATTATTAACCAAATTTTTATTATTAGTTACTATTTTTTTATCTTTTTAACACTTTTTCTTAAATTTATTATTTAAAATTTATTTCTTTCTCGGGGATTTATTGATGAATAATGTAATTTCTATTTTGAGTGGAATTTTTTAGAAGACGAAAATTGTACTTTAAATAATAATTTTGCTTGTTTGAAATTTAATTGAGGGGAAATTGAAGACTTGGACTAATTTAAAGCATTTAGAATATGGGACATTTTTCCTTATAGTTTATGTGTCAATTTTATCATTTTGATATCAAAAAAAGACTTTATCGATTAACGGACCACGTTACTAAGGTAGATTCCGGCTTGAATCAATAATTTGGTAATCGAATAGCTTTATATTGTCTAAACAATTCCTCAACTAGTTTACAAATTCGTTCGACTGTCGAAAAATTGATGTTCACTAATGTTTATTGAAATCTTAGTTTATAGATTCATTTCTATTAATATTTGCTTGTAATTGCAAATAGAATTATAATTAAAGAACAATGGGATATTACAATATTTTATTATTATTACAATTAAAGAACGATAGTAGATAAGTTTTATTTCTATTTGATATAATAATTTTATATAATACTTCTATTTGTCAAAGTAATTTAGCGGAAATAGAGGAGAGGAAATTTGAGAAATATTGTAAATTAAAATAAATTGAAATAAAAAAATAAGGAATAAAAAGCTGTGACTAAAGTAAAATAATTTTTGCAGAGCTCCCCGAGACGAGTTTCACTCGCAGTATTTCAAATCCAGAAGCTGTGATGAGACGTCGCAGACAGCAGAAATTAGAAAGAAAACTACAACAATTCCGTAGTAAGGATGGAGGACCCGATACTGGTGGGACATTAAAGATTTATGGCGAAGCACTTTGCAAGGACGTGCCTTACAAGACGTTGCTTCTAAGTGTTAGGGATTCAGCGGTGCAGGTAGTTAGGGAAATGCTCTCCAAATATAATGTTCAAGATGATCCCCAACAATACTGTCTTGTTCAGGTGAGTTTTTCCCATTTGAATTTTTCAAAAGCCGTCCCTCGAAAGATTTCACAAAACTTGTTGTATTCCCACAGCCATAAGCACGTAGCGATTTTATAATCTTCACCGTGGCGTTAATTTCATTCTTTACGCTACTTTCGATTGTAATTTTTTTCGTCACCTTTTTTTAGTACACAAATTAACTTCTTTTTCTGTTCTATTTACGAATATTTTTTTTTTACGTTTGGATACATTATTCCCACGCTGTTTTCGCTGATATTTGGATTTTTTTTTTACTTTCGATACATTTTTCTCACGATGATTATGAATCGGTAGAAAAAAAATTGTACTGAAAAAAATACTGTGGAGAAAAAAGAAGGTTTGATTCTGAAGAAAAATCCAATAAAAAATTGGAATAAAGGTTAATTTTGTTAGTTCGTATTTTAAATGAAGAGAAAAATTTTTAAATATTAATATGTGACGCTCCACGGTGAAAGGGACCTTAGCTGCAATAGACAAATTTTACAGAAAAGGCATTTAAAGTAGAACCACTCTGATTGGTCAAGGCGTTCCAATGAAATTCAGCCCCACTACTCATTACACATTGATAGTTGTCCGTGTTACACGAAGTGCACTAATTGTACGTGCATGGCCAGTGTAGTAGTATTAGTAAGTAGAGGGGCAGATTTTCTGAATAACCACGTGTAAACATTGAACAAGCTCATTTTTAAACATTAATAATAAAAAAACCTGTAAGTAAAAATTATTTTTTACTTTTGCATATGAAAGAACAACTCAAAAACTATAGAATGACATAAGTAAGTCAAAATTAATTTTTTTGCAGCTAAGGTCCCTTTCACCGTGGAGCGTCACATATAATTTTCTATTTGAATGTTTATACATTTTTTATTTGGAAAATGTTTTGTATTGTTTCTTGATCTATTATTTAAGAAAGGAAAAAAATTGTAAACAAATTATTTTAATTATAAAGAATAATTTAATCACTCGGTAGTTCGAAAAGTGAAATAATGAAGCCCAACTCCGAGTAAAATTATTTTATTACTATTGTAATTGGAAACTTAATTTTCAATATTTTCAGTGATTAAGAATTAAATAAAATAAATTAAAGTTAAATTAAATAAATAATAAGTTAAATTTAATAAAAACTGTAATTTTCTGTCAATAAGAAACAGTTTACTGAAGTATTGCAAAAAATTAAAAGTAGAAAATGCTTTTTAATGCAAAAACAACAGAATTTTATTTAAATTCAACATTGAGTTATTTAAAATATTAAAAATTAGTTTTTTTACAATTTCAACAAGAAAAAATTAAAATTTTTGTTTTTTAATATTGAGATGTGAAATTGTGCGACTGAATTAACTTTTTCTTTGACTATCTGCAAGATTCTTCTTTAAGATTCAAAGAAAAATATTTGCAACTGGAATATTGAATTTTTGCTTTAAATGTTTAAATAATTAATAATTTAAAGTTAATATGTAGTTAAATTAAATTAACAAAACGTAAATAAAGAAAATTATAATTATCATTATAATAAAAGAAAGTTATAATCTTTTTAAATATTTTTTTTGACTGTAAACTTTGAAATCTCCGCGAATTTTGGTACAGAACTTTTTTTTACTATATTTCTGCCAATAATTTATTGTAAATAATTTTATTATTGAAAAACTATTATAAAATTATTACTTATAAATTATTATTTAATCGGTAATTTTACATAAAAATTCCAAAAGTAATTGGATTTTAGAAAAATTGGGTTTTCAATTTTTTTAATAAACTGAATTTCAGTTACAAACTAAAGTTTTGAAAATGAAAATGATTTATTATTATTATTATTATTATTATTATTATTACTATTATTAATCATTTAAAATATAATTTCATGTGAATTTTCCTTTTTCCTTTGAATCATTAAATTCTCAAAGAACTCTCTCGATAATTTTTGAAAATATTGGATTTAGAAAATAATTTTAGTTAAAAATTCTACAAAATAAGTGAATGAAAATTTTGAAAATAATTTTAAATTCAAATTCGAAAAAATAATTAAATTAAAGTCTCGGAAATTAAAATAATTTTAGTTAAAAATTCTACAGAATAATTGAATTTAAATCTTCAAATATAAATTTTATTAAAAATTATAAACATAAATTTAAATGAATATGGAAAATAATTTTTGTTTAAAATTCTAGAGAGTAATCGAATTGAAATTTTGAAAATAATTTTCGTAAAAAATTCTAAAGAATAATTGAATTGAAATCTTGAAAATAATTTTCGTTAAAAATTCTAAAGAATAATTGAATTAAAAATAAATTTTAGTTAAAAATTCTAGAAAATAATTGATTGGAATCTTGAAAATAATTTGAATTAAAAACTCTAAAGGTTAATTGAATTGAAGTCTTGAAAATGAAAATAATTTTTGTTTAAAATTCTAGAGGATAATTTAATTGAAATCTAAGAAATAATTATAGTTAAAAATTCTAAGAAATAATTGAATTGAAATTAGTTTTTTAATCTAAAAACAAGAATCGATAAACTAATGTTAAAATTAATTTAAATTGAATTTTCTTGGATTGTTAAAATTTTCGATTATAAATTTTATTACTTTCAAAGTAGAGTTTAATCGAAATATTGTTTTTATAAATCTGGTTATCCGATGAGATTAAAATATTATCGGAGCAGAGAGTAGATTCTATTTTGAAAGTTGAGTTGTAGGTTCCTCTTATAAATGCTGTCGGCAAGGAAACTTCCTGAAAATTTTTGTCGATAATTATTCCTTGATTTCCGAATTAGGATATAGAATTTTCACTATTATGATTCAAGGAAAAGGAAATTATTACATTACACTTATTAAAAATGAAAAAAACTGAAAAAGTACATCGATGAAGTTTGCAACGTTTATGATCAACGATTGAAAAAAAAAATTATTTCCCTACCAAAAAGAATACAAATTTTTGTTCACAAATATTTTTTACTTGTAAATCATTATACAGAAAATTAAACGTACTATTTTTTGTATAAAAATTTATAAAAATTTGCTTAAGAAATATTTTTCTTCAAAAATCGTTGATTATAAACGTTGTGAATTTCACCAACGTGAAAAAGTGAAGAAAAAAATTTAAAAATCGGACAAAATTGAAAATGAATTAGAAAGAAATGTAAAAATGGAAAGTTTTGTTTATTCTACGAAATAATCACATTTTTCCAATCAACAAATGAATTTATTGTTTACTTTGTGAAAGTCGCTTTTTTAATTATTGGAAATTATAGATTTTATTCATTTAGTCAAAAATAGTAAATCATTTTTTTTTAACAATTTTATAATTCCATTAATCTTGTTAAAATTGTTTAAATTAACGAAGTTGAAGTCCACAACGTTTATAAACGAAAAAAATTTATCTAATTCATCCAAATATTATTTTTATTTTAATATTTAATTGTAAAATAATTATTATCAAAATATAAACATAAATATTGATTTTCTAAATATTTTTGTGTCAATATTGCAGCGTTGTTATTAATTAATTTACTAAGTGGAATAATTTTTTTCGTTGATAAACGTTGTGGACTTCAACTAGGTTTAAATTATTGAAATTGTTAAATTGTTATTTTTATTAAGATGGAAATTTTTATTTGGATTTTTAACTTTTATTTTAATTTACAGGCTAATGGAGAAAATACGAATAGCAATTCACATCAAGAATATATTTTGGATGACGATGAGTGTCCTTTAGCAATTCTCATGAATCATCCTTCAACACGTGGTGAGTTTTGTTCTTTTTAAATATTCATTTATTCGAGCGATCGAAAATAGAAAATATAAGTTGGAAATTGCGAATATTTTAAAACTTGGTAATTTTTTATTATCACAGTTTGAAACAAATTTGATTTTATTTTTCCCTCTAAAAGAGATCCAATGGGGGTGGAAATTGTTAAATTAATGAAAATAGTTGTAAAACTATTTATTTTCAGTATTATTTTTATTACTAATTTAATAATTTTTAGGCAGGTAAATTTTTTATTACAAAATTTGAAAAAAATTTTTAATTTTTTCTCAATGAGCATCCAGAAAAATAGCCAACTAGACTTTATTTGGTTTCAAATAAATTTTATTTGTTTCCAATGAATTTATGGTTTTTTCAAATGAATTTTATTTGTTTTAAATAAATTTTATTTCGTTCAAATAAAATTTTATTTGTTTTAAATAAATTTTATTTCGTTCAAATAAAATTATATTTGTTTCAAATAAATTTTATTTCGTTTAATTAAATTTTATTTTGTTCAAACAAACTTATATTTGGTTCAAATAGAAACTATTTGTTTCGGAAATAATTTTAATATAAAACAAATAATTCAGTATCCTCTGAGACAAACATACTTTTATTTAACTCAAAGAAATTTTTTTGTTTTAAATACAATTTTTTCCTTGGTAAGAAAAGAAATTTATTCGTATTCATTGATGATAAAAATGATGAAAATGAGAGAAACGAAAATAGAAATGAAAATAATAAATGAAAGAAAGACATTTATGAAAAATGAAAGAAACTTTTCTGAAAAACAAGGAGAAGAAAAAGGTTGACAAAAAAAGGCCTTGTATTTAAAGAAATATCTTTTTTTTCTTGACTTTTTTAGTCGACTCTTTATCCTTTCGTTTTCTAACATCTTTTTTTTCGCTTAAACAAATGACGAGAATTTTTTTTTTACTTTAATAGCTTTTGTCCCCTCATGAGACAGTTGTGTACGATTAATCGTAGTTTGATGCATTTTCTTTTGATCCCATAAGACTTTGAATTATTGCTCCATGTGAAAACTGTACAGGCTCTGAAATATTGAACGGCTTCCACTCATGCGCATTCAAATATATGTAATAATTTCAATGCAGAAATATTTATTCTTTTTTGTTTTTCTTTAATTACCATTTTTTTAAATTTTAAGTCTAGAAAAATCAAAGTTGCTTGTGATGTTTTATTTTGAACATTTTTTTTTTCTTTATAGGTACGGGGAATTTTTTGTTTTGAGAAATATTTTTTTCTTCTTCTGAAATGAATTTTTCTTTTAAAAAGATGAATTTTTTTTTTAAATGAAAAAAATGGTATAAATTCTGTTGTTAAATTTTTTGGCTTTGAATATTATCTTTTAGAGATCGCATTCGATATACTTGTTATCTTTAATAGGCTATTGTGCGTGTTGCATAATTGTGTGAAACACCCTTAAAAATTTTTTATTCACTCTCTCGAGGAGTGTTTGATTATCTTTATAGGAACAACAGATTTCAACTCTACGGACAGGATAAAAATCAGGAGGCAAAATTATTTGTGTCAGATAAAATGGAGATGAATTGAAAAAGAAGTTGATTTATTGTACTTCAAGCGTTGCTCTACTTTTAAATAATTTTCAGAGATTCAGGAAAAAAAATTGGTAATTGAAAGGGTAATTGAAAAAAATTATGTCTAAAGTTAGAATTATGGTTTTTGAACTTTATTCACCGATTTGCAAATTTTTATCCTTTATTTAGTATTACCGGTCTTACGATTTTTTTATTTTTGGTTTTCCTTCTCGGATATTTGAAAAAACAAATTTTTATTTACATTTTTCGAGAGAGTCGCATTAAATAAGGAAGTGGAATATTTTTTTTTAATTCTAAAATATTATGATGATTTTCTAAGACGTGAGTAAATCTGATGGATGTACTTCATTGTACTGACCTACTCTAAAGAGAGAAGTACCACTTTACAAGAGTAGGGCTTCATAATTACAATCGATCGACTCTCTTAATTTTAAAGTAAACGTGTGGAAAGGTGTAATACCAATAGAAAAAGAAAAGGATAAAAATGTCAAATACGATTATCTCTCAATTGTGTGTGTTTTCAACTTTAACGTATCAAATTCGTGTTACTTCCCATCGAATTCGATTTGTGAGGGACTGAATTTTTTTCTAACTAGTGAAATCTAATTAATTAATTACAAAGATTATTATATGTTTACTTAATCAAATTTTAGACGCAATTTTTATTTATTGACTGTTTGATTAATTTTATTTTTTTTCTTGATAGTTGGAGGATTGAAGAGTTTAATATTTGACAGGACTGACAATTTTTTATTATACAAAAATAATTAATTTTTTTTACTGATTGATGAAGCGAAAAGTCAGCTAAATAGGAGAATAGAACTGATTATTATTTTATTTAATCAAATTAGATTATTTTATTTATTTAAATTTAATTATTTGGTGAAGCAAAATATGAGCCGATATTTTACTAAAAATTAGCTATTTTTATGACTAATGGAGATTTATGAAAAGATACATTAATATAAATAATTAACATTATTATTAAATGAATATAAATTTCCATTTGGAAAATTGAAGTGAAGCTATATAGATTTTACTGGCACAATTTGTCATCTTCATTAAGCTAAAATTGAGTTGTTGTTTAACAATTTTAATTCAATTTCAGCTTGATGAGGATGACAAACCATGTCATCGAAATGCTACATAAGCCATCGTTTTCTAAATAAATGAAGTGGAAAATTATTTGTTTCCATTAATTTCTTTTCTTCTGATCGAATTTCGATTTTTGATTCCAAAACTAAAAAAAAAATTCGAATGAAACAAAGATAAATATCAGCCAAATTTGTTTTTATTAAAAAAAAATTTTTCCTCGTTTTTCGAAATACTATTTTTTCTCTGTATTTTAAACTTTGTTGTTTAAATTACTAAATTACAAGTACGATTTCAAATACAATTACAATCATTGTAATTGTACTTTTATAATTACAAGATTTTAATTGCACGTGTAATTTGTTCTCCAAACTTTTGAACGTTTAAATAGATGACAAATTTTTGTCTACTGAAATTCTTTTTTTATAATTACTATTCTATAATTAACCATAATTACTATTTTATTTGACAAATTTGATTATTTTATTCAATCAAGTTTTATTCTTTTTTTAGTTAAATAAATTTGATTATTATTTTCGAATTATTTAATAATAAAGATCGTTGTTTTTATAAAAGAAGCTAAATTTTTAAATATAAAAATTATGAATAAGAAATCGATCGTAAAACTTTTGAGACATTAATTAGAATAAGTTATTCAATAAAAATGATAAATTCCAAAACAGACTAAATTATTTTTCTATCAAGCTAAGTTTAATTCAACAAAACAAAGAATTATTATTATTATTATTATTATTATTATTATTTATTTTCAAATATAAATTTTTGAATAATTTCATAATCAACAATTTTAAAAATTTTCTTATTCAGAAGATAATTAATTATTATTGTTTATATTTTCAAAAATTGAAATATTATTATATTTAAATTTTTCAAGAATTTAAATTATTACGAAAATTTAATTATTTTTATAAATGTAGTAACATTTTTTTAAAAATTGTATTCAACAAAATTTTAATAAAATTTCATTAAAGAATTCATTTCCTATCGTTATAAAATTTTACAAAAGAATTGAATTATTTTCTAAAATTTGAATAAATTTTTCAAAACAATTAAATTATCTTTATAAATAAAGTGAAATTCTTCGTCAAAAAATAAATAATTTTTAACATAATTTTAATAAAATTTTTAAAAAGAATTTTTTTTTCAAAAACTTCTATACAGTAGTCAAATTATTTTCAAAAATTTTAATAACATTCGTCGTCAGAATTTAATTATTTATATTAAATAATAAAAATTTTCACAGAAATTAAATTATATTCAATAAATTCTTTGAAGCAATTCAATTATTTTTATAAATATATAGTAAAATTCATAGCAAGAATTAATTTGTTATAAATAATAAACTTCTGAAGATTTCAATTATTTTCAATACAATTTTTAAAAACTTGAATAAATATTTAATTATATTTACCTATTGATAGACATGATTATTTAAAAAAATTGAAAAAATTCTTTTTTTAATTAAATTATTTTCAAATTTTTGCGATTAAAATTTTTCAAAAAACTACATTATTTGAAAAAATATAATGAAATTCTTGAAAAGAATTTAATAATTGTTTAAAATTGTTTACAAAAACTAATAAAATTGTTTAAAATTGTTTTGTTTGTTTTATTGTTTTTATTGTTTGTTTTGTTTTAATTGTTTATTTTCTTAACAATAATTTTAATAAAATTTTAATATTAGTGAAATTATTAACTACAATTATTAACAAAATCGATTGTAGTAATTCAATTACTTTTAAAATTTGTTTTCTTTTTTTAATTCAACTATTTTCAAAATTTTCTATTAAATTTCTTCAAAAGACTCCGACATTTAAGAAAAATTCAGAGAAACCATTTAAAAGATTTTAATTAGAATTTTAATAAAATTCTTCTCAAGAATTCAATTATTTTTATAAATAGTTTTTATATAATTCTTCGAAGGAATTCAATAAAAAAAATAATACTGTATTTTTAAAATTAAAAATATTTAAAAAGAATAATTATGAATTAAAAATGTTAGGAAAAAAAGAAAAACCGGAATTCAACGATTATTAATTTAGAGTTAGTTAATCAAATTTGATTATAATTTTATTTATTAGTCTAATTTTATTATTATTTTATTTACAGTCAAATTCTATTGTTATTTTTATTCAAACTAATTTTATTACTTCTTTATTAAATTTGATTTTTATTTTATTTCGTCGAATTTGATTATTATTTTATTTAGTCAAATTTTATTACTTTTTTAGTTGATTAAATTTGATTTTTATTTGATTTCGTCTGTTTTGATTATTTTATTTAGTCAAGTTTGATTATTTTGTTTAGTCAAGTTTGATTATTTTATTTAGTCAAATTTGACTATTTATTTAGTCAAATTTGACTATTACTTTATTTAGCCAAATTTGACTATTACTTTATTTAGTCAAATTTGATTATTTTTTTCTATTTATTTAGTAATAAAGGGTGTTGCTTGTATGAAAGGAATATAAATTTTGACATATTAAATTTATGATTAAGAAATCGATGATAAAACTTTAGAGACATTAATTAGAATAAATTGTCCAATAAAAATGATAAATTCCAAAGAGAAGGGGAAATGAATAGGAAAAAAATGCTTAATTCGGTTAAGAATTCATTTGATTATTGACTAAATAATATTATCACCAAGCAAAATTTAATTCAAGAAAAAAAAATTTAAGGAACAATTTGGTCATATCTGTTTTCTTGTTATAAACTTTAGTGCGCGGTGTGAAATTAAGCTTTTTTATCCTGCAATATAAAGGTTCATAGAAAGTTAGAGGCGATAAAAACAATGATGATGATGATGATAATAATAATAACAACAACAATAGTAATAATGAAAAATAAAAAGAAGAGAAAAAAACACGCTGAACCAGTTTCCATTTTTGAAACTAACTCTCTTGAAGGATGTGCATATTATTTGCATCTATATATGCTCCTCGTAACCGTAAGGATTGGCTTATAACATGGTGGGGGCGAAAAGGTCATGCTGCCAAGCCTTGACTGGTTGAAGCTTTAGTTGCCCTCAGCAGTTGCTTGTCGCTCGTTGAATTGAGCGAAATGCTTTTACTCGTGCTTACTACCTTTCATAATTATTGTTTAAATAGAGCGCCGTTTTTGCGTCTCGACGCATGTGGTGATTCACTAAAAACACACGTGTCTCCAATATGCAATTAACAACAACAACGACTCTTATTTATTAAATTCAACTCGTAATCACACAATTTCCATTGCATTTTCGCCAAGTCGACGACAGTGTTTGGATCTATTTTCTTAAATCGAACTTTTAATGCAACTTTGAATTTTTTCCAGAACTACATATTACAATCAATAAAGAAGAAACAAACAAAAAGGAATTCCTTGAGACTGAAAAAAGTATTTTTGTAATTGTAAGAGAGGATCAATTATTTCTTTATCGAACAAGAAGAAGGAAGGAGACAAAGAAAACCAGAGAGAGAGAGAACAAAAATATTTTTCTAAAAAAAGGAACATTTTCTCAACTATCAACAACGAACATCTTTTTTAGATTCTCTTATTCGTTTTCATCTTCTGATGGAAATTCATCTCCTGAAGTAAACATACATTCTTGAGAAAGTATCTTCTTTTCTAAATAATAATTATAATAGAAAATAGTTGTTGATTGCCAAAGGATCTGAGGAGGTGTGCAAATTATTATCAACGACCAAACGGATTTACTTGGACCAATACTAGAATTATTCTATTCAACAACGAATATCGATCTGTTACCATATATACATATACAATACTTTCCAGAACTTTGAGGAAAAATTCTCAAAAAATATTTTTCTGTTTTTATCAATTAAGAAGATTTAGAATATTGAGAAGTGTAAATTTTTCAAAGGGACTGCAAAACTAAGAGAATATTCTATATAATGCATTGAATGGGTCAACATTGACCCCTTCACGAATTCAACCTCAAAGAGATGGGAGCAACTTAATTAACTCAAGTGCGCCATAAATCTCCGCCTAAATCGACAACGTGAAACTTGTGTTGTCACGTTTTTGACTATAATGACACTGTCACTGTTAAACAACGAGCATGAAAAATTTACCTCTTCATTTTCTCTTTAAAAAAAAAATAAATAAATAGGAACGATATTCGCAAATTGTACGCGATAAAAACATAATCAAGTAGAGAATTTATTCGATGGCTATTTTTCAACCAAATGGTACTTTTTTCGGTAATAATAAATTAATAGAGATATTTTAAATTAGTCTCTGAGTATTTTTCGAAGAAGGATTTTTATAGTCGTAGAATCAATGAAACGAAACTGCAAGAAGGAATTTTATGTCAATGAATAAATAAACGAGAAATAAAAAATAATCCAGCTTCTAACTAATAATAGAAATAATAATTAAATAAATAACAGTAAATAAATAAATAAAAGTAAAAGAATAAATAACTGAAGGTAAATAAATAAATTAAAGGAAATAAATAAAAAAATAAATAAAAGTCAGTAAAAAATACAAAAAATAAATAAACAATTATATTTATCAAGTGGACCAAGAGGATCAAGAACAAGAAGAAGAATAAATAAATCGACAGAATAAGAAATGAATAAAATTTGTTAAGTTGGCCAAAAAGAGGAAAAAGTGGAAAGTAAATAAAATGAGAAAGAGAAAATAATTAAAAATACATGTAGAATTTGGCAAATGGACCAAGGGGAAGGAAAAATTCAAAGTAAATAGAAAAAATAATAAATAAATAGAATTTGTCAAGTGAACAAAGGGAAAAAATAAACAAAAACTAATTTTGCAAACAAAAATAAGAAGTAAATAATATTCGTCAACTGGACCAAGAGGAAGAATATATAAAAATAAATAAACAAAAATTATTTTGCAAAACATAAACAGATAAAATTTGTCAAGTGGACCAAGAGGAAGAATATATAAAAATAAATAAACAAAAATTATTTTGCAAAACATAAACAGATAAAATTTGTCAAGTGGACCAAGAAGAAGAATAAATAAAAGTAAATAAACAAAAAATAATTTAAAGAACATAAGAAATAGATATAATTTGACAAATTGGACCAAGAAAAGTAAAAAAAAAAAATATTAAAAGTAAATAAAAGAAATAATTAAAAAAGCAAATAAAAAGTAAAAGAAAAATAAAAAATAAAGGGAAAATAAAAATAAAGGAAAAATTAAAAATAAATTAAAAATAAGGGAAAAATTAAAAAATAAATTAAAAATAAAGAAAAAATAAAAAATAAAGGAAAAAAATAATTAAGAATTATATTCGTCAAATGGACCAAGAGGAAGAGTCTTCAATTTTTCTATATATTTCAACAAAGGACCAATATTTCTCAGCAATTATACGCAAGTTTCCGATGGACCAATCTTAAATTTTAACTCAATAATTTCGAACTTGAGATTTTTATTCCAAATGAGAATTTTTATATATAATAATAATAAAACGGATAAAAGAGAAGAGAGAAAGAAAAGAAAATAATTGCGGTATGAAAAAGTCAATGGAAGTGTAAAATTAGACTCACTTTCTCACTGTCTCGTGAAATATGGTAAAGAGTTGGAGATTGAGAATAGAGCTTTTTATGTGAGACTATATTTCCAATCAAGAAAATAAAATCCCACTATCAAAATGATGGATTGGGGAATAAGACGTGAGTAGAATTTAGTTTTTTTTTCTGAAAACTTAGAAAGCTTTTTTTATATAATTGCCTTTTCTCCCTGAATTCTCAAATTAAAAATAAATTTCTTCGATGCAAACAAATTTAAAGCATTTAATTCCAGTAAATATTAATTTCAATCATTTTTAAAAAATACATATTTATTGGAATTAAATCATTTTTCTTTGCACCAACTATTAATTGTTCATTGAAAGAAAAAGTATTTAATTTACTTCAATAGAAATTATTTGAGGTAAATAAAAATTATTTGACGTAAATAAAAATTATTTGACGTAAATAAAAATTATTTGATGTAAATAAAAACTGATTGACTCAAATAATATAATTATTCATGATGCAAACAAAAAATTGCCTGATATAAATAATAATTATTTGATGTAAATAAAAATTGATTGATTCAAACAATATAATTATTCATGATGCAAACAAAAAATTGTCTGATATAAAAAATAATTATTTGATGGAAATAAACATTGTTTGCGATACAAATAATAATTATTTGATGGAAATGGAAATGGTTTGATACAAATAAAAATTATTTGATATTATTTACTTATTTAACAATATATACGGACTTGCAAAAAAGAGGAAAAATATTATTTATATACTAGTATTCACAATCCGTTTAAAGTATAAACAATAAAAAAATATTGTTTATAAAAAATATTTGAGGCAAAAAAAGTTGATACAAATAAAGATTTATTTAATAGCAGAAGTAATCTTTTATTCCAATCAAATAAATTTTTATTTCAGTGCATCATTGCATGAAAATTATTTGTACTGAAAAAAAATATTTTTTTATAAACAAATACAAATTAATAATATTATAATAGTAATAATAATATTTACTCTTGGAGATTACAGTTGAAAAAAGTCTAAATTTAGTTAATTTTAAAAATTTTAAATAGAATTTTTAATTTAATTTCAAATTTGTGTCTTGCAATAATTTGCAACGTAATAATGCATGATAATAATAATAATAATAATTTTAATAATAATAATAATAATAATAATAATTATCTTAATAATTATCAAACCTACTTTTTGTCAAGTAACCATTATTTAAGTTTGAACAAATGTTTACTTTCCTTTCAAATTCAATTCAAACAAAAATTATATTTAGTCTTAGCAAAAATTATTTGGTACAAATAAAAATTGTTGGTAATTAATTTTTTCAAGAGTATATAAATTATTATAATAATCAATTAATATGTCAATTATTAAGTTTGATTAATTATTTAAAAAATTAAACTTGGTTAAAAATAGTCAATAAATGATTGTTAGGTTTAAATTCAACCAGAATAATGTTTTATTTCTTATAAATAAATTTTTTTCGCAGAAATAGAATTTTTATTTGAACCAAATATTGTTATAGTATTGTTCATAATATTGTTTATTTGTAACTAATAAAAATTTTCTCTTTCTTTTTTATTCACATAAATTTTTTTGTACGTTTGTTTATAATATTGTTTATTTGTAACTAATAAAAAATTTCTCTTTCTTTTTTATTCACATAAATTTTTTTGTACGAAATAGAACTTTATTTGAACCAAATAATATTTATTTGTAACAAACAAAAATTTGTTGAACCAAATACAATTAATTTTAACTAAATGAGACTTATTTTGAAAAAATAAAACTTGATTGAACCAAATAAGATTTACTTTGAAAAAAATAAAATTTGTTTGAACCAAATAAAATTTATTTGAAACATATAAAATTGATTTAAATGAAATAAATTTGATTTGAACCGAATAAAATTTGTTTGAAGCAAATAAAATTGATTGAAACAGAATAAAATTTATTGTAACCAAATAAAATTGAATGGAACCAAATAAATTTCTATTTGGCCGTGCGAGAAATGTTTATCTTTTTTCTGTGTGTAAATTTTTACAATGTAAATTTATTTACGTTTGCATCCAGAAAAAATATATATTCGACTCAGAGCCAATTAGACTTTTTATTTAGTTTAAATAAATTTGATTTTTTTCAATAAAATATTATTTGGTTAAAATAAATTTTATTTAGTTTAAAATCAAATTTATTTGGTTTAAATCGATGTTATATAGTTAAAATAAATTTTATTTGGTTTAAAATCAAATTTATTTGGTTTAAATCGATGTTATATGGTTCAAATAAATTTTATTTGGTTCAAACAAATTTTATTTTTTTTAAATAAATTTTATTTGGTTCAAACAAATTTTATTTTTTTTAAATAAATCTTATTAGGTTCAAATAAATATTATATCAGGTTTGAATAAATTTTATTTGTTTCAAAAAAATTCGATTCGCTTCAAATAAATTTTACTTGGTCCAAAAGTTAATATTTTGTCAAATAAAATTTCTATTCGAAAGAAATAAATAATTTAGCATAGCCTCCGAGCAAATGAACGTTTATTTAACTACTGAAATAATTTATTTTTATTTACAAATAAATATTTGATGTAGGTAAAATTTCTCCTTGCCTGTAGGGAGAAAGAGAAATTGTTTCAAAGAAATAATAATAATAATAATAATATATTATAAATGATCAAGAATTGTGTAAATTTAGCGACAAATTTTCATGAACTTTTAACGAGTCAGTTCCATAGCGTCTTCTTTTCATTTGAGATTGCTAATTATGTCAGAAACAAGGCTCCTAATTACTTATCATCTTACTAAAACAAGTAGAGTTTCGACTTTACGTAACAGGCACGTTCGCAGAATTTATTTATATATAAAATATAGTCATCATGAAAACGTGCGCTGTAAAATAATAATATTTATATACGAATTTTGATGATAATTATTTTTATTCCACGTTTCTAATCTCTTGTCACAATGTGAAAATCTCTAAAAAATATATTCTTTAAAGAATGAGAGTCGCAATTGTATTAAATTCGCGTCGTTCTTGTGCGCATTGTCGACTCTGAATCGCGTTTACATGTTATTAAAGTTTTCTTTTTTTTTCACTTTTAGTTTGTAATTTATTTATTAAATTTTAGTCGTTTATATATTATAATATTTATTATTATATTATTTATTATATTTATATAATTTATTTTTTTAATTTTATAGTAATTTACTTTTTTTCCCTTCGCTTCAATTTTAAACTAAATAATGTAATTTTACATGAAAAAAACTTCACTTGAAACAGCGATGAGTTTCTTTAGGATAGCGAAATTTTTAACTGAAACAACTGAAAATTTCGCTAATATAGTAAAATTTTTTGTTCCAAATAATTTTTTTTATTAGTTAATAAATAAATTAATAATGAAATAAGTAAACAAATAATTAAATAAATAGTTGAATCAAAAATAGTTTAAATAATGAACTATTATTATTAATAATAATAACTAATAGTTAATATAATTCACTATTATTTTTAATAATAGTTGAATCAATAAATAAGTAAATTAATATTTAACCAATTAAATAAATAAATAATTGAATAAATGATTTAGTATTATATTTAATATACAATATATTTACTGAATTTATTTATTGAATTATATATTATTATATTTTTTCGAAATTTAATTTTTTGAATACACTATTTAAATTTAATTTTCATTCTTCATTAAATGCTGATCTTCCTTTGGGGAATTATTTTCCGTTAATCAACCAGAGAAAAAGAAATGTAAAAAAAATATGTAATTTATCCCGGAGGAGAATCGGTTGCTGCCTTTGTTTAAACTAGGATCACTGTATCCTTGAAAGCCAGCTTATTCTTAATGAAAATAAGTCCTTCATTCATACACATATAATAAAAAGCTATTAATGTGCGCTTTTGAAATTTTTTTTATTACTCACATATATGAGAAAAATACTCGTCTTTTCTCATTAACAAGTACTACATTTTTACTATTACTATTGTTATTATATCCTTCTATTATTATTTTTATTATCATTTCTATCATTATTTCTATTATTATTATGATTATTATGATTATTCTGATTATTATTTTATTAATATTATATTTTTATTACTTAATATTATTATAAAAATGTAATTACAGTGTTTTCTAATTTTTTTTTTTTATTAACTTTTTTTTATTATATTTTTGATAATTATTTTATTATAAATCCAAAAAATTTTATTAAATCCAGCAAAATATTATTTAAAACAATAATTTTAGTATTTAATGAAAAAATATTCAGTACTTCATTGATTTCAATCAAATTTTTTTGATTGAAATAAAAAATTCAGTATTTAATTGATTTCAATGAAAATTTTTTGATTGAATTAAAAAATTATATTTATTACAAGGTTCGCCGACCTCTGGATTTTTAAATTTTTTATTTTTTTAAGATTTACTTTAATTTATCAATGAAAGTCGCCAGTCTGTGTTGTATAAGAAATAATTATAGGCGGCAACTGAGGAATTTGTTATCACAAAGAATGTCGATGTTTGATTCATTCATTTGTTTGATGAGAAAATACGGAAGTGACTTATATATTCGTGATAATAATGTTATTAAAATAAATTACTAATGAGAAGGAGATCTCGTCAAAATTTTTATTATCTTTATAAATAAAAAAAATTCTTCGTAAAATTTCAATTATTTCAACAAAAAAAGTTTGAATAAAATTCTTCGGAAAATTTTAATTACTTTTACACTTTTGAATAAAATTTTACACTTTTGAATAAAATTGTTTGAAAGAATTCAATTATTTTCAAAAATTTTGAACAAAATTCTTCGAAAAATTTCGATTATTTTCCAATAATTTTAGTAAACTTTTAGGCGAGAATTCAATTATTTGTTAAAGTAGTAAAATTGTTTGTAAAAATTCAATTATTTTCGATATAATTGAAATAAAATTTTTTTAAAAGAATTGAATTATTTATTAAAGTAGTAAAATTCTTTGCAAGAATTCAATTATTTTCAATATCTACATTTTTAAATAAATTCCTCAAAAAAATTTCAATTTTCGTCAAAACATTAAAATTATTTAACATTTTTTTAAAATTCTACACAAATATTTAATTATTTTCATAAATAATAAAACTCATTGCAGAATTTTAATTATTTTTTATAAAATTTTCAACGAAATCCTAAAAAAATGTAATATTTACAAAACTTGAAATTTAATTAAAATTCGTCAAATTATTTAAAAAATGTTTGATAAAATTCTTTATAAGAATTCGTTTTCAAAAAAGATTTAATTATTCAATAAAAGATTAATTTTTGTATATTTAAATATAGTTAAATTCTCGTAGAATTTTCTAATCAGAATCCATTCAATAATTAATTAAACTTAAAATTTTTGATAATAATTATCTGCGTGAATTTTTTTTAGAAATAATTTAATTTTAAAAATGAAAATCTTTTAAAATACAAAATTTTCATACTTTTAACTATAATAATTCTGTAGAATTAATTTTTTTAAAAAGTTTAATTTAATGTTTTTGGGGAAAAAATAATTTTGAAAATTTTCAAAGTACTTTTTCAAAATTGATGAAAAGCAAATGATTTAAAAAAGAATTTTAGTTAAAAGTTTCAGAAAATAACAATTGAATTGAAATTATGCAAATAATTTTCAATTACATTTTAAAAAATTTCAATGATTAAAAATCTGTTTAATTGTTTATTTCAAAAATTCAATTAGAAAAAAATTATTCAAAAATAAATTTTCAAAGATTTGTCTACACTTTCCTCACTATAAAAATGGAAGTAGGTTTGCAATTTATATTAAAAATTTAAACATTCAAAACTTTAGAATCATTTTTTTTATTTTATTATTTTTATTATTGTTAATTGTTAATAAAATAATAACTATTGTTATTGTTACTATTGTTGTTATTATTACTGCTCTTGTAGTTATTCTTATATTTCTAAAGCAATGAAGGGAAATTAATTCTCCACTTTCCAATAGGAAAAATAATTGACTCAATTAGGCAAATATAAACTTGTTTGCGAAAAAAATTTCATGAAAATTCATTGAAAGACTGATTGAAATATTGTCATAAAAACTCGAAATAAAATAGAAAATAAAAAAAAAATTTTGTTTGCGAGAAAAAATAGTTGTTTTTAATTTAATTTCGTATAGTGCTAAAACAGTTTATGAGCTATCAATTCAATCGCTACTTAATTATGTTAATTAAATTGTACGCACGAAATTACAAAAGGAGTTTATGCAACAGGGAAATCGCGGACTAACAAAAATTACATAATTGAGTTTTATAAAAAGAATAGGATTCGTTTTGTTAAGAAAAACATCCATTTTCAGTTCGAATTTCGAATTTCCGCAAAACTTTGTGAGAAACAATATTGAAACATGATAAAAAGTAAAAAAAATTACTAGAAAAAGAAAGTATAAGCTTAGTACGTTTTTAATATTTTTTTTTGTTTTTTGTATTTTGCTTTTTGCTTTTTGCTTTTTGCCTTTTGTAATGAAGTACATTATGAAACTCTTTTCAGTTCCGTTCCACTTAATACGCGTATTTCCTGTCGCTAAAGCGGATTTCGCACAGGCATATAATAAGAACACTAAGATTTTCATTTCTCTTTGCTCCTGCGTCATCGTTATTTCTCATTTCACTGATCTTTTTTTTCCTTCCTCTTTTTTCATTCACAATTCAAGACCTAAGTCTGCTTGAACTAATTATAATGGTTATACGTTTATTCAATAACAATTATGGTAATTATATGTTTATTCAATAACATTATAATAATAATTGTTTATTCAATAACAATAGCAATAATAATGACAATTTTCCACCCAATAATAATAATAACAAAAACTAATTAACTCTCTAAGTTCGAATTAGTTAAAAAATAAAAATAACTAATTTGATAGTAAAAACTCATTCAAATAATAGTATTTTACTTATGGAATTGATAATACTAACTATTAGTTAATATTCTAGGTTATGTAAAAACAACTAAACTAATTAATTTTTTCAAGTATTTTATTCCAATTTTTGAAAATTGATTTTTAAAGAATTTTTTTTTAAATTAAAAATTTGGTAATAACTGAAATCTCAAAAATTTTAATAAATAAAAATAGAATAACATTTAATTTAATTGTTTTAATAAAATAATTTTAATTTTAATAAATAATCTTCAAATGCAAATTTAATAAAAATGAAAATTATAATGAAAATTAGGTTCTAAAAATAAAATTAAAATAGTTGTGAAAAAATAATTCTCTGAATTATTTCCTTTTAATTTTTTAAAATCCAATTATTTTCAATATTTTCAATATTTTCGATAATTCGAATACAATCGCAAAATAATATTAGAATTTTTGAGAATTATTTTCAACATTTTTTTTGGAAAAAAAATCATATTAAAATTTTTTAATTAAAATTCTTTAACAAATTAGTTTTTCTTTACATTATACAAAAATTCTTCAATTATTTTCGAAAAATTACATTTTTTTTTTAAAAAAGTTAATTTTACGAATTTTTTTATTAAAAGTTTCGAAAATAATTCTACCTTAATATTTTTAAAAGGAACAGTAGACAGTTTTAATTATTATAAAAAATTGATTTTTTGTATTTAAATAATTGAATTTTGCAAAAAGTTTTGAAAAATTAAAAATTAATAGCTAAAATTAAAAGAAAATTTATTTCTTGTAAAAAATTCAAAATTTTGCGACAAAATAGCATATTTTTACTATAAATTACAACTTATTTCAATTTTCACAGTGTGACAAATGTTTGAAAATTTATTTTTGGATAATTTTACTGTAATTAAGTTTTTGAAATATACAATTATATAAATTTTGAATAACTGAAATGTTGTAAAATTTAATTGAAAATAAATAATTTTTTTAAAGTATTCTATTAGAATTTTTGAAAATTAATTTTTGAAATATTTTAACTGAAAATTTTTGTAAAAATTAAACTTTCAAAAATTTTCATGAATAATTAAATAAGAAGAATTAGACAATAAATTAAATAAAATTGAAAATTGATAAAAATTAGAATTTTAATATAATTATTAAAATAGTTTCGAAAACAATAATTCTCTAAATTATTTCACTTTAATTTTTTAAATTTCAATTATTTTCAATATTTTCATATAAATACATACACAAAATAATAATATTAAAATTTTTTAGAATTATTTTTTACAATTCTTCTATTATTTTCGAAAAATTACAATACAATATATTCTTCAAAAAGTTAATTATTTGCTTTTAAACTCTATTATTTTAATATGATTTCATCAGAACTCAATTATTTTTCAAAGATTTTGCTAAATTTAAATTATTTTGTATAACATTTTACCAAATTTCAAATTTTTGCCCATTTTTTAGTTTTATGTAATTTGTCAAACTATTAGATATCAAAAATTATTTAGAAATATTTTAAAGAAGTTATAATTTTACGAATTTTGTTTATTATAATTTAAAAAAATATTCTACCTTAATGTCTTTACAAACAAAAGTCGACGGTTTCAATTATTATAAAAAATGTGAATTTTAATATTTAAAATTTAAAATAATTCAACTTTCGAAGAATTTTCGAAAAATCTTTAATAATTAATATAGATAATTGATTTAGAGATGAAGTTTAGTTGAAAATTATAAAAAATAATTGAATTTTTGGATGTGTTATGTATAGTTTTATTTTTTTTTTAAATTATCAAATTTCAGAAGTTGAATTTTTTTAAATGTTATTTCCTGTGAAAAAAGAAATTAGAAGTTTTTAAATATTTATTTAGCAAAATTAAACAAATTTTTGATTAATTGAGTTTATAAATCAATGAAGAAACAGGGAAATACAAAATAAAATTTTTGTGACAATACTAAATTAAATAAACGATTTTTTTCACTTTTTTTTGCTCGTTGAAGTCGGTTCGAGACGTGGAAATGTTATTTGAACCAATAATTTCAATATTTGAAGCAAATATTATTGTTCAATTGATTTTAATCTAAATTATTTGACTCAAATAAAAAATGTTTGATAATAAATAAATATTTAATTGCGATAATAGTCAAGTAATAATTTATATGAAATATGAATAAATTGTTTTGTAGTAATTTAGTGAATAATAATTATTAAATATGTAATAATAATAATAATAATAATAATAATAATAATAATAATAATAATAATAATAACAATAATAATAATAATAATAATAATAATAATAATAATAATAACTATTATAATAATGATTTTTTCAGTGAATTTTTTTTTAATTTTGACCCAAAAATTATTCAAAAATTGAACTTGATATTTAAAAATATAAAGAGTTTTCTAAATTGCGTAAAATACATTTTTTTATTATTAACATTTTTATTATTAAGAATGCTGAAAATAATAATAATTTCTTCATACGAAATGAGCTAATTAATAAATAAATAAATATAAGAGAAAGTGTAATGAGTCAATAATGAAGAATTATGAGACAATGTATTATTAGAATAATGGGGGAAGTTAATGGTATACAGTTGGACAAACCCTTAAACAAATGAGCATTTCTTACATAATTTTCCATTTCCGTCGTACAATCATCAAACGTACATATATTGCAAATGATTAATCAGGCGCAGATAAAGATCGATTCTACAATGTGAAATACCTCTGACCTCAATTTAAAAGTCATGCATGCTCCATTTACTAAAAATAGTCGCTAACTTCACGATCAAGGTATACTAAGTTATCATTTGTCATCAGAAACCATCAATTATCAATATTTCATGGATTTTGAGAAAAATTATTTGAGTCAAGTAAATGTTTATTTAATTCAAGTAAACATTTTTTTGATTCAGATAAATATTTATTTTTTTAGTATGGATAGTAGATAGTCGGTTATTCGAATCAAAGAAATTTTTTTCGTAGTAGATATAAAGTTTTACAAAGTTTCACAAAGTTTTACAAAGTTTTACAAAGTTTTATAAAGTTTTATAAATTTTTACAAAGTTTTATAAAGTTTTATAAAGTTTTAACAAATTTTTTAAAAAATTGAATATTTAATTAATATTTTTAAAAATAATTGTTTTCTTTCGAGAAATTTTACTACAATTTATAAAATTAAATATAATTGCATTCTTTTGAAGAAATTTGTTATTAATGAAAATAATGAAATTTATGCGAAGAATTTTATTACAAATTATCAAAGTCCTGATTAAATTCTTTTACAGAATGTCTTTGAATTTTTTTTAATCTATTTTCTGTAATAATTTTTTAATTGAAAATTTTGAAAGTAATTGAATTTAATAAAGAATTTCTTTCTAGTTTTTAAAATAATTGCTGCTGTTAAAAATTGTAATTAAATACTTTATTGTTGAAGTTTATTAAAATTGTTTTTAAATATAATTGAATTCCTGCGTGAAAAATTTTATTTTTTTATAGAAATGATTCAATTCTTGCGAATATTTTTTACTACATTTTTAAATATAATTGAATTGTTTCTAAGAATTTATTCAAAGTTTGTAAAATAAATAAATTTTTTCGAAAAATTTGGTTAAAAAATGGAAAAAGTTTCACTGAATCCTTCAGTGAAATTTTATTTATAAATTGACTTAGTCAAATTTTTATAAACAAATTGTGTCTTTTTTTAATTTTTAAAAATAAAAATTTAAAACTTTTCAAGAATTTTCTTAATAATTTGGAAAATAATTGAATTTTTTAAAATTAATTTTACAGACAATCTTAGAAATAATTCATTTTATGAGATTAAATTACTTTTAGAATTAATTATTTTTAAGAGAATTGAATGTTTGCATACACTGAAAAAAAATTTATTTGATTCAAATAACCGATTATTTGACTATTATCAAATAAATATTTACTTAAATCAAATAATTTTTATTTGAATACTAGTTAATTGATTCAAATAAAAATTATTTGATTTAAGTAAATATTTATTTGGATAATAGTCAAATAATCGGTTATTTGAATCAAATAAATTTTTTTTTCAGTGTAGACTTTACTAAAAAATTGAATTTTTCAATGAATTCATGCAAATTTTAGAAAATAATTAAATTAATTCGTGAAATTTTATTAAAATTGTATTGAAAATAATTTATTTTCTGCGAAGAATTTTACTATTTATGAAAATAATTGAATTCTCCCGAAGAATATTCTTACGTATGTAAATAATTGAATTTCTGCAAAAAGTTATTTAAAATTTTTGGAAAATATAGGCAGTAATAATTAAGTATTTACCTAATAAGTCAATTTTAAAAATTTTGATTATGAATTCATCCAAAAATTTAAATTTGAAAATAAAAAACTTTGTAATTTGCATTTTCATAAATTGAATATCATGCACGGAAAAAAATTAATCGCTAAATTAGAGATTAAATCTGAGATTTAGGCATAAACTATCACTGGAATCGGACGTGAGATGTAAGCAGATCTCTAAAACTGAAATTTGGTATTATATCTAATCCGAATATTAGTATTGTGAAGAACACGTATTTCTTATGCCTAAAAATGATATTAGGAATCTCAAATTTTATGTTATGGAACATATTATATAGTTCTAGACTATCAACTTATTTGAATATACATTGACAAGCATAAAAAAGGAGTTGGATATTTTAAAAATACAATATGAATTTTATATGTTTATTTCATTTTTTTGTTTTATTCAAATTGTCTCAACATCACACATTATAAACATTCTTTTTGCATTTCTTAATAAAAAACATGTTTTAGTACAACTTTTTATAGGTTAGGTTTTCAGGTGTCAAAAGAAAATGATATATTTATTATAAGTTGAACAAATACAGAGAAGTACTAAATTAAATTCCATTTAATCAAAAAGATTTAATATAATCATCATGATTAATATAATCATTGAGATAAATAAGTCTAATAAATAAAAATATATGTCCCACGTGATGACGCGAAAAACATTCGTTAAATACGGAAAATGAAAACTGAAAGAAACTGCAGGAAAGGAGTAATATTTAAATTTTTCTTTGGAACGTATGCAACCGCGTTTATTTGGATGTTTGAAAATAAAATGAATTCCTAATTAATTAAAATGGTTTAAATCTTTTTTGTCACTGATGAACTTAAAACACAATGTAATTCACATCAAAAAGTTGTGAAATTAACAAATCTCTAAATCAGAGATGTGAATTTATGGCGTTTTCTGGTATAAAGTTTGACAGAATCAAACACAACTTATCACAGTAATTATGACTATAATGTCTAATTTAGATACACTTATATTTCATTGGATTTGAAATTAATATTATTTCAGGTTTAGAGATTAATTTTTTTCCGTGTGTTCAGCGAATATCAGTAATATTTGCCAGTACAGTAATAATAATGAAATAACAATAAAAATAATAAAAATGATAACAATATTAATAATTGAATCATGTATATTGGAGGGAATAGAAAGAAATAGAGATTAAAGAACCGAAAGAGAAAGAGAGCACTTGCACTTTCGAATGATGTGATGTAAAGTAATGAATCCAATTAAAACGATGCTCTAGAACGAGCATTGAACTCGTCTGCTTTTTTAAATAGGTATCTGCTCGATTAAATTATTTTTGACGTCCCTGCTACTACTCTTATTGTACGAGTGCACAAAAGGCCTCTTTTAAGATTTTATAACTCCGATATCATTTCACTTTACATTATATATTTAATATTTTAAGTGGACCCTCTAGAATCTCTCTATGTAAAATTAATGTAATTACCATTATTGCTTATGGTCTATATATGTGTATAAATTTTTTTTTATTACGTAATGCGTCATGTCATGTCAAACTGAAAAAATGATATACGGGTTATCCTTTTGAATGTGTCACGATTGATTTTCATTCAAATCTGCTCGCTATTTATATTTCTCCATAAGTAATTATTCACATTTGGGAATTAAAATTGTAGAAATTTTAACATTTGGGTAATATTGAAAAAAAGGAAAAGTTAAAATGATAAATTTAGCAATTTTCTTAACAGAATTTCTTTCTGGTAATCAATGCAAAGAAAATATTTTCAATTTCTCTGACTTTGAATTTTCAACTGACTTTTTGCTTTTGAGTTAGTAAACTTTGCTAATAAACAGTAACTTTTTAGTAAAATTTACTAATAATGGTGATTTCTATTAATATATTAAAATAAATAATACTTCGTATTCGATTATTAATTTTTAAAAAATGTAGCAAACTGTAGCTTAAAGACGGAAAAAAGTAGTAAAAAAAGTAGCTGTCGAAAAATTAAACTTGACGACTTAATTTTTTCACAATTTCTTAATTAACATTAAAAAATAGAATAATTTTTTAAAACTAAATTTTTAAATGCCTATTTATTTTGTCTACAGGAATTAAAATATTTCAAATGATTTTAATAAAACGGATTTTTGAAATTTGACTATTTTTTTAAATTTTTAAAGTAATTCTATCAAAATTCAATCATTTTTTTGTTGAAATTCATGAACAAAATTAATGAAAACTTTAATCATTTTATTTTATTCAATTCGAAATCAACTCTTATTAGAAACTTTTTTTTTAGAATTTAATTATTTAAAAATAAAAATAAATAATTTATTGAATAATTGAATTTTTCTTAAATTTGAATTCTCACAAAGAACTTTATTAGCTTTTTTTAAAATAATTGATTTTTTAAGAAGAATTGCAATAACATTTTTTATAATAATTACATTTATTCAAGAAATTTAATTAGATATGAATTTTAAATAATTATTACACTCTAAGAAACAAATTATATCAAATTTTTTTAAATAATTGAATTTATTTGAAGAATTTATTCAAATTTTTAAGAATAATTGAATTTATTCGAAGAATTTATTCCAATTTTTAAAAATAATTACATTTTTCTCGCAATTCATCTAAAATTGTATTAAAAATAATAAAAATTCTGCGATTTGTTTTAATATTTAAGAAAATAATTGAAATCTTGCAACGATTATTATTAAAATTTTTTAAAATAATTAAAATCTGCGAAGAATTTTATAAACATTTTTTTAAAACAATTCAATTATTTTGGAAATTTTTTTAATAAAATAGTAGATATATTTAAAATTACTGAATTATGCATAATTTGTGAAAATAATTCAATCGTTTTAAAGAATTTTATTAGAATTTTTTGAATTTTTGCCACTGACTTGAATAAAATGTCTTAAAATAATTTTCTTATTTCAACTATTAACAAATTTAAAGTAGTGCAAATTTTCAAACATGGAAAAAATTAACAGAATTTCTTTACTATAATAAAAAATTATAAATATAATAAAAATTGTTATAAAATTACTTTTATAACAATTTGAATTGAATTTTTTGGAAAAAGTAATTATTTTCAAATGATTTTTAAAATTTCTTGGAAAGATTTTAATTATTCTCAAAAAAATTTGATACAATTATTTATGGCAATTCAATTATTTTTTATGTAATTTTAAATATACATTTCTAAAATAAATTTAAATTTTATTTGAATCAATTTGATTACTTTCGAAAATAATAATAAAATTCTACGCAAACATTTAACAATTTTTTATAATTAATAAAAATTTCACAGGAATACCATAATTTCCAATATTTTTTTAACTTTCATCTAAAAATTTCATTATTTTTATAAATAATAAAATTCCTCACAGGGACTTAATTAATGTTTTCATAAGCAATAAAATTCTTTTTAGGAATTCAATTATTTTCATGAATAGTGAAACTAATTACAGAAATTCAATTATTTTCAATATAATTTTTAATTTAATTTAATTTTTATTTTTTAATAATATTCCTTGAGAAATGGAATTATTTGTTTTTTTAAAAAACAAATTTAAAGCCATGAAATAATTTGTTTTTTTAATTTATTAAAATTCTTCGAAAGAATTTAATTATTTAAAAATTTGTTGATAAAATGCTTTATGAAAATTCATTTTAATTCAGTCACTAATTAAAGTTAGTTAACATTGTGGAAAATAAAAAACCTAAGAATTTTTTTTAACTGAATTTAAATATATTAAATCCATCAAAAAGCAATGAATTGTTAATTAACAATTTCAATTGTTAGCGATGTCTGACCGAACACTGGCTTTTACTACTGAGAACAGAAAAAATACAGTGAAACAAAATTTATTTGAATTAACTATCTACACATAAATTAGTGGAAGTTAATATTTTTTAGTAAAATTTACTAATCAAAAAGCAAAAAGTCAGTCACTAATCGAAATTAGTAAATATTTTTACTAATTAAGATTTAGGGAAAATATAAATTTTAAAAGTATTTTAAATTCTAATTTTTAAAATACTAAATAAATTAATTTCGTGGGCAGAATTTGGTACAATGAATGTTTATAATTTTGAATTTAGTGAATCAGAGTAAAGAATTCAAAATTTGTTCAAGTTATTTAAAAATAGAGTTTTATTATTCCTTCGTACAGGCGGCATTGAAATATCGATTTTACGCATATCACTTTAGCTAATGGGATGAGACCAAAAAATACCTATAGTATTCGGTTTACACTGTAGTTGCATAAAAAATATGTACACACAGTCTTGAACATACAAATGCCACCGCTGGTCTCTCATAGCACCAGTGACCTCAAAAAATTTTAACCTCAATAGCTCAATTCATAAATTTACAGAGAGAAATGCCATTTTACCTAAATATAGTTTTTTCCATTGAAAACAAATTGTTATAAATAAAACATACGCTTTTAAATTTCGTTAATGTGTATTAGACAAAAAAAATTTTTTACTATGGAATTTGACTTAGTACTTGGGCTTTTGCTTTTGAATTTGAAAATTTTTCTACTAAAGGAATGTACAAAAATTTAATAATAAAAATTAATTAAATTAATTAATTAATTTCTACAAATTTATTAGTAAATTTTACTAACTTGTTGCCTTGAATTAGTTAATTTTACTAATAAATAGTAATTTCTTTTAATTTATTAGTACATTTTACTAACAAATAGTCATTTCTACTAATTTATAAGCACAGTTTACTAATAAATAGTCATTTCTACTAATTTATTAGTAAAGTTTACTAACTAACTTGTTGCCTTTGAATTAGTAAATTTTACTAATAAGTAGTAATTTCTACTAATTTGTTATTAAAATTTACTAACTTTTTGATATGAATTAGTAAATTTTACTAACAAATAGTTATTTCTACAAATTTATTAGTAAAGTTTACTAACTAACTTACTGCTTTTGATTTTTTAAATTAGTAACATTCACTAATAAGTAGTAATTTCTATTAACAAATTAGTAGAAATTACTAATTCAAAAGCAAAAAATTCAATTACCAATTCAAATTAGTAAACATGCTCACTAAAAAAATTTAAACAGTATATTTAAGTTAAATAAAAATATATTTGTCTCAAAGCGAATTAGTTTTATTTTGATTTTTATAAAAAGTACTGAAAAAATTAAATTTTTTAAATTCATTAGAAAATTATGAATTTTTGTTTTTTTTTACCTGACTCATGTAAACTATGAAATTACCACGAATTCTAATATAAAATTGTTGCAGAAATTTAATTAATCAAAAGTAATAAAATTCTTCTTAGAAATTCAATTATGTTAAAAATTTTACTGAATTTAATTATTTTGATTGTCTGCTATTTTTTATAACATTTTACAAAAGAATTTATTTATTTATTAAACTTGTTTTTACAAAAGAATTTAATAAACATTGAATAAATTTCGTAAATAATAAAAAATTTCACAGAAATTGAATTATTTTTAATGAATAATAAAATTTGTCTACAAGAATTCAATTATTTTTATAAATAATAAAGCAAAAAATTTAATTATTTTTAATACAATTTTAATCAAATTACTCGAAAAATGTAAGTTTTCTAAAAAAAATTATCAAAATTCGTTGAAAGAATTCAATTATTTAAAAATTTAATGTAAAATTATTGATAAAATTCTTAATGAGAATTCAAATTTTAAGAAACATTCAATTGTTCAATTCGTTGTAATTCAATTATTTTCATAAATAATAAAATTCGAAGTAGAATTTCGATTATTTTTAGTACAATAATTTTAATAAAATTTCTGAAATGAATTGAATTCTTTTTTGGAATTGTAATAAAATTCTATGCAGACATTAAATTATTACTTTTTTTCTGAGATTTAATTATTTTCGAAAATAAAATTTTTTTAGGAATTCAATTATTTTCATAAATAATAAAACGAATTTCAATTATTTTAAATACAATTTTAATCGAATTAACAAAATTAAATAAAATAAATTAAAATTAAACATTAATAATTAATAATTAATAATTAATAATTAATTAATAATTAATTAATTATGTTTTTTAAATTAACATATTCGGAAAAATTTTATTAATCTTCATCAAAAGAATTCAAATTTTAAGAAACATTTGACTATTTCATAAATTATTTATTTTTGTAAATAAATAATTGAATTTTCGTAGCAGTTTTTCAAATATAAAATTCATTCATGCATATAAATTTTAGTTAAAAGTTGCAGAAAATAATAATTGAATTGAAATGATGAAAATAATTTTGTAGAATAGTATTACTATCAGTTATTGATTTTTCAAAAAGTTTTAATTTCAATGTTTTGAAAATCTTTATTCCTATTGGAAATCAGAAAAAACAAAACTAAATTTTTGTGGCAAACTTTAAAATTTTGAAGAGCGTTTCAGAACGAACTAAACAATTGTTTTTTATTTTAGTGTTAATGAATTATTATTTACAAAATTATTAATAAGTAAGAAAGAGTTTCCCTCTTTTATAAATAAATAAATTAATTAATTATTTTAAATCGAAAATTTTTTAATTTCCATTATTGGTGAAACGAAAAATTTGTTTGTCTAGTTACGTAGAAGATTCTAAACTTTCAACTTTATTTGCCCTTTCATTCAAATTTCCCTCAACTATAATATTAATATTTGTCTTCGATTCGTCATTTATTTATCTACAAAATTATTATTTTATTTTTATACCTTGTTACGTATTGTATTTATCGATTAGCATAAACCTTCTTTTTATTTCACTAACCTTTCTTCAAATAATCATTATTCGTTGTCTGTAGATTGGAAATTTATCTGATTTCTTTAATCGAAAAATATTCAATTAAAAAAAATGGGAAAATGTAATAAAAAAAAATATTGAAAAGTGTATTATTTTAAAAAAATTTATTTGTCAGGAGAAAATAGTTTTTTTTTGAAAATCTTTTGATTCTTTTAAATGTACATAGCAGAAAGAAGAACGGCGTATTTTTTTTTGGTGACCTTAAACAGAAGAGATGTCTCTTTTATCCAATGGTTAACAAAAAATACTCCATTCAAATTAAAAAAAAAAGAAGAAGGATTGTATCATTTTCTACGTGCAATAATAAAAAGATTTAGTGGATATTGGTAAAAAAAAAGTTTAGAACAAAAAAAAATAGTGAAACATCACGAAGTTGTGTGCGTATTGATTAATTCTCTATTATTTGAAAGCCAATAACTCATTACTGTCAAGTTATATAAATGGTTCAGAAATAGGTCAATCGATTTATTTTTAAGGCGCGTAAGAAAAAATTAGTGGAAATTTGTAAAAATGGTCAAGCAATTGGCTTTGAAATTAATAGATTACTGATAATGTCTTAGAATATTTTCTCTACTTTTATCGATTAATAAGAATTATTTACAATTTATTTGTTATTGTCATTTTGAATATTATTCATTTTATTTTTATTGTATCACATTCAGGCCCTCAGGATTCATTTCACTTGATTTCAATTTTATTCTTTTTGCTTCATTTCGTTTGTGAGCGAATTTTTACGCTCTCTAGGCGGTAATTTAATTGAACTGTTCTGGCGCGAAATTTGAAAAAAAGAAAAATACAATGAAAGAAAAAAAATAAAAAATAAAAGAAAATATTTTTCTAAATTTGAATTGGTAGGAATTTTTACTAATTTAAATTAGTGATTAACTTTTTGCTTTTTGATTAGTAAATTTTACTAATAAATAGTTATTTTCCACTAATTTATTTGTAAATTTTACTTTAATAGAAATTTCTATTTATTAGTAAAATTTACTAATTAAAGCAAGAATATTTAGTAAAATTTACTGAATCAAAAACAAAAAGTCAGTTACTAATTTAAGAGGTCCCTGAAGTTATGCCATCGATGCTCAGCATCGAAAAATATTTTTTTTTACATAAACAAAAAAATCACTAATTTTTTCCAAATTTTTAAGTTGAAAAAATACTGTTAAACAGTTTTTTACTTCTTAGGTGAATAAAAGCGGTAAATTTAGTTAAAATTTTTTTTACTAAAAATAAGAAAAAATACTTTTTGATACTGAGCATCGATGCCAACAAATAAAACAAATATTATTTGTTTTTTCAAAATGTTTTTATTATTATTATTATTATTATTATTATTTTTATTTTCACGGGAAATAAGATTTTTAAAAATCTAAAATTGAAAATCTTGTCAAATTCAATTGTTTATAAAAATTAAAAACACAATTCTTCTTTGTTTACTTTTTCTTTTTTTAAATAATTTAATAAGAAAATATGTAAAAAATATCTTCTAGAGAAAATTTGTACAAATTTTAATTAATAAGAAAATGTTTTTTTTAGAGGATTTCAATGGTCATAAAATAAAATCGGGCGGAAAATATTTTCACTGAACTTTTATTTATTCTATAAAAAATAAGAGATTTTAAAAAAATTATGCCTAAGTAATTTTTATAAAAATGGGAAAATATGTTTGTCTCCACAAAAAAAAATACCGAGTAAAAACATTGATTTTCACTATTTTTGAAGTCTTTTGTTAAATATATATTTTTTTACTAAAACTGCTAAAAAAATACTAATGTTTAATGTTTTTTTTAATTGAAAATGTATTTGTTTATTTTTCCAACTAATTTTCTCATAATTTTGAAATTTTTAAAAAAAATTTGTTTTATAAAAACAATTATTATCTAATATTAGAATATTTAGAACCACTGTTAAATTATGAATATCAAATTGCAACGAATTCATGTATCAAAAATGAGGATCAAATAAAAAATTGATTCAAATTTTTGCCATTAATTTGATCCACTTTAGCATTAATTTGATACTTTCAGGAAAACTGAAACCAAATAAATGAATTTTTAAATTAAAAAAATATTTTAAACCATTTTTAGCCTTGTACCTTTTAACCTTTTTTTTAACGAAAAAAAAAAATACTTAAAAAATAGTGAAAATCAATGTTTCAAGTGAAAAATGAATTTTCTCAACATTTTCAACCTGGAAACAATGTTTTTCTAAAGAAAAAATGCTTTTCAAAAATAGTAAAAATCAATTTTTTTACGCACGATAATTTTTTTGAGGCGACAAAAATAGATTTTCATGAAAATTATACGCAAGGAATTTAAAATACAAGTAAAAATATTCAAAAATGATCAAAATATTTTCAAAGTATTTTCTCCAAGATTTAAAATTTAAGATTTTTCTTATTAAGATTCGTCGTGATTTCAAATAGTTGATAAAGTGAACGATAAAAAGTTTGGAAAAATTAAACTTTGTCAATATTTTTATTAACTTTGCCTGGATATCAAAAGCCAGAATTCTTTTTTTCAATATTGTAGAAATTTAATATTCTTTACTTTGGATAAATTTCTTGACTTTTCTCTGAAGTGAAACTTTATTTCACCGTTACTAATTAATTTAATTGTAATTCAATTAAGTAATATTTCTATTGATTTAGTTATGATTAAATGGATTCGTATTTTGATTGATTTTGTTATAATTAAATGAATTAGTATGTCTATTGATCAAGTTAATTGAGTCTATCGATTTTTGGAATCAATAGAAATATTAATTAATTTAATTATAATTGAATTAATTAGAAATTCGATACATATATACATACTCTGAAATTAATCAGAAGTTTTTGTTATTTTTATTTATTTGTTAAGAAAATATTGTACTGTAAATTGAAACTTTCTTGTAAGTTGAATTAATTAAATTAGATTAATTAATGAAAAGAAATTAAAAATGGAAACGATTCAATTAAATATTATAACACAGTAAATCGTTAGGTATTAAAATAACACCAAGAAAAATTAAAATAATCCAATTTAGTGTTATTTTAATCCATTTTGGTGTTATTTTAATAACTAACGATTTACCGTGAATTGAATACAGAAAATCGTATAATTTAAAAAGGAACATTTTCTGGTTTTTTTTCGAAATCAAAAAAATTTTTTTAGAGTATCTGCAATAGTAATTTTATTGATAAATGATTATATTTATAAAAAAACAATTCACCAACCGAATTGGACTGCCATCTTCCAACAGAATTCGGTATTGTTCGCTTAGAAGTTCATATATGTTTTCCTTTGTTTTCCACTCCGTCGGTCATATAATATAGAGAAAAATTAAATGTTTAAAAATAAAATGAATTTTTTGAAAATAAATTTACTTTTGAAAAATTCGATTTATTTTTTATTATTTTTTCGATTTAAAATTTATTTTTTATTTATTTTTAGAATAAAATAAACAAATTGTATTTTTATTTCCACAACAGCTACTGACATCTGTGTTGAACTTGAATTTTATTTTAAATCCATATATTCAGGAAACAGTTAAGTTGGATAAATTTCATATTTGACGGGGTTTCTTTTTCGAAAAGTGAATTAAAGAGAAAATAGGTAAATGTTTGTTTTTAATCGAAATAAAGAATAAATTAATAATAAATAAATAAATATATTTGATTTTTTTTGCTCTAAATGCGAAATAGGGGAAGAATTCTGTTAATTCTGATTTAAAGAGGTATATAGAGACTTTTTGCTATATACCCACTGCTCTACTGAACTTATGATAAATTATTCCTTTTTAGACATATAGGTTTTATACATAAGTATGAAAGAAGCTATACACATATGTCTAAATCTCAAGTTCAATGTTTGATTGCCAATTGGCTTCCCACTTGAAAATCAATATTTATATTACGACAAAATCAATAACCATATACATTTATTATTTTAGTTGAATAATTTCTTTTTCGTTTGTTTTCAATTATAATCAAACGTTTGCTTTATTTTCTTCTATAGAACATTTCTATAGACTACTCTGCAATGAAAGTTATGAATTGAAAATTAATCTTAAGAATTCAAAGTAAAATTTAAAAACTGAAAATAATTTTAGAATTGAAAATAAAATTTTAAAAATGAAAATAAATTTTAAGAATTGAAAATTAAATTATAGAATTGAAAATTGTAATTAAGAATTAAAAGTTAAATTTAAGAACTAAAAATTGAATTTGAAAAAAGAAAATAAAATTTGAAACTAGAAATAAAATTTAAGAATTGAAAATTAAACTAAAGAATTGAAAATTGAAATTATGAATTAAAAGTTAAATTTAAGAACTAAAAATTGAATTTAAGAAAAGAAAATGAAATTTAAAACCTGAAAATAAAATGTAAGAATTGAAAATAAAATTTAAGAATTGAAAATTAAACTAAAGAATTGAAAATTGAAATTAAGAATTAAAAGTTAAATTTAAGAACTAAAAATTGAATTTAAGGAAAGAAAATGAAATTTAAAACCTAAAAATAAAATGTAAGAATTGAAAATAAAATTTAAGAATTGTAAATAAAATTTAAGAATTGGAAATGAAATTTAAGAAAAGTAAATGAAATTTAAAACCTGGAAATAAAATGTAAGAATTGAAAATTAAATTTAAGAAAAAAAAAGAAATTTGAAACCTGAAAATAAAATGTAAGAATTAAAAATTAAATTAAAGAACTAAAAATAAAATTTTAAAACTGAAAATAAAATGTAAAAATTGAAAATAAAATTTAAGAATTGAAAATTAAATTGAAAAATTGAAAATAAAATGTTAGAATTAGATAAGAATTGAAAATAAAATTTAAGAATTAAAAGTTAAATTTAAGAACTAAAAATAGAATTTAAAAAAGAAAATAAAATTTAAGAATCGAAAATTACATTTAAAAATTGAGAATTAAATTTAAGAATTGAAAATTAAAATTAAGAAATTAAAATTAATATTTAAAATTGAAATTTAAGAATTGAGACAAAAATTTAAGAATTGAATTAAAAATTTAAGAAATGTTCCCAAATTTTCAAAGTGTTAGAATAAGCGGAATACAAATTAATTGTTAACTAAATGAGTCCCAATATTTTTCTTTTTTCATTTAATTTAATCATTAGAAAAATATTTTTCTAAAATTTTTGACGTTAAAATGAAAGAAATTTTTTTCGGTTTTTAGTGTTTTTGTAAAGAAATTTGTTTGGTTTGAATTATTTTCCTTTTTAGTACAAAAGGATTTAAAAATCATAAAAGCAGAAAAAAATTTATTCACGTGAACGTTAAAACTTTAGGAAAATATTTTTCTAACGATTAAATGAAAAGAAGTAATAAAAATATTGTAATTCATTTGGTCCGTGAAAAACTTTAGGAACATTTTAAAAATTAAAAAAAAAATTTACAAATTAAAATTATTGTTTAAAAAAAATTCAAATTAAAATTGAAATTGAAATTGAAAAACAATCTCAGTATGATTGTTTTAATTAAATAATTTAGTTGAATCAAAGAAATTTTACTTAATTTTGAATGAAATTTTAAAGAATATCGATTTGTTCATATTTTCTTCTAGTAATGAAATTCTATTTTTTGAACTTTACAGTAAAGAAAAACTATTATGAAAAGAGTAGTTAAAAATATTTTTATTATCTCTAAATAAATATTTATTTTCTAAATTTGAATGAATAAAAGTGTTTACTAATTTGAATTTGTGACTGACCATTTTTGCTTTTGAATTGAAAATTTTACAATTTAAGTACAAAATATTATTTGTTAGTAAAATTTACTAATTTAAAAGCGAAAAGTGTTTTTAGTCCGTAAAAATTACTATTTGTTAGTAAAATTTAGTAAAAAGAATTATTTGTTAGTGACCTTTAGTAAAAAAATTGTCATTTTCTAGTAAAATTTAGTAAAAAGTATTATTTGTTAGTGAAATTTAGTAAAAATTATCATTTTCTAGTAAAATTTAGTAAAAGTTATCATTTTCTAATAAAATTTAGTAAAAGTTACTATTTGTTAGTAAAAATTACTATTTGTTAGTAAAATTTAGTAAAAAGTATTGTTTGTTAGTGAAATTTAATAAAAATTATCATTTTCTAGTAAAATTTAGTAAAAATAATCATTTTCTAGTAAAATTTAGTAAAAAATATTATTTGTTAGTGGAATTTAGTAAAAATTATCATTTTCTAGTAAAATTTAGTAAGTTATCGTTTTCTAGTAAAATTTAGTAAAAATTACTATATGTTACTAAAATTTACTAATTCAAAAGAAAAAGTCAGGCACTGATTAAAAATAGTAAACATTTTTATTAATTCAAATTTAGGTAGTAAATAGGTTTTGAATTTTGATATTAAAAAATAATTTTTAAGCAAATTAAAAAATAGAGAAAAGAAAAAAATCAACACGGAAATTGAGAAATAAAGAAAATGTATTTATTAATAAATAAATAAAAATAAAATTTAAGAACCGAAGTAAAGAAAAGTCGAAAAATTATTATTCCTATTAATATTATTACCCAGCGACAAATAAATTAAGAAGATTTGATTTTATTCTTGAACTATTTATCCAAAATAATTAAAAACATTCTTTATTATTTTGATATTAGAAAAAAAAATTATTTTTAGAAAATAATTTACTTTTTTAAATATAAAAAAATAAATAACTTTCTCCGTGCGATAAGAAAAATATAATCGCGTTAATGAGCACTGTTTTCTTTTTTCTTCCTTTTTTTGTGGGTGGTTGATAAAATGTTAATGTACCTTTTCTCATATGTGTTCATAAATGTGAACGCATGTGGGTAAAAAAAAATCACGCGAAACATTGTTCGGCGCTTGCGTTAACATCACGTGCGCTGCAGGGGCGGTTTCTTGTGTATGTTTGCCTGACAGGTAGCAAAATTTGCTGCAGTTTTCTTTAGATGTTCGCGTGTGTTGGACGATTGTTTTAGAGAAATTTCTTGTGTTTTCAATTCATTTCAAACGCGCATCGAAATATTTTCTTTATTTTTGACAAAAAGAAATGAAAAAAATTTTTTTAGTGGCAAAAGAAAATTAAAAAAAAATTTTAGTGACGGAAGAAATTAAGACAAAATTTTTTTTGTGACAGAAGAAATAAAACATAAGTTTTTTTGGTGACGAAAGAAATTTAAAAAAATATTCTTTGTGGCGGACGAAAGAAAACGGAATTTTTTGGTGATAATAGAAGTAACAGAAGTAAACAGAATTTTTTTGGTGACAAAAGAAATAAAGGAAAAAATTTTTTGTGAACGGAAGAAATGAAACAAAATTTTTCTAAGTGATAGAAGAAATTAAAAAAGAAACTTTTTTGTGAGACAAGAGAAGAAAATTATTTTTTGTGACAAGAGAAAAAAATTATTTTTTGTGACAAGAGAAATAAATTGAAATTTTGTTGTGTACGAATTTTGTAAAAAATAAATTAACACTATTAGGAGGGAAGACAACTTTTAAAAATCGATAAAATAATATACATAAAAGGAAAAAAATTAAATATTTCTACTTTGGAGAACACATGTTGTAATATATAAAAACGAAAAATAATATTCTAATCAAGCTAGTAATGGTGAAAATAATTTTTTAATGCAAAAAAACCTGAGAATAAATATAGAAATAATTTCATAAAGCTTTCAAAATGAAAATGTAATGTACGTAATAAGTAAATTATTAAATACAATATTCTAATATATTTGTAACTAAATAAATAAATTATAATATATTTATAACTAAATAAGTAAATTATAATATATTTATTTATTCAGTTCAAAATAAATAAAAACAATTTTTTCAATTAAATAAAATAGAATACATTTAATAGGAAATATATTATAAATATAGTCACATTTTTCGAAGCAAGTAACAATGAAAAATAGTAGTGAATAAATAAAAAAAAAGTAATGAAGGATCGTTTGGTAACTTTAAATCTGTAAAACGCGGAGTATTTCGTAGTAATTAAAATTTATATAATTTTTAATGAACTATTTATCTCATTAAATATATCCGAACGTGACGTATTTAATTGGGTTCAATTTATACCCTTTTTTCTATAATAATACATATACACTTTCATTCGATTTATATTCTGTTTACTTCAACAAATACGAAATGTATAAAAAGTATTTTTCATTTAAATTATTCGGAATTAAAATTATTTTTCACATTTTATCGAATATAAATATTATATAAAAAAAAAAAGAAATTATCCTTCCATCAAAAATAAAAGGCAAACGCTCGAAATCGATTATCATATTGACTACAATTTTGAGAAAATTTGTCATTTATTTTAATCTACGTCTCGGAATTTTCTCCTTATTTATTTCTTTATTTTTTTATTTCTTTAGAAAAAGAATTATGTTTTCTTATTTATTTTAACGAAATAAAAACGAAAAACAAAAAAAAATAAAAGGAAAAAATTTAAAATAGAATTTAATAAATAAATAAATTAATTAATTAAATTAATTTATGTATATTTTCGGGGATTTTTTTATTTAAAATTTTACTTAAAATTTAGTTTTTTATTTAATTTAATAAACATACAAACATTAAAATTATATTAACATATAAACATTTGAAATTTATAATGATAATTAATTAGAATATATTTGCGTTTTATTATTTATTTATTTTAATAAAATATTTTTAAAAATGAATAAATAAATAGAGGAACTAAAATTAATGTTAAAAATTTATAATAATACTGATTAATTTGAATATGTTTACGTTTTACGTAAATACGATTTTCATTTATTGAAAATTCTCATTGTCAGTAAAATTTATTTTTTTATTCGTTCTTTTGTTTATTTATTTTAATAAATATATATGAGGAGTAAGTTTTCAAAACCTGATAAATCCAAATTTTCTCATTTCGAGAATTTTAATCAAATGACAATTCTCACATAACCATTAAAATTATCTTTAATATAGAAAAAATGTAATAAATTATTCATTTTTTAATATTTTTTCTATTTAAAATGCTATGTTTGTAATTAAATTCTATTGTAATAGGGAATTTAAAGATTTTAATAATTTTTTCTAATAAAAAGATAGAAATTAAAAATCATTAAAGTTAGGCCAAAATATTTTTTAAACTGAAAATTCTTTATTAATAAATTTTTTTCTTAAATTGAACAATGATAAATGGATTTCTAAAGATTTTAATATTTTAAATATGTGTTTTTCTCAATTTTATTTAAAAATGGATTTATCAACTTTTGAAAAATTGCTCCTCATATTATATATTTTAACAAATATATAACTAAACAATTTCTACAAATTTACGTTTTTTCATTTGTTTAAAAATGTAAAAATCTAGAATAATATTTAAAATTTGAAAATTGAGAATAATTTAATTAAAATTTAAAAATTGACAATAATAATTGACAAAACAAACGAAATATCAAAAAATACTTTTAGTTTTTAATTTTCTCATCAATTTTAAAGAAAAGTTTATATTGTATCTGTACATAGAGAACTTTTTCGAAGCTCTCTCTCTCTGTTTCTCTTAGTCTTTTCGAAAAACTTAAAAATTCCATAAACTAAGTTTTTTCCCGGTGAACAAAGTTCCGTGATGGAATAAAGAATGATTTCAGTTGAATTAGAAAATAGTAAATTACTTTTAACGATTCCCTTGACTATATTTGATCGATCGACCCATGAACCTGATGAATTTCTATTAATATCTATAAAATTAATTAGTGAACAGTCTGAAAAACTCAAATAATAAACTTTTTGAAATTTTTTTCCTTTTTACTCTAATTTATTAATAAGTAAAAATAAAATTGTATTGGAATCGGAAGGAAGTGTATATATTAGAAAATGTGCTCTATTCGAAAAGTGACTATTTTTATACTTAAAAATAAAAAATTTTTTCCTTTCAAAAAAGTTTCTATATTTGTTTACTTGAATTTAGGTAATTTATAATAATTAAAATTTTTTCCTTTGAACAAAATTTCTATATTTATTTAATTTAATTAATTAATAATAAATATTAATAGGAATTAAATAATTAACAATGATTTTTGTACTAAATAATTTTTCATTTTTAAACAATAGTTTGGACAATAATTTTTGTGTTAATTAATTTTTCATTTTGCTCGACAATTTTCTTGTTAATTAATTTTCCATTTTCGACAATATTTTTTAAGTTGAAATTTTTGTTTTAATATTTTTTATGTTAAATTCTTTTATTTTTAAATATGTTTTATTTTGAAAAATAATTGTTGTGTTAACTAATTTTTCATTTTTGACAATAATTTTTATGTTAATTAATTTTCCATTTTGAAAAATAGCTTGTGGGTTAATTAGCATTCCATTTTGAAAAATAATTTTTGTGTTAATTAATTTTTCATTTTGAACAATAATTTTTTGTGTTAATTAATTTTTTTTTCTTTCGAACAATAAGTTTTGATAAAAATGTGTATAATATAGTGAATTTTAACGGAATAAACGTGTAAAAGGAAAATGCCATTTTCGAAAGTGCGAAAGCGTGACTTTTAAAAACTACTTTGCAATACAATGATTGGATTGTGGTCTTTTAAACCGCGGCGAAATGGTAAAGTGGAGATCATGCTCGGTGAGTTAAATAGGCATATAATCATGACGTATTGCAAGAAATTATCGTATTTTTTTCCCCTCCCAATAATAATGTGTGCTATTCATTTTCTACATACTCAATTCATTAAGTTTCATTTCCCCCCCACCAGCCTTTCTTTTTTTGTGTCCACTTTAGAATTATTATTATTATTAAATTCAAACGATTGAAAATATTATCTCTAAAGTGATTCAGTCTTTTTAGTGCAGATCGAATTTTTTTTTTTTTTTGAACAATTTTTTATTCTAATCGAAAAGGAAAGAAAATAATAAATTGAATGAAGTGTCTTTTTTGTTGAATTTGTAAAAATGGTTGAATTTTTTATGCGGTGAAATATAAAAAATATTTTATAAATAGGAATTTTTTTCGTTTGAAAAAAATTCTGTACGTTCAACGACATTTTTTCGGTATAATTTTTTCAATAATTTTCAAAAATTATTCACTGAAATAGAAATTCAGAAACATAAATTAACTTATAAATTATATTTTAATTTAGAATTCAATATTTATTTATTTATTTTCCAATGAATCTAATAATTTGAATTTGGAAAAGAAATAAGTAAATTTCGTACATTTGAACGTTCAGACCTTTGTGGACATAAATTTTGACATTAATTAAAATAATTAATATAAAAATAGTTAAAATAGTCGTAATAAATTAATAATATAAATATAAAAAATAATTAACAAAAAATAATATATTTCTATTGAAGAATTTTATTAAAATCGTATTTTCAAAATAATTGGATTCCTGCGAAAAATTTTATTGTTTATAAAAAAATTAGGTTATGGTAAAGAATTGTATACCTTTATTTTAAATAATTAAATTCATTCGAGGAATTCCATAAAAATTATATCGAAAATAAAATGTCAGCAAAGATTTAGATTATCTTCAAAAAAGATGGAATTCCTGCAAAGAATTTTATTATTTTTCTAAATCATTGAGTTTTTATGAACAATTTTATTAAAATTGATTAAAATCATTTAATTCTTTCAACGAATTTTATTATTTATGAAAATAAATTGAATTATTGCGAAAATTTTATTAAAATGTTTAAAAGGAATTAAATTTTTTCGAGAAATTTTATAAAAGTTGTATTGAAAATAATTGAAGTTCAGTGCAGAATTTTAATATTTTCTGAAAATAATTGAATTTTTTTAAAAAGAATTTTCTTATTTATGAAATATTGAAAATCATTTAATTCTATAGCATAAAATTTATTGATTATGAAAAAATTCTTAGTAAGAATTTTATTAAAATAATTAAATTCCTCCACAAAATTCTAATATTTATGAAAAAAATGAATTCTTGTCAAAAAGTTTATTATAAATTCGATAAAAATTTCATTAAATTCCTTGCGCAGAATTTTACTGAAATTGCATTGAAAATAATTGATTTCATTTAGGGTCATTTGGGGTAAATGTAAACGCGGGGTAAATGTAAACAGTAGATGTTTCAGCTAAATTTACAAATTAAAAAATAAGTACGACGGCAATATTTTTACCTCAGCTCACCTACAAGATGTTCTGACTATTGCCAATATTTTATTTTGACAATTGGCAATGCCCTAGTGTAAGTTATCTTTTAATGCAAAAAAGTTTGAAATTGAAAATTTTTCTGTTTCAGTATTTTGTCTCGCATTTGCATAAAAATAAATTTAAAAATCAAACAAAAATATGTAATTCTTCCTTATTCATGCCCCAACAAAAATTGACTTTGATTTTTGATTTTCGTCAATTTAGTTAATAAATAATTAAGTGTTTACATTTACCCCGAGAATTCGAAAACTCGGGGTAAATGTAAACAGTACTCCAACTACATTTTAAAAGAAAATAATTGAATAAATTTGCTTTTATTTCATAATTTCATTACTTTCGCAATAAAAAATTACATAGAAAAGGAAATTAGGTCTTCTTTCATACCTCCTTCCTCTTAGTTGCAGGTATAGACCTGCATAGTATTGGATAAGGCATTTACATGCTTAGAATATAAGAAAATTTCTTCACGATTGGTAAGTAAAACTCAGGTACATAGGAATCATAGAAAAAGAGTGAGTGATTGATCGATTAAGTGTTTGATTCGATGATTGATTGACGGATTGCTGGATTGCTGGATTGATTGGGTAATTAGATTGATTGATTGATGGGTTGATTGATTGATAGATTGATTGGTTGATTGATTGTTGGATTGGTGGGTTGATTGAATGATTGATTGATTGGTGGGTTGATTGGATGATTGATTTATTGATTGATTGATTGATTCATAGATTGATTGATTGTTGGATTGGTGGGTTGATTGAATGATTGATTGATTAATCTTAGCATTGAAGAACTGCGTTTTTATGTGCATATGTATTCTAGTCTGTAATTATTAAGCAGAGGATTAATATTCCATAGTGCTGCACAGTGTATAGATGCAAGACTATCTCTTTCATACATAGCAAAAAGCATAAATCATTTCTTAAGGATTCAATACTACAATAGTGGTAAGTTGAATGAAGATAGTTAAGTTGATTGATTGGTGGGTTGATTGGATGATTGTTTGATTGATTGGTGGGTTGATTGAATGATTGTTTGATTGATTAAACAACACAATCTTAACATTGATTGATTGGATGATTGATTGATTGTTGGATTGGTGGGTTGATTGATTGATTGATTGAACAACACAATCTTAGCATTGATTGATTGATTGATTGATGGATATATTGATTGATTGGATGATTGATTGTTGGATTGGTGGGTTGATTGAATGATTGATTGATTGATGGACTGATTAGACAACATAATCTTAGCATTGAAGAACTGTGTTTTTATGTGCATATGTATTCTAGTCTGTAATTATTAAGCAGAGGATTAATATTCCATAGTGCTGCACAGTGTATAGATGCGAGACTATCTCTTTCATACATAGCAAAAAGCATAAATCATTTATTAAAGATTTAATACTACAATAGTGGTAAGTTGAGTGAAGATAGGATAAAGAGTGTGTAAGAGTATGTTGAAAAATGTGGTAAATGATGTAAAGTAAAATCGAGAGAGAGAGAGAGAGAGAGAGATTACATTTTTTTTCGTTTCCTGATATTATAAGTTTTTGTTTTCTTTATTAGATTTTAAAAATGCCGCGATCGTACGTTAAGAAAAAAGTACCTCCTTCGTATAATGCTACTGAGCTAGAAAACGCTGTACATGATGTAGAGAACAAAACGATGTCCTACAGAGAAGCGGAAAAAGTCTACGGAGTTCCCGTCGCCGTAATTTTTCACCGAATCAAGGGTAGAAAGTGTAAAATTGAGAAACTGATTCCAGGTCGTGCTTGTGATCTACCCGAAGATGAAGAAATTCTTCTAGTGAAGTGTCTTAAAGCTAGGGCTCAGATGGGCTATCCTTGTGACAAACTAGAACTTAAATTTCTTGTGCAGGAATATGTTCTTGCAAATAACCTTCAAACAAGATTTAAGGATGGTTGTCCAGGTGATGATTGGTACTATGGATTTATGAATCGAAACCCATCGCTTTCATTCAAAAAACCCGAAAATCTGCAGAAAGCAAGAAAAAGTGCTCGAGACCCATTTATCGTCTACGATTTCTATGATACAGTGAAGAATGTCTACTCAACGTCTGCCATAGATGAAAATTCATCAGCTTTAGTGTTTAATGCAGATGAATCCGGTTTTGCTACTGATCCGTCACGTCTAAGAGCAATAGGTGAGAAAGGACAATGTCTAAATAGGCTATCTGGTGGATCAGGACGTGAGACTACAACAGTCTTGGCGTGTGTGTCAGCAAGAGGAGATTTCTTGCCGCCCCTTATTGTGCACAAAGGAGTATCAGTTCAGCCACGTTGGATATCTTCAGATTCATTTCCTGGTACTATGTACGCTGCTACAGCCAATGGTTGGATGGAAGAAGCGACTTTTTTTGATTGGTTGTCTCAAATGTTTGTGCCGGCTGTCAATAAAATTCGGAAAAATGATCATTTGGAAGACAAATCAGCTGTTCTGTTTTACGATGGTCATACTAGCCACATAAGCATCCGAATTATTGAGCTAGCTATCGAAAATAACATACAGCTCTTGAAATTTCCAAGTCATCTTACCGATCGCATTCAACCCCTTGATAAATGCGTGTTTGGCCCCATGAAAACAGCATGGGACAAAATTTTAGTTTATGATGGAAAGAAAAAAATGGGGTACAAGAATACCCGGTTGGAAAAAAGCGAGTTTGCTAAATTATTAGGCAAACTTTGGAAAACGTTCAGTCGCACAAACATCATCAGTGGCTTCCATTCCACCGGATTGTTTCCCTTGGATGAGACGAAAATTCCTACAGATTTATTTGATGCAAGAGCATTGGCCCGTTTTCATCAACGAAAAAACATCCAGAAAAACCTCGATTCTGCTGGACCCGAACAAGAAGAAATGCCTTTTCAAAATCATTTGGAAGATGATGGTCTTTTTAAAGAAACGGTCCCAAATAACAGCGAAGAAAATGAATCATCAACATCTGAAGTCACAGACGTTCCGTTAGATTTAAGCTGTAAAGCAAAGAAAACTCAAGAAGAGAAGGAAACCACATCTGTTACAGAAATTATTGACATTTTCTCTCACCACCTAATACAGATCGCTTCATTGAAGCCAACGATGGATTCTCCAAAGAATTCAGGAACACGATTAAAACATCATACGTATGGAGAAGTTCTCACAACGGAAGCAGTTCTATCGAGGCTTAAAGAGGCAGAAGAAAGAAAAAAGAAAAAAGACAGAAAAAACGATGGAAATGAACCTACAAGAAAGCGAGGGAGACCACGAAAGCAACTAACGGAGGAAAAAAAAAGTGAAGGATTGGAAACGTCCGACATCGAACAAAATCTGGAAGAAAACACAATTCCACCTAAACGAAAGCGAGGAAGACCACGAAAAGAACAGAAGGACGAATTAGAAAATTACGAAATGGAAACATCAGAGGTCGAACAAGAAATAGAAATAGAAAAATGTCTTCAAGAGGTTGGAGAACACGTTATTTTTCTGTATGAGGGATCACACTTTCCAGGAAAAATAGTTAAAGTTATGGAAAACGGAGCAGAAATTTCTGCAATGCAGAAAAGTGTGAAGTCGTGGAAATGGCCAACAACTCCTGATTTAATGATGTGTCCTTGGGAACACATTATTGGCCACATTGAAACTCCAAAGCGTATTTCAAAAAGAGGATTTTATACAGTTCCTGCCATGGCAAAGTTTGGTTGGATCTAGGGTTCTTATCATTACTTTATTCTCATCTCATTACTTTATTATTTTTATTTATGAACAGCAACACTTAATATAACAATGTGTTTTTTTAGTAAGATATTATAAACAATATTGAGTTTCCAAAGTGTATTTCACAAAGAGAGTTTTATACATATTTTCAATTTCCTCCATGACAAAGTTTGGTAGAATCTAGCATTCCCGCCAGTCATTATAATCACAATTAAGGGGCTGGATGCTATAATGTGTTACGCACCATGTTAAATGAATGGCGCGTAACACATTATAGCATCCAGCCCCTCAATTGTTATATAAAATATTAAACTGATTATGTAATGGATTAGATTAACATTATTAAACTAATATTAATACTAATTTTAATATACGTTTTTCTATATCTTGCAATTTAAATACTTAGATTGCTGTCTCCCTATACCCTTTAAAAAAATTATTATTAAAATTTCAGAAAGTTTATAGATTTAAGTTTTATAAAGAGGAAAAATTTCGCTCCATATTAATTGTTCTGATATTCGTATTTTCTAAATGTCAGTGAGCAGAAAAATTCAGTCAAATTTGATCAATTTTTAAAAACCTCTTTCGCCATTTTGAATCCACCATTTTGAAAATTTAAAATTTGATTTCAAATTCGTATTCAGCGACTTCAAAAATCCCCGAGTAGTATTCAAGCAAATTTGATTAATTTTTAAAAATATTTTTAGATTCATCCGCCATATTGGATCCGCCATTTTGAAAATTAAAAATTTGATTTCAAATTCGTATTCAGCGACCTCAAAAACCCCCGAGTATCCAGATTCAAGCAAATTTGATTAATTTTTAAAAATATTTTTAGATTCATCCGCCATATTGGATCCGCCATTTTGAAAATTTTAAATTTGATTTCAAATTCGTATTTAGCGACCTTAAAAACCCCCGAGTAGCCAGATTCAAGCAAATTTAATCAATTTTTAACAATATTTTATGTTTGACCGCCATATTGGATCCACCATTTTGAAATTTAAAAATTCGATTTAATATTCTTATTCAGCAACCTTAAAAACTTCTTTTTACCAAGTTGAATGAAAATCTACTAAAATTTGTTCAAGTTATTCAAGTTTTTACATTACTAATTTTGTAATGGTTGATTGTTTATTTATATGATACATTATCAGTCAACTGGTTGATTTTTCTATACATCTACGAAGAACTTTTTTTCAGTTTTTCCATCCCTTAAGACAGTAGTATACTTGAAATAACTTGTTTCTTAAACCTCGCTTAACTACAGAGGTGTTTACATTTACCCCGAATTTTAGGCAAATTTCAAAATCTCGGGGTAAATGTAAACAGTCAGTTGTAGACGATTCAGGTGCATCAATATTTTTTTGAACCTCATAAAATTTTTCTAGGGAGCTCTAGTAACAAGTTCATGCAAAAAAAATCCGTCCATTTTACCTTTTAACAAAAAAAACTGACGTTTTTCGTAAAAAATAGATAAACCGTTTACATTTACCCCAAATGACCCTAATTAGTTTTATTATTTATAGAAATAATTGAATCTCTAGGCAGAATTTTATAAGCATTATTAAAAATAATAATTGAATTTCTTAGGAAAAAATTTATTATAATTATTGAAAATTATTTAATTCCTATGCAGCATTTTTATATTTATAAAAACAATTTAATTCCTGTGTAGAATTTCCATGAAATTTTATTAAAGAGAATTGATTTTTTTCAAAAAATTTTTTTTTTTATGAAAATAATTGAATCTCTACGAAGAATTTTACTGTAATTATTAAAAATAATTGAATTCGAACACAAAATTTTATTAAATTGATTTAAAATAATTGAATTTTTTTATATAGAATTTAAATATTTATGAAAACAATTAAATTGCAGAGAAAAAGTTTTTTTAGATTGTTTATAGTAATTAAATGAAATGTCAGCGCAGAATTTTATTGAAATTTTATTAAAAATATTTGAATTTCTTCTTTAAAGAATTTTATTATTTATGAAAACAATTGAATCTCTTTAAAGAATCTTATTAGAAATAAATAATTTCCATTCTTTCGAACAATTTTATTATAATTTTTTGAAACAATTAAATGAATTTGAGAAATTCAATTAAAATTGCGCATAAATAATTTAAATAATTAAATTATTACCTATAAAGAATTTTATTCAAATTTTTGAATATAATTGTAATGTTTCAAAACATTTTATTAATTTTCTAATTTTTTGGCAGTAATTTGTAAAAAATTGCTTAAAATAAATATTGACAAATTTGAAAAATATGAATAGGTATTGTTAATATTTACTCATTGAAATTAATAAATGAAAATGTTAACTCAACCCTCAATCATTATTTTACATAATTTATTATTATATATGTCATTGTCAGAGATAAATGAATTATTTGGCTCCTCATTATGTTAATATGCCCAGTCGTTATTCTTATCGATATTATAATCTTCAAATTAAGGAAAAAAAATTAGGTCAATAATAGTTATTTCCATGAAAATATTTTCTATTATTATGTTTATTACTGTTAATTTGTTATTTTTAGTTATGAAAAAAAATTTAACTGAACTTTCTTTATCACTTTCTTTATTCTTTCTTTACTTTTTTCTCTTTTTTTGAATAATAATAATAATAATAATAATAATAATAATAATAATAATAATAATAATAATAAAACTAGAATTTTTTGTATTAAAAATAATTTTTTTATTTTATTTATAAAATAATTAATTTAGACAGAAGAATTTTTTTAGATTTTTTAGAAGAATTTTTGTTTTCTAACTGAAATTTGGAAGAAATAAAATTTATAAAGAAGTTTTTTTTTCGATGTTTGGAAGATGATGGAAAAAAATTTCTATAAATATTATAATAGAAGGAAAAACTGTTTCAAAGAAATAAAATTGTAATTTTTAAAAATAGTTGAATTTTATAAGGTTTGTAACTGACTATTTTTCAAAATTTTTATTTCACTGGGAAAAATAATAATATTAATTTTATTTATTTAAGAAATAAATATTTGAAAACAACAAAAATTATTTACTAACGTTTTGATAATTTTTCTTTTTCTATTATATGACTAATTTATTTTTTGAAATATTTCAATTACATCTTTTCGAAAGTATTTCACTAATGAAAAAAATTTAATAATATTAATTCAAAGTTAATTTCAAAAAAGAATTTTTGAAAAAAAAAGTTATTTAAAAACTAAGTTTTAATTTCAGAGTAAATTCTTTTGAGTCCATGAGTCTAAATTTAAACCGCACATGGATATTATTTAGTCAAAGGAAAAAGTAATTAATAATTATTATTTATCATATGTCTGGTGAGAGTATATTCGTGTCACATTTTTATTATCACTATAATAGAATTTCGATTTTCACAAAGGAATATAATTGCAGTGTCGTGAAGAAAATAATTAATAATTTATGTGAAATTGTATCACATGACCCATATTATAAGTTTAAAACCAACGCGTGCAAAACTTATATAGACGTAGAAATGTTGCATGTGCAATCAAAAGACGAGAAATGAAAAAAAAACCATTTCTCACAAAAAATGAGTAGAAAAAAAAGTTAACGTCGCAAAAAAAATAAATAAATAATATTCCATTTATGTATAGACTGCGAAAAAATATGCATATAAAAATTATTCATCCAAATAAGAATATGCCATAAATTTTTATACATTTTACAAATTCTATGTAGCATATATAATTCTCTATGAATCAATAATTTACATGCTTTTAGGATGAAAATGTTCTTTCAACCAAGAGAACATTTTTTCTGAATATTTTTTAATCGAAAATTAAGAAACAATTTCAATTTTCTCAATATTCACTTTTATTATTTAACAATATTAATTTTACTTTTTCCATAAATATTATTATTAAATATTAAACGAAAATTAAACGGAAAAATAAGAACTATTGTTACTATTGTTGATAGAATATTTTTTATTTTTCATATATTTATTTATTGATTGGTAAAGTTAACAATTTAGTAAAAAAATTATTTTTTTATTTCAATTTTTATGTACTTTTGTAAAAAAAATAAATGCTTTTGTTTGATCAATAGTGTGAAAAAAAAATTGCAGACAAAACATTTTATTATTTTTGTCAAGAGAAATATTTTTTTCCGTTATAATCGTTGAATTCCACGGATTTTAATTGTAATAAATATTGCGAAGAGTTGGAATAATTTTTTTTTCTCTGGTAGAATTTTTTTTCTGTCTGTGGAGGAAAATATTTATAGTTCATTTTCCATTTTCCTTGACTGACATTTACTTTGAATTCTGATCATTAAACATCCTTCTTCTATTTCTCTCTTTTTTTTTGACAAATTGAAAGGTCAATTAAAAAAATTAATCTCTACATTTAGATGATTTAATAATACTTTGAGATTGCTCAAAACTGTATGAATATAGATTTAATAATTGATAATAATAAATGTCATTTATTCTGAAAATCTCACTTCAATTTCACTCAAGTTTTAGTTGTCAAAAGCAGACGTGATATGTATAGAATGTAACACACAGCTTTGCAAATATTAATCGAAATCTAAATGTCAATGATCATTGCCACTAACAATAGTCGAAAATGGATATTTGTTTATAATTTCAAAATTCAGTTTGACACTAAATTTTCCTTTTTTTTCTGTTTTTATTCGCAATGTTTATTAGTTTCTTTGTATTTCAAAGAGATATTTTTCTGACAACTCTGAATTAAAGGATTTGAAAATTAGTTTTTCATTTTTTTTCAGAATATTGCCACAGGTCAGGGAAAAGTCAGGGATTTTTTTTTTAAAGAATGGAAAAAATTTAATTTTCAGAATTTATGAAAAACTTTTGCTTTTTGATTTTAAAAGAGTTGTGTTTGAAATTTTTATGAATAAATTAATTTCAAACGGTTTTAATTTGAAATTTCGTAAAATTTTCGATTTTTAATTAATTTAATTAGAAATTTTAAAGAACTAATATTTTTGAATAAATAAATAAATTAAAAATTTTAAATAAATAAATAAATAAAACTTTTTAAATAAATAAATAAATTAAAATTTTTGAAAAATTTTAAATTTTTAGTAATTAAAATTGTTTTGAAATGAATTGTACTTCTATTATTAAAAATAATAGATTTATGGAAGAATTTTAATTAAAAACACTAAAAAAATTGAAATTTGGAGAAATTAACAATTATTGCAGAAATTCAATTACTTTCCAAAAAAAATACAATTATATTCAAATGTTTTAATAAAATTCTTGATAAGAATTAAATTATCTGAATTATTTATTCGTAATTTTCATTGAATTTCTCAGATTAATTTAATTGTTCAAAAAATGTTATAATAAACTTGTTTAATATAATTATTTAATTATTTTCAATAATTTTAATAAATTTCTTCGTACGAATTTCAATTATTTTCATAACTAATAAAATTCTGCGCATGAATTTTTTTTTTCTCAAGAATTTAATTGTTTTTATAAATATTAAAATTCTGTGCAGAAAAATAATTTATTTTCAATAATTTTAATAAAATTCTTTCCAAGAATTTTAAATTTTTCTATAAATAATAGAATTCATTAAAGAAAATAAATTATTTTCAATGTATTTTCAATAAAATTCTGCGCAGAATGTTAATTCAATTATTTTACAAATTATAATAAACTTTTCGTCAAGAATTCATTTTTTTCCTAAATTTTGAAATTTTGCGCTGGAATTTAATTTAATTATTTTAATAAAATTCTTATTAAGAATTTGTTTTCCTAAATAATGAAATTTTGCGCTAGAAATAAATTATTTTCAAAAATTTTAATTATCTTTTTGGAATAAATTTAATGTTTTTCTTAAATATTAAAATTCCTCGCAGAAATTCAATTATTTTTAATATTTTCCAAGGAAGTCAATTATTTCTGGAATTTTTTATTAAATTCCTGTCAGAAGTTCAATTACTTTTAGAAATTTCAATTAAATTCTTCGTAGAAATTAAATTATTTTTAATATTCACTAAAGAATTCAATTATCTTTAATATTTATTTTTAAAAATTTAATTAATTTTTCGAATTATTTAATGAAATTTTCGAATTTTATTTTTAACAAATTCTTTTTTTGTTATTTGCATAAATAATAAAATTCTTTTTGGAATACAATTATTTTTATGAATAATAAAACTCACCACATAATAATTTCAATTATTTTGAATACAATTTTATTCGAATTCATCGAAAAATATAATTATTTTATTCTTAATAATTTCATTAAAATTTGTGTAATGAATTTAATTATTTAAAAATTTTGTAATATTTTCAATGAAAATTAAATTTTAAGAAACATTCAATTATTCTATAAATTATTTATTTTTATTTTTAAATAATTGAATTTGCTTAGAATTTTCTAATAAAATTTTATATAAAAATTAATTTCATTTCTAATTTTAGATAATAAAATTGAATATTAGAAACATGATAGCGTAATTTTTTTTAGAAATAATTGAATTTTGAAAACGTTTCAAATTAAAATATTTGTAAATTTTTATATTATAACTGGCAATCCTGTAGAATTAATATTTTTTAAAAAAGTTTAATTAAATTTTTTATTTGAAATTATTTCAAGTTTTTATTTTCACTATAATTAATTGAAGAATTTTTGAATAATCTACATTTTGTACAATTGAATTGTGAACAAATGGATTTAGAAATTATCAACGAAAAACTTTTTCAAAAATGATTAAAAATTATTAGTTTAAAGAATAATTTTAGTTAAAGAATTTTAGAAAATTATAACTTAATTGAATTGGTGAAAATAATTTCCTTGAAGATGTTATAGTAACAATATTTTTATAATATAAAATAATAATTTTATCACTTATTCATCTTTAATTATTATCAAAAATGAATAAATCGATCAATAATAAAATTAATTTTTAAAATTAAGTGTTACTTTTTTATCGATTTTTTTATCCTTCATAATAATATTCTTATATAAGTTTTTGAATTTCCAAAATAATTGAATTTGAAAGTCAAAATAAAAAAATAAAGAAAAAAATCATTTAAATTCTTTATCAAATAAATGTTTGATTTATATTTTCAACACTAGAATAGTTTAATTTTTAATTATTAAATTGGAGAACGTTTTTAGTGAATATTGAAGAAAAATCAAAAAAATATATGAGAAACAAATTTCATTAGAAGAAATTGCAGTAAATGTAAATTAGGTAAATCATTCGTAATACCCGGAAAGAGTAAAGAAGAAAATTTCCTCCTACTTTTCTTATATAAAGAAAAGTCTTTTTTTAGTTTTGTCTTTATTAAATAAGAGATAGAGGAAGCGTGGGTATTTTTGAAGGTACATTTAGCACACACACACACACACACACAGAGAGAACAAAAAAAATGAAGATGACGAAAATTGTGATTGCTCCTCGATTATAGTGTATATGAATTTATTGACATTTTCCGCGTGTCAAAGAGAATTTTCAGAAGAAAAGTGACTTTGATCACTGAACCAAAACAAAACTCGACTAATCGCTAAAATTCAATGCTCAACAGCTGTATCAATATTTCTCAAGGTAGACACATATATACGTCTTATTAGAACTAAAATTACAATCTATAAAGCTACAAATTTAGTTTAGAATTTATTTAAATTTATTTAAATTTATTAAAAATTATTTAAATTTATTAAAAATTATTTAAATTTATTAAAATTTATTTCAATTTATTTAAATTTATTAAAATTTATTTAAATTTATTTAAATTTATTTAAATTTATTTAAATTTATTTAAATTTATTTAAATTTATTTAAATTTATTTAAATTTATTTAAATTTATTTAAATTTATTTCAATTTATTTAAATTTATTAAAATTTATTTCAATTTATTTAAATTTATTTAAATAACTAATTCAAAAAAAAAAAATTTTTTTTTGAATAAACGAAAATTTTGTCTTTTTAAAGTTGTTGAAGAGTTTGCCCTTGGAAACCATTTTTCTAAAGTGCAATAGCGTTTCTTTATTTAATACATTTACGAGATGGTAGAAAAAGGTTGTAAAGTAAGAGTTGAAAGGGGAGACGAAAGGAAGAAAGAGAAAATTTCTCGCGCTTAAAGAAAGTAGAAAAAAGTTTATTTTGTAGCTTATTTTCTTTTTTTCCTACTTTTTGTTATAAGGTTTATTAGATTTTATATAGAGAGATTTGTAAGTTCATCTTCTCTTTTTTTTCTAACTCAATTTTAAACTTTCTGCGAAGAGAAAGTTGGGTGACTTTTCAGTTTTTAATTTTCAGGAATATAATTAAGTTCTCATGAGAGGCAATATTAGAGAATTCGGAAAAAATGTTAATTTTATTTATATATTTTATTTATAATTAAAAATTTTTTAAAGAGTTTAATTAGTTTTATTTTAATTAACTAGCGAAACTATTTTAGTTTTCATCGTCACTTTAAAAGATTTTTTTTTTTGTAATTTAATAACAATTTTTCATTTTTAAAAAAATAATATTTTTCTAACTAGTTTTCCTTAAATTTAATTATCGAAGATATTTTTTTAGTCGAGTACCATTGGAACTACGTGGTAATAAGTTTCATCTAAATTTTTTTAAAATTCAATTATTTTACGAATTTTTTATTAGAATTGTTCAAAAATAGTAAAAATACAATTGTACTTCAAAATAATTTTTATAAGTAAACAAATAAAATTAATTGAAATATGACATTTATTTTAATGTTTGTCAAAATTTTCAATTTTTTAAAATTATTTTCGACAAATTTTAAACAAATTTTTCAGAATTTCTGAATTAAAATTATTAAAATTATTGAAAACTTTAATACTTTTTGTTAAACAAAATTTAAAAACTTATTCTTATTTATTTTTTCCCCAGGAATTAAAATTTCAAATAATTTCAATAAAAAGCCTCATGAAATTTAATTATTTTTAAAAATTGCAGCTGTGATTTTTCCAAAATTCAATTATTTTTTTAGAATATTCGAATAAATTTATTTTAAAACTTTAAGAATTTTTAAAGAAAAAAATGTAATTAATAATCCTTTTAAAATGAAAATTGAAATATTTTTATACTTTTGCTTCTCTTAAATGTTCAAGAAATTAATTAAAAAAATTTTTTTTAATTTAATTAACTTAAATAATTTCAAAAAATTTTTTTAATTTAATTAATTTCAAAAATAATTGTTAATAACGCTTTAAATATTCAATTTGAAATCAATTCCTATCAGAATTTAATGACGAGAATTGAATAATTTAAAAAGAATAATTTTTGCAAATTTAGAAAATTATTTTTTTTATTTCAAAAGTACAATTATATTTATAGATAATTTTTAAAGAAGAAAAAAAAATTCTCTAAAATGTAAAATTGCACAAAATTTGTTAAACAAAAATTAAAAAATTTATTTGTATCTATTTTTCGATAGGAATTAAAATTCCAGAGAAATTCAATGAAAAAGGTCATAAAATTTAATTCTCTCTAAAAATTGCAACTTTAATTCTTCCAAAATTCAATTATTTTTTAAAATTTTTTAATTAAATTATTGAAAAACTTTAAGAATTTTTAAAGGAATAGAATGTAATTAAATATTTTTTTAAAATAAAAATTGCAATATTTTTATACTTTTGTTTTCTTTACATTTTCAAGGAATTTAATTATTTAATAACCTTTGAAAATTTGATTATTTTCTAAAAATTTTTGATAATACTTTAAATATTCAATTATTTTCTAAAATTTTACCTGCAATTTTTTTAAAACAATTTTTATCAGAATTCAACGACGAGAATTAAATTATTTTATTAGATTAGTTTTTGAAATTTGACTAATGTACTAAAATAATGTTTTTTTAAAATAATATTGTATTTATAGATAACTTTTAAAGACGAAAAAGTAAAATTCTTTGAAATGTAAAATATTGTACAAAATTTTTAATTGTTTAGATTTTTTAAAATTATTATTTTCCGAAATTCAAATATATCTTCAAAAAATTGTAATGACATTTTTCAAAAACATATTTTTTCAGAATTTCTTAATTAAATCTCACAAATTTCAATCATTTTTTGTAAAATAAATATTTAATTACATATTATTCTTTATTTGCTTAAAATTTCGAAATACTTTCAATTTAAAAACATTCGAAATATTTTTTGTTTTTTATGCAAAATTCAATTATTTTTTTAGAATTTTTTTTTTTAAATATTATTCTAAACTTTTAATTTTTAAGGAAGCTAACAAATTAGAAATTTTTGTACATTTTAATATTGTGATACTTTTACAATAATTAGAATTTCGAAGATTAAAACTTACAAACTTTTCGAAATTTAATTATTTCTACAAAAATAAATAAGTCATGAAATAATTAATTTAAAAAATATTTAATTAACTTTACTTCTTTATTGAATTTTTGACATAAGTGTTAAATTTTCTTACTCTATTTATTTTATTATTCACAAATTAACTATCAAATTTTTGACATAACAATTCGAACTATAAAATAAAAAAAACTAGAATAAAGAAACTAATTTCACGTTAGGACAGATTATTATTTTTTTTCAATTTGAATTCTTCACAAATTCCCATTTAGTGTCTGTGATGGAAATCTTCACTAATTAAGATATTTTGGGTGTCTGTGTTTTTTTTCGAAAAAGTATAGAAAAAAATTCACCATAATGCAGCCAAAATTAAAGCACAAAGTCATTTTCTATAGTAAACACGCGAGACTTTATTTTTAGTGCTTTTAATCGTGATCTTCCGCTTTCTTCGTCCATCCTCGACGTTAAAAGCACAAGATCAGTCTTGGAATTGTATAGTGCGTTGCTAGATGGTTTTTGTAAAATATAATCAGATTAGATTTTAAATCACGATGGGATGGACGAAGAAACTCAATTTTCACGGTACGATTTTTATTCTAAAACTTACTTTTTTTTCCTTCTTTTTTTCACTATTATTATTATTATATTCCTGAGTGGCTAGACAAACTTTTTGCGAAACTGAGAGTTTTCTTTTTTTTGAAATTGTTCCCATGAGACAAAAGATATGACGGAATTTATAATAGTTTTTCTCGTTTAGTTTCTTCTTGGTACTTCTTTTTTTACATTTATTATTTTTTTCCTTTTTATAATTTTTTCTTTCTTATTAATTTATTTATACAAAAATCGAATGAGTCGATTTATTAATTTATTGACGAAAATAAACGGAAAAAGTCGTTTTATTTATTAGTCAAAATTAAATTTTTTTTCTAATTTGTTGGCTAGAAACGAAAAAAGTTCGTTTTATTTATTTATTAACCAAAGTAAAATATTTTTTTTCTTCTAAATTGTTGACCTGTTCTTTATAGTAACGAATCAAATGTTATTTTCTAATGTTTGAATAAAAACTGAATTTTATAGTTTCTAATGATTTTCTTGTCAAGAAACTTTAGAGCTGAAGAGGAAATTGGAGAAATTGATATTCTATACTTGTATCTAGTTTTCCTCTCTCGATGAATTGGTAAAGAGAATTGATAACTTTGTTACAAAATGAATAGGTAAAGTTGCCACTCGTCAACTGGGCAATAATTTTCTATAAAGTTCATTATCTTCTTTCAATGCAAAAAAATATTTTTTCCATCCATTTTTCTATTATGAATAATTACAACGAAAATTGCAAAAAATTTCACAATATTCAAGATATTATGAAATATTAGAAGCATTTTTTTCTGTATCTCTAATAATTGCTTAGAGTAAATCAAAATATTCTTTAGGGGCAGGAAGGGAAAAATAAAATCAAATTTTTCGGTTGAAACATTTCTTTTCTTTTTTTGATACATGAAAGAATAAACAGTGAAATATTTAACGATATTTGGAATTGAGAGATAATTTAATTTTCAATTAATAACAACTTACTTTTTATTCGTAAAAAATTAACAATTGAATTTTTGCTTTTTCAGGTTCAATTATGTTCCATGTGAGGAGAAGGCCAGCGGATTATGTACCTCGCAAAAGAAAGAAGAAACCAAGTGGAAAATGGGGTGAATTTGATCATCGCTATGAAGACGAGAGATTGCCATTTTTCGTTGAATTAAATCCCGATGGCACTGATATTGCCAATGGAGGTGGAATTCGTCATCGATTGAAGCCAAATAATGTCACTGAAGTTGGATCGGAAATTCCAATCGATCCAAAAATTCAGGCGCAAACGATAATTCTTGCTGGACCAACCGTGATGCCTAGACATTGCATTATTGCTTATACCGATAATACTGTAACATTAACTCCCTGCTCGAGGGAAGCTCATACGTACGTCAACAATGCGATGATCAATTACACCACAATTCTTCAGGTAAAAAAAAATTTTATAGTCGAGATAAAAAAAAATTTAATTAAAAAGTTAAAACTCTATCTCTCTTTATCTCAGCCTCTTAGGATTAGAAAAAAAAGTTAGTGTATCTCTACTCCGAGATAAAAATTTTTAATGAAACAACATTTATTTTTTAATTTGTAGTAAAAATTGAAAACTAATTTTCAGTATCTTGATGTTTTTGTAAAGAACGAAATTTATCTAGTTTTCTAATTTTTTGAACTTTCAAATCAAGGAGATATTTTTTCGCTCGAATATTTTTCAAAATTACTAGATTGAAATGGAAAATAATGTAACTGAACATTTATTTAGTTAAAATTCTTGGCTGAAATTCAATTATTTTTCAATATTCTCGAAAGAATTCAGTTATTTTTATGAATAATTAAATTCTCGACAGAAATTAATTTATTTTTAACGTTTTCGAAAGAACTGAATTGTTTCAATTATTTACATAAGTAATAAGATATTTTTTACAAATTCAATTGTTTTTAAGAGAATTGAAATAAAATTGACAAAAATAATTAAATTATTTCCAAAAACAACTAAATTTCCATCAAGAATTTTATTTAAATTTCCAGAAATAATTGAACTACTCAGAAAATATTGAGAATAATTGAATTTTTGCTGAGAATTTGTTTAAAATTTCGAGAAATAATTACATTTTTGAAAAAATATTGAAAATTATTAAATGTCTGCGAATTTCAAGAAAATTGAAAGTAATGGAATTTTTTACAAGAATTTAATTAAAAGTCCCAGAAATAATTGAATTATTGCTACAATGTTAAAAATAATGTCAGATCCTGCGAAGAATTTTATTAAAATTTCCAGAAATAATTGAATTTCACGGAAAATATTGAAAATAATTGAATTTTTGCTAAAAATTTGATTAAGATTTCAAGAAATAATTAAATTTTTAAAAAAAATTATTGCTACAATGTTAAAAATAATTGTATTCTTTCAAGAAGAATAATGAAAATTAAATTTTGTAGAAAATCATTTTTCTTAAATAGAATTTTAATACAATTATTTTCGAAGATTTTAATAAAATTGTTAAAGAGGATTAAATTATTTGCATTAAAAAATAAAATTTTTCAAAGTAATTTTTATCAGTAATTAAATTATTTTCAAGTATTGACTTGAAATGAATGAATGAAATTCATGAAATGAAATGAAATGAAATGAAATTTCTAAAAGAATTTCAATTGTTTTCATAAACAATAAAATTATTTACAAAAAATGAATTATTCTTCGTAGGAATTTAATTATTTTCGAAATTTTCAATAAATTTTTGTGCTAAAATTCAATTATCTTCATGTAAATGAAATTCTTTGTTAAAATTCATTTTTTCTATTAGAATTTTAAGTTTTTTTTATCTTGAAACATAAAAATGAATTATTTAATATTTTGAGGAAACTTTTGATAAAATTGCTACAGATAATAAAAATTTTCCTAATATAATTTTAACAAGATTCTTTGTAGAAATTCTATAACTTTCATAAATAATAATTTATAAATAAATCAAACTGACATGAACGCAATTATTTTTAACAAAATTTTAATAAATTTTCTCAAAAGTATTCAGTTATTTTCATTATTTTCAATAAATAATCGAATTCATGGCAGGAACTCAAATATTTTGATAGATTTGTCCGAAGAAATTCAACTATTTTCGTAAATAGTAATTTTTTCCAAAAGAATTCAATGCTTTTCATAAATAAAATTCTTCGTATAAACTTAATTACTTTTTGTAAAAGTTTAATAAAATTTCCCGAAGGAATTAAATTCATTTCCATAATAATAGAATTTTTTTGCATTTTAATAATTTTGATTTTACTTTCTGGAGATTAATCAATTATTTAAAAAGATTTTTATTAAATTCTTTTAAAAAATTCAAATTGTTTAATTTTTTTTTATAAAATCCTTTACGAGAATTCAATTATTTTCAATGCAATTTTAATTGGATTTCTTGAAAGATTTCGTTTACATATTTTAAAACATTTTAATAAAATTCTTTGTAGGAATTCAATTATATTTTAAAAATTTTTAACAATATTCGTCGAAAGAATTGAATTATTTTAGATTTAAAATTTTAAAAGTAACGAATATTACATTTTTTTAAAGAAAATTGTTTTCTTTTAAAAATGAAGAAAAATTAAGTTTAAGAGCAAAATCTTGAAGAAACTTTTCGCTATGTTTTTTGTTCGTTGTTAATTAATTACCGAGTGTGAAGCCTGAACAACAATTTATTTAGATTTATTTTTAACAAAAAGTTGAAAATTATAAATATAGTAACACAAACTAATAAATAGAGTTATAGAATTGTTTCTCTAGACGTATATTAAGAAAAGTTTTTAAGTGTCAGTGCCACTAAAGACACTTCTCGTTGAGACTTGTTTGGTTCTAATTCTTTTTTTCTTTGCTTCTTTCTTTCTTTCTTTCTTTCTTTCTTTGAAACAACATGAAATTCAATATTACCTATTTGAGGGAAAACTTTTCTCCTGTTATTATTTGCAATTTCTACGTATATGTATAATAAAACTTAGAACAAACAAAGTGTTTAGAAGTTTATAAAAAAAACTTGAAAGTACATAAATTATATTTAATTGAAATATTAATTTTTCCTTTCTCTATTTTTAGAATGGCGCTATTGTAAAATTTGGAAGGTCGCACACTTTCAGGTTTATTGATCCTACACCTGAGGATCGAATGAGGTACAGACATGATTCCAATCGACAGTTGGATGCTTACGCTTACGATAGGTAAGGAAATTTATTTTTTTTTATAGAAATAAATGTTAACAGTAGTTTTATTTCTCTTCTTGTTAAATTTATTTTGTTACTTTTCTCATTTTTTGTGAGAATGTAAAATATATTTTGTTCTTTGTTCTTATATTTAATTTGGAGCAGAGAAGGGAATATTTATTTTTCTTGACTCATGAAAAAAGAAAAAAGTGTAAGAAAAAGTAAGTTTCCTTTTAAGTTAAAATTTAACACGTTTGGTTAAATTTTTTTTTCGTTTAACACTTCTATTGTTTTATATTTCACTTAATGTAACTATTTATTTGGCTCGATTTTATTACTTCATTTTTTAATTATTTATATTTAATTTTATTTTTAGTCAGGGTTGCCACGGGTCAGGGAAATCAGGGAATTTTTTCAAAAGAAAAAATCCAGTTTTTGAAAATTTTAATTAAATGCTTCGCAGAAATTCAATTAATTTCAATATTCTCTGAAGAATTCAATAATTTTTATAAATAATTAAATTTTTGTCGGAAATTCAATTATTTTCAATATTCTTGACAAAATGAAATTATTTTTCAAAATTTGAATAAGAAACTTATAGTTTTTTCTGCGGATATCAAATTAAGAGAAAAAAATCGAATCAAAAGTATTGCGAAGAAACATTTTTAATTCATTTTTTCGTTCCAATTTGATATCCATAGAAAAGCTATGATCTAATTATTTTAGAGTGTATTAAAAATTTTTTAAATTCAGGCTGAAAGTTCTTTTTAAAAATAATAAAAAAAATAAATTGAAATTTTTGTGGCAATCCTGATTATTCCTCATAGAGGGAGTATATTATTTTGTTTTGCTTGATGTTATTTTTTTTGCACCTCGCTTTTGCCCATTAGAAGATCGCCTGATGCTACCAGTCAGGAGGTGAGCTCTGAAAAATATAGATCGGATTCTGGAACACCAAACGGTGGTCCAGGTTCGAATCCGCCAAGTCCCACAAAATCTGCCGCAAGTCCCAGGAGCCCCACGCACAATCCATTGGAAACAACGCACAATTATGAGACCACTTTTGATCTCGATGGAAATGTAGAAACCGCTAGTCTCACTAGCAGTCGTGATGGAAACAGGTAAGCAAAACTTCCATTCCTCACAATTTCTTCTTTCGAAGAGAAAAGAAATTTCGGTTCGGGTAAAATTTATTTTAAATATATTTTTTAATATTTTATTTAAAATAATTCTTTTTTCTAAAAAATTTCTTTAATAATGGTGAATTTCTAAAAGAATTTCTAAGAGAATTTCGAAAAAGAAATTTCTTGTTTATCTAACAAAGTTATTTTTTAATTTTCAATTTTCTAATAAAGGACATTTTTCGAAATTTTATTTTTCTAATAAAAGTAATTTTCAAAAATTGTTTTTTTTACAATGATTAAAAAGTGATTTAAAATAATAAAAGTTTAGAAACTTTTTTAGTTCTTTAAAAAAAATGCTTGAGATTTCATTGAAAAATTTTAATAAATAATAGAAATTATGCAAATTTTTTAACAAAATTGAAAATAATCTAATTAAAAATCGTAATTAACAAATAGAAATTATAGGGAATTTTTTCTTAAATTTATCGAAAATTTTCTACAATTTTTTTGGTATAAAAAAGGTTGCAAATTATTATTTCATTTTGTTTCAAAGAAGAAGAGAATTTTGTTAAGAATTTTTTTAGAAAAAACGACTACTTACCGAAATTTCCTCAGAATTTTGAGAAGGAAAAGTAGAAATGCTATTTATTCGTAGTTTAAAATCTCAGAAACTTGAGTTCAATGATTAAAGGTAAGAAAATACGTTTTTACGTGTAATTTAACATTCACGTTTTTTTAATTATTTCTTTTCAATTTTCACTTTTCGTTTTTTTCTCGTTTTTCTTATCTTTCCTTTCGTTCTCTTCTTTTGCTTTTTTTCTTGAATTTAATTTGAAATTTATATTCTCGATGTTTAATTTGAGTTTAATTTAATTGGACTGGGAAAAAGTGGGAATAAGTCAGGAATTTTATGCCAACGGGAATTTTTTTACCAAATTAAGAAAAGTTTTATTATTTTCATTTGCTATTAAAAAAAATTAATTTAAGAAAGTTTTTCTCAAAGTTTAGAATTAATCCAATGAAAAGTAAAGAATTTACAATGGAAATAGAAACATTGTATTTTTTACCACAGTATAGAGCCAAAAAAGTATTAAAAAACATTTGTAGATTTATTTAGATTTGAAATAAAATAAATTTAAAGTTGATGAGAAAAAACCGGGTTAAAACAATAACTGACCTTGAGATTAGGAAATTTCGCGATTAGAGACAAAAGTAACTAGTTTACCCTTCATTGTGTTACTAAAATGAATTTAAAGTCTTTTGTTCAAACTTGAATATCGCTCTCGCGTATGTATATATTCACAAGTCTCACTTTACGAATATAATATAGAAGCGTTAAAACTTTTAATTACATTTTACAGAACAATCAGTTGCTTACAATTAACAGTGGTTTTCATTAATTAGTATTCCCCTTGTGCATTCAAATATAATTTACAGGGTGAGAGGGAAAAAAAAAGAAAAGTTTTAATCTTTACCCTTTAGCAGCGAGCTGACAAGAAATAAGTCGATTAATGGAAAATGATAAATTTTCTATCTCACTACATGCACTGCGTGTTACTTTATAATGGAGAAAATTACGAAACTGTTAACTTTCAGTTTTTTCATTTTTCTCACACTTTATACCATTATTATTATTGTCTATTAAATTATATCCAGCATTTTCTTTTTTGAAAAATTGGCCAAATTTTGAAAATTATTAATTATAAATTATATTTCTATTTTGTTCTTTTATTTCTATTAATTAAATTTGTCATTTATTTTTGTATATATTTATTTTTTAGACTTATTTATTTAATTTTTATTTAATTTAATTTAATCTGATTGATAATGGTGACTTTTTCGGAAAAATTGAAATAAGGATGGAATTGTTTGTGTTTCTAGACTGTCTCAGCAACCGAGGGGCACGGATCCAATATTGCCGGCTGTTTTGGAATTTTTGGAACAGTCGGAGGACACTTTTCTTCACGCTGTTATCACGGACGTGGAGCCGAATTCTCCGCAATTCAAACTCGCGCCTACTTACACTCTTTATTTGGCTGCGAGATACAGAGCGAGCACTCATTACAGACCTGAACTTCAACCAACTGAACGAGCACACAGACTCACTGCAATGTTGGAAAAAGTTGCGAATATGATTCATCAAGTTATTCAAGTAAGGAATTTTTTTTCTAAATGTAAATGCGATAAATAAGTACTTCTTGTAATCGTCGTTCTCTCATTAATTTATTCAGTCATTCGCAGACAAACGTTAAATTTCTTTAACTTATTTTAGAATTTCAGAAAAAAGTCATTTTCAGGCATATTTTTTTTTTAAGGTTTTGTCAGTTGGAATTTAATGATTTTTAACTTATTTTCTTCTAATGTCAGAACACTAGAGCGAATTTTTTCTTAGGGTTCGACAGTTGAAATTTAATAATTTTTTAATTTAGAATTTTATGATTTTTTAGAATTTTTAACTAAAATTCATCTTGAAAGCAATTATTTTTAGTAATTTTGAAAAACTGTTTTGAGAATTCGATCATAAAAAGAAAGGAAAAATTTTCAACTAAATATAGATATTTATTTATAAAATAAAATAATTTCTGAAAAATTGAACTAAAAAGTTTTCAAAAAACTATGTTCTTCACAATTTTTAACTAAAAATTAAATTATTTAATTAAATTTTGAATATGGAATCTAATTTATTTCAAATAATTGAATTTAATTTGAAATTTTAGAAAATTTAAATTTCAAATAACAATTAAAAATTTGGAATAAAATAAGTTTTTAGAAAAATTTGTATTACAATTGTTTGAAATGTTGAAAATACTTTCAATTGAACAGTTCTCGAATAATTGAAATTTAATAAAATTAAATTGTCTAGAAATGGATTTCAGAATTGTTTTATGTAACAGTTTTTATTTAATTAAATAATTTAATTCTCGAAGAAGTTTTTTTTCACATTTATTAAAAATATATTTTAAAAAAGAATTTTAGATGAATATTTAAAAAATAATTGAATTTTATTATAAGAGATACGTTTATAACTTTTATAAATAATTGAATTTCAAAAGGTTTCAATTTCAAATTTTAGAAATTAAAATTTTTAAATCATTATAATTAAAAATGCTGATGTAAATTTATTGGAAAATTATTTCTTAAATTGGTTAAGAATCGTTTACATTTTTTAATACAAATTTAATTGAAAAATTGAATTGTAAATAAATATATATTTCAAAATTATTTAAAGTTTTTAATTTGTATTTGGTTTAATTATTAAATTATCCGAGAACTGTCTATAAATTTTGAAATATTTGATTTAGAGAAGAATTTTATGTAAATATGTTTTAAATAGTTGAATTTTTGTATGAGTAGCGTTTAAAACTTTTGTAAGACATTTAATTTCATAAGATTTCAATGGCAACTTTTTGAAAACTGAAATTTTTAGTAATTACAGTTTAAAATTCTGAAGTAGTTAATTAAAATAAAAATGTATGTATTTACATTTTTTGAAACTATCGTAAATTGTTTCGAATTGTTTGAAATTTTGTAAAATGAAATGTAAACAAGTTAATAATTAATAATTGAAATCAAAATGTAATGGATCATTATATGTAATGTTATTTTAGCTTGAGTTTCTGTTTTTCTTTAAATAATTTAATTCTCAAAGAACTTTTTCCAAAATTATTATTAAAAATAATTGATACAGTGAAGAATATTTAGTTATTCGATATTTTAGAAAATAATTAAATAAAAATCTTTAAAATACTTTTGGAAAAGTTACAGAATTATGAATCAGATTAAGCTTTTAGGTAAATGAAAAAATTGAAATTATGTATGCAAATTAGAAAAAAGAAAAGAAAATCAAATTTTTGTAGCAACCGCGACGAAAAATGTGTTATTTTTTGAGAATTAATCAAATAAAGTCGAGAGTGTTGCTATTTTTAATTTGGAAAACTAATTTAAAAATATTTAATTGGTAATTTCATTAATTTTCAATTTAAATATTTACTTACATTTTTAAATAATGGTTTTAAATATTTAAACATTTTTTTTATTTTTGCATTTTTACTTTTTTCTTATTAATTATTCATTATTATTTTATTATTCAATTATTGTTTCATTATTCATTATTGTTTTGATTCGTTTTGGAAATTGTTTGAAATTTCTTTATTTTGTAAGTAAAATATTTGGAAACTATATCATTTAAAAATTTAATTTCTAATAGCTAACTATTTTTCCTACTATGATTAATTAATATACTATTCATTACATAAAATAATTATTAATGTTGAACGATAATTGAAAATGTTATTAAGTATAGTGCTAATAAAAGAATGTTTTTGACAGTGCTAAATATAAAATTAGAGTAAATTAAATTTAAAATCGACAATAAAAATAAAATAAATCTAAAAACTTAAATACAAATTAGAGTAAAATAAATCTAAAATCGATAAAAAAATAAATTAAATCTAAAAGCTTAAGTACAAATTAGAGTAAAATAAATTTAAAATCGATAAAAAAATAAAATAAATCTAAAAGCTTAAATACAAATTAGAGTAAAATAAAACCTAAATCTAAAATAAAAATTAGAGTAAATTAAAAATAGAAAACTTGGAGATGTTAATTATTTTTCCCTCAATTTTTTCCAGGAGCGGTACATGAACGCTTTGTCCCTAGCCCTTTGGCTCGCGAACGGATCAGAACTTTTACATATGCTGAAGAGCGATCGTCACATCACATCATTTTCAATAAGAGCACAGGAAATTCTCGGTGAAGCAGTGCATTTTGCCTTCGCCTCATTGGTACGGTGTGTCTCATTGGAATTGGCACCGGCAATGGTTCAATTTATGGCCGACGCTGATGAGCCCGCAAAAGAGGCGGGTGTATTGCAAATATTTTTCAGCACCATGGCACTCTTGAGACGTTGTCGAGTGAATGCTGCACTGACAATTCAACTCTTTAGCCATCTCTTCCACACGATAAATGCAACCGCCTTCAATGCACTCGTTTCAAATGGAAATCTTTGCGTTAGATGGTTTGGTCGTAGATTGAAGGCAAGATTAAATGCTCTCGAGACATGGGCCGAGAGGCAGGGCCTTGAATTGGCAAGTCAATGTCATCTTGCAACAATTATGCAAGCGACACATCTTCTTCAGGCACCAAAATATAATGCCGAAGAATTAGCCACATTGAGTTCAACTTGCTTCAAACTTAATTCACTGCAAGTTAGAGCGCTTCTACAAAAATACCAACCTGCTCCCGATGAGCCGAGATTGCCGGCTGAATTAATCGAAAACGTCGTTAGGGTGAGAGTCTATTTTCATTATTTTTATTAACATTATTAAATTAAAGTATTATTATTATTACATTATTATTAAATTACTTAATTTATTTTTATTATTGATATAAACAAATTCATATATTTTTGTTTTTATTGCCATTTTTATTATTATTTCAATTATTACATTGAATTGTCTTTGTTTGAATGTTTGTATTTTTAAGAGAAAAGAAAGAGGAGTATTGAAAAGAGAAGAGAAATGTTTGTAAAAGTGAATTGAATTTGATTTAACAGGTGGCGGAGAGTGTGGCGGATACTTTGGCGAGAGCAGATGGAAGAGAAATTCGTTTAGAAGAGGAGCCAACATTGGCTTTGGCTTTGCTATTACCCGAGGATGGTTACAGTTGTGAGGTGATTAGAGGAGTGCCTCCTGGTTTAGCGGAATTTTTATTACCCCTTCAGCGAGACGGATTGTGTCGAATGGCTCCACAACCGACCAGCAGTGGTTTTTGGACTATTTACATGATTGATCATCACAATAATGTTCGTATTTATTATTTTTCATTTCTATCTTCTATATTGAGCGACTATGTTTTTTTATAATTTTTGCTTCTTAAATATTTTAAATTAAAAATAAGTCTATTATTTTTTTAAAAAATTGGTTTTTTGAAAATAATTCTTTAATGTTAAAGTTGATTAAATTTTAATTTAATATTTTCAAGATTAAATGAGGAGCAATTTTTCAAAAGTTGATAAATCCATTTTTTAAAAAATGGAGATAAACACATATTTAAAATATTAAAATCATTAGAAATCTATTTACCACTGTTCAATTTAAGAAAACAAATTTATTAATAAAGAATTTTCAGTTTAAAAAATATTTTGGCCTAACCTTGATGATTTTTAATTTCTATCTTTTTATTAGAAAAAATTATTAAAACCTTTAAATTTCCTATTACAATGGCCTTTTAAATAGAAAAAATATTAAAAAATGAATATTTTATTACATTTTTTCTACATTAAAGATAATTTTAATGGTTATGTGAAAATTGTCATTTGTTTAAATTTCTCGAAATGACAAAATTTGGATTTATCATGTTTTGAAAACTTACTCCTCAAATAATATTTCGTATTTATGAAAATAATTGAATTCTGACTAAGCATTTTATTGAAACGTTTGAAAATTATTTAATTTCTATGAAAAAGTTTATTATTTTCTTAAATAATTAATTTTTCGCAAATAATTTTCGTATTTTGAAAATAATTAAATTTGGGCAAAGAATGTTATTGAAACTTTTGAAAATAATTAAATTTGTATGCAGAATTTCATATTTATGAAAAATGATTGAATTCTGTCAAAGAATTTTACTGAAAGATTTAAAAACAATTAAATTTCCGCAAAGAAATCTATTGTTTTTATAGTCAATAATAATGATGTTCATAAAAATAATTCAATTTTGGCAAAGAATTTTAATATTTATGAATATAATTGAATTTTTACTAAAAAAATGTTATTAAATATTTTAAAATAAGTATTTGAATTCCTGGGCAGAATTTTTTTTAATTTTTTGAAAATAATCAAATTTTTTCCAAAACGTTTATTAAAATTTTTTAATTAATTGAATTGTATTCTTGGTCAAATAAATTTTACAAAATAATTGAAGTTTTCGTTTCAAGATCAAAAAATAAAATAATTCTATTACAAAAAGTCAATTTATGCGATTTTAATTTTTAAATTTTTTATTATTTATAAAACTGATTGAATTCTGTAAAAGAATTTTATTAAAACTTTTAAAAATAATTACATTTCTACGAAGAAGTTAATTATTTTTTTAAATAATTTAATTTTTGCAAATAATTTTTATTATTTTTATAAATAATATGATACCTTTTAGAAATTTCTTTAAAATTGTCTTGAAAATAATTTATTTTTGTTAAAAATTTTATTTCATTCAAATAAATACTTTCGGCAAATTTTGTTAAAATTCTTCATGAAAAAAATCAAATTTTTGTGATAAATTTTATTATTCATGAAAATAATTCTATTCTTTAGGGAAATTGTATAATTTGTATAATTCGTCTTTGAAAATAATAATTGAACTATTTCGGGAATTTTTTCTATTTTAAAAAAATGAACTTCTGTGAAAATCATTATTAAAGTTTTAAAAAATAATTGAATTTTTGCCTGATATTTTTATTGAAATTCTCTTGAATATAATTGAATTCCTCTAAAATATTTTATTCTTTATGAAAATAATTAAATGCATGCAGAGAATTTTATTACGTATGAAAAAAATGTATTCTTCCAATGAATTGTATTATTTACGAATAAAATTAAATTCTTGCGAGAAATTTTATTATAATTTTGATTAAAAATATGAAATTCAGTCGAGAAATTTAATTAAAATTGTATCTACGAAAAATAATTGAATTCTAATAAAGAAGTTTATATAAATTTTTTTTTAAAAATAATTACAGTATTGTGAAAAAATAAAAATTCTTGTGTTTCTTTACAGTTCCGTAGTCCGAGCGCAATGAGTAACAGATCAGGAAACTTTTCTCATATCGGACAGAATCAAGGACAACCGGAAGTTCAGGTTATCAAACTTCATAAATCTACGAACGGAATGGGTCTCAGCATAGTTGCAGCAAAGGTAAACTATTCCCCTTTTTTCTTGAATCGAAATAGTTTCTTGTTCTTTTTTGTCCTGTAATATAGTTTGGTTTAATTTAATTTATAAGAAAAATTTAAAAAAATACATTTATCTATATAGAAATATGATTTTTTTCCAGGGTGCTGGACAAGACAGGCTGGGAATTTATATAAAGAGTGTCGTTGCTGGCGGAGCTGCTGACACGGTAAATACTTATAAATTATTTTACATTTTCGACTAATATTTCAATAGATTTAATAGATTCGATATTCAGTATTTCAATAATTTTCGAACATTATATTAAAAAAATATCTTTTTTATTCTCAGGATGGCAGATTAACTGCCGGTGACCAATTACTGAAAGTTGATGGTCAGAGTTTAGTTGGAATTACACAAGAAAAGTGAGTATTTTAGAAATTTAATGATTATTTAAAAATTTAATTATTATTTATTGTTAATTATGATTTTATTAACAAGAATATTATATTATATGATGATTTGATTGTTATTAACTAATTGTGGTGTTTTAAATAATTTTATTAAAACAGTTTTTTAATTTCTTAAGAGATAAAATACTTCGCTAATTATTAAATAATTGTATTAAACATTGATTAAAATAAAATTAAAAATATTTCAGAGCTGCCGAGTATCTTGTTCGAACGGGACCAATTGTAACACTGGAAGTTGCTAAACAGGGTGCCATTTATCACGGATTGGCTACTTTGCTTTCTCAACCTTCTCCTGTTATGACCAGAGGTAAGTAAAAAGAAAAAAAATTATATCAAAATCCCCACAAGTTAATCAAAGGAGAAACAAAAGAAAAAAACCCCGCTTTTGCTATATCATTGTCTTCTCTCCACTGGAAAAGAATTTCAAATTACATTGCATTTCAAATTAATTAAACTTTTCATTCTGCATTTCTTATGACAGGAAAACGCTATTAAAATACATTTTTTCTCTCAAAACAAATTTCCCTATTGCTTTGCTCATAATATTCTATGTGACTAATAATTAAAAAAAACATCTCGCTTCAACTAATGCTTTTAAAAAACTAACTATTGTTTCTAACAGAGCTTAATAAGGCACGACCAAAATCGGAACATTTAGAACCTTCCCGACTGGCAGACAAATCATCACAACCATCAACATCACATTCGATGGGCAATTTATTGAATGTTCCAAAACAGGGATATCAAGAGCGTTTAGTCGATTGGGATTTAGATCATATGCAACCAGGTGCGACAAATCATCAAGTAACACAATCGCAGTATCAAAATTTCTACCAAAACCCCCCACCACCCTCCTATTCTTCATTCCATTCTTCACAAAATTTACTACAAATCCCAAGAACAATGTCTAATCTCGTTAATTCAAGTGCAAATAGTTCAAATCTCCCCCCGACAATTTATCCAATTAACGAATTACCAACAAATGAAGACTATCATTGTTGTCATTCAAAGAATTATTGGACCAAACGGCAAATACCTATTATTCAAGAGCCGAATCAAATGTTCCTAACGATTCCGAGCCATGGCGAACCATATCCCCCTTATCCCGTAAGAGTTCCAAGAAATTATGGCTATTATACTGACGACAAGACTGAATTAATTTTTCCCACGAGAAATTCCTCTGAGGACAGTGTTGATTCCCTGGACGATGAGAGAGATGAGGAGGAGGAGGAGTCGATTCCCTACATTGATGACGATAAATCCGAGGGGAGCCAACTTGACGATTTTTGTTCCGATTGTTCGAATTTCAAAAAGGAGAGCAAGGAAACGAAAATTGAGAAAGAGAATCCGGTTGATGAGGACGATAACGACGATAACGACGATGATGTTTTTAAAGACGAAATTCTTGTGATTTCAACCCCGAAAATGCATACAATAATGCCAGAACTGAATTTAGATCTCAGTGGTTTGAATAGTGATATTTCGAGTGAAGATTCAAATCCCGAAAAATGTTGGAAGTCCCCCGAAGAAGTTCGTCTAGGTTGTGGTCGAGTGGCCGCACTCGCAAAACACTTCTCCAAACTCGGTGAATCCGGTCTAATTAAATTGAAATCAATGAAACTGAACGGCTCCCGTCAATTTATGTCCGAACCAGACGTAGCTCTTCACGACCAAGTGGAAAAAAGATCGAGAAAAGAATTCAAATCCGAAAGCGATTTGTCGAAAATAGACGGTAAAAATTCGACAAACACTCCCGAAAGAGAGTGGAGTATGATACTATTAGACATTCAATTCAATGATCAAGAAAAAGAGGAGAAGACGAAAGAAATCGATTTGGAAAAATCGAAAGTGATGGAAAAAAATGAATCGAAACTCTCACTCGAGGAACAGGAGAATATAATCGAACAATTGAAGGAGTTTTCGAATTTGGACAATGTTGACGCTCCGCTCTTTATTCCAAAAGAAAAGAGCAAAAGTTCGAATTCGAACTCAAATTCGAATTCGATTTCCGATAAAGAGACAATGACGGATTCGAATGATTCGTCAACAACTAATATTCCAAAATACAAAATTGTTGGAACAATGCGACTGGAGAATTTCCGACAACATTCCCTGCCCTCAGTTCTCGGTGGTTTAAACATCTCACCAAAAATGCCGAAGAAAATAAACAAGTTAGAGAAATATTGGTCACTGAAGGATTTGATGTTCGACGACAAGGACTCGAATCCAACAGTCAATGATTCTCCAAAGTATTTTATTTTCCCCACCTGCTCGAGAGTTGTCTCCGCTCCCGAAATCACAAACGAAGATGTCAATTTTTTCCAGTTTCATTCAATTTCCGAAGGCGAGAATTTGAACATTCAAAGTACGCTATCGCTGAATGGTGACACTGTCAACACGGATATAAAAACAGAGACTTTCGGAAAGGAGAGAAAGGTCAATTTTCAAATAGAGAGTAAGACAAAATTTCCGAATTCATTTCTGAGGACGAGAAATTTATCGAAAAGTCACGAGGAGCTGGGTAGAAGGAATAAAAATTTGGTTAGAAGTAAAATAATTTGTAAATCATTGGAAAAAATACCGAACTTGACGATGAAGGAAAAGAGGAGTTTTTTCCAACAACCGAAAAAGGAGAAGTGCTCTTTTATTGGAACTCATGCGGCGATAAAGTCTGTTTTGGAAAATTATAATCAGAGAAATGAAAATTCAGATTATGGTGATTCGAGAAAGAAGTTTGTTAAAGAAAAGGCAAACAGTGATTTAGATGTTTCTGAACGAATGCCAACGCCGAGATTTGAAAGAGGTGATTGGATCTTTCGAGAATTTCCACCGTTGGATAATAATCCAGAAATTCGTAAGCTGGTGGATTAATGTATTGCAAGAGTCTTGTTGTTCATACACTCTGCCTGTTTCATTATGTTCAGTTCAAGTTCAAAGTCGTCACGTTAAAAAGAAATTTTTAATTTTTGCCCCTAAAAATTGAAAAAGTCCTTTTTATTTATATTTTTTGGCTTTAAACGGTTCGTTGGATTGCTTTTTCTGTTTAGCTTTATACGCACATAATATTAATACATTTAATATAATGATGATAATAATAATAATATCTAATATAAATATTGACTCTTGCTTATGATATTTAAATTATTTATTATAAATAATAAATATTATGCAACAGTTATAACTTGTTGACATAGGAATACCAGAATTTAACAAATTAATTACTATTAAATGTTAAATTCAAAATTTTTTTAATGTTTCAAAACAATGCAATTATTTTAAAGGATGAAAGGAAATTCTTTTTAAGGAATTCAATTATTTTTGCATTTTTCATAAAATTCAGCACAAGATTTTCAATTATTTGAAAGTAGTTAATAATATTTCTCATTCAATTATATTCAAAAATATTAAAATTCTTTGCAAGAATTCAATTATTTTTAAAAATATTAAAAATTTTCTCAAGAATTCAATTATTTTACAATATTTTATAAAAAGTTACTCGAGAAAGCAGTTACTTAAAATTATTTAATAACATTTTTTTTCTTGAATTCAATTATTTTCAAATATTTTTTGAAATTTTTTCCAAGAATTCAATTATTTTCAAAAATAATAAAATTCTTTGCAAAAATTTAATTATTTTCAAAAATATTAAAATTCTTTGCAAGCATTCAATTATTTTCCAAAATATTAAAATTCTTTGCAATAATTCATTTATTTTCAAACATTTTTTGAACTTTTTTCCAAGAATTCAATTATTTTCTAAAATATTTAAATTTTTCTCAAGAATTTAGTTTTTTAAAAATATTTTATAAAACTTTACTCGAAAATTCAGTTACTTAAAATTATTTAATAACATTTTTTTCAAGAATTCAATTATTTTCATAAATATTAAAATTATTTGCAAGCATTCAATTATTTTCAAAAATATTAAAATTATTTGCAAGAATTCAATTATTTTAAAAAATATTAAAGTTCTTTGCAAGAATTCAATTATTTTCAAAGATGTTAAAATTCTTTTCAAGAATTCAATTATTTTTTAATATTTTTAAACATTTTTTTCAAGAATTCAATAATTTTCGTAAGTATAATAAAATTTAGTATTGAAATTCAATTATTTTTAATGCAATTTCTCGAAAAAATTCAATTTTATTTTCAAATATATTAAAATTCTTTGAAAAAATTCAATTATTTTCAAAAATGTTTAAATTCTTCGCAAGAATTCAATTATTTAAAAAATTTTTATCAAACTTGACTCTAGAATTCAGTTACTTAAGATTATTTAATAACATTTTTTCAAGAATTCAATTATTTTCATAAATATTAAAATTATTTGCCAAAATTTTATTATTTTTATAAACATTTAAATTATTTGCAAAAAAATCAATTATGTAAAAAAAAATAAACTTCTCAAAAGAAATACAATTATTTTCAAAAAGTTTCAATAAAATGAAATTTCAACCTCAATTCGTTAAAATTACTTTGCAAAAAATCAAATAGTTAATTATTATTTCAAAATCTTCAATAAGATTTTTTGCCAGAATTCAATTATTTTCATAAATAATAAAAATATTTGCAGAAATTTAATTTTTTCATTATTACTATCTTTTAATTCTTATTAATATTATGTACGTATATTTTAGCAAATCAAATCAGGATTGATGAAAGAAACAATTAAAAAAATCAACTTTTAAAATTAAATTTATTTTTCACATTGAATAATAACAATAATGTTTCTAATTCAATGTATCACATTTAAAGTTACATTTATTTTATGTCCTCAAGTTATTACACTCTAGTTGCATTACATTAGAAATTTTTTTCTACTATTAAATAGGTACCCAATTTAATTAATTAATACTAATATTTGAATTTCCGTTTATTTTATTTCTAATTTCTTTAGACACTGCTTTGCACAATTGCAAATATTTAACAATCTACTCAATTTCTCTTATTGCCATTCATTCATTTTTTGTGAATGTATAATTTTCAATGTTCGTGAATTAGAACATTTTCAGTTCTTGCACGTTAATTAATTATTTAATTATCTATTAATTATTAATTAACATTTAATTTTTCTTATAATTTTAAAGAATGTACAGAATACCGTTCCTTCTTTCCTTTTCTTCTCTGCAATTTTCCTCTAAACACCATATTTTATTCCTTTACATGATTGTATTCATATTATATTTTAATAAGTTACTTTTAATTTTATCGTACGTTAATTTATTGAAAAGTAATATTTTATTAAAATTTTGTTAACATTTTTTATTATTATTAATGGCAAATGTTTAATAGTTAACTGTGAATGACTAATTACTCAATTCTTTTATTTGCATTTATTTTGATCTTTCGTCTAAATTATTTTATTTGTATTTATTTTTCTATTTTGTCTAAATTATTTTATTTAAATTTATTTTGCTATTTCGTCTAAATTATTTTATTTGTATTTACTACGATATTTTATTTCAATTATCGTACTTAAATTAAATTTATTTTGATATTTTACTTCTATTTATTTTCATAATTGGCTTCAGTCATTTTATTCATATTTATTTTGTTATTTTTTTTTAAATTATTTCATTCATATCAATTTTGACAATTTGTTAAAATTATTTTATTACAACTTTTTTAAATATTTTTCACAATTTTTTTCTTTTTAATTAATGTTTTTTAATGTTAGATTAACACATAAAATCAGGCATGTTTGCACGATACGTGTACAACAATAATTTGCTTATGGCATGTTAAGGCATTAACTAAAAAAAGCATTTTTTGTGCATCATGTGCTTCTACAGGACCCAGACGCATGAGTGAACGTGATTTGCCATCACGTCTAGGACATGATCCGACTCCCCAACAAATTCACAGCAGCAAGTCTGTCCCAGCCCTGCATAGTAAGTAGATTAATTTCAAAAACCCAACGAGAAAAAAATATAATCATTTTTCTTCTATATGCAATTTTTATATTCCATTCTTCATTATTCATATAATATGCGTTCATAATTTCTTATATTACATTCACTGTCTTTTGTCTTCTTTCTCATTCTCAGCTCTTTGTGTTTTCTAATAAAAAAATTAAATAGATGCTGTTTTGCATAAGTCCTTTTTTTACTTTCGCATTCTCTATATTTTATATGTATGACAATCTTTTTCAATAATTAGAAAAACTATTTTTTATTCCTATAGAGGTTAAAAATTTTATGATGATGATGAAAAATAGAAAATTTAATATTTTTGGATTTCGATTTCAGAAAAAATTTAAATCTCGATTTTTTTTTGCAATTAGAAACAATTTTTTTTGGTAGATATCAAAAATTTTGTAATGATGAAAAAATAGAAATATTTTTGGACTTTTTACTATTTAGAAATATAATTAGTTTATTAATATGATTTTTTTTATTTATTTATTTTTTTTATTTTTATATTAAAATTTGAATAATATTTCTTTTTGCTAGATATTAAAAATTTTATTATAAAATAACTATGAATTTTAATATTTTTTTATTTTAATTTTTAATGTCAGTTGAAGAACAGAAAATTTTTTTTGGTTTTGTTCTTTTTGGGAGATGTTAATTTGTGTTTTACTTACAGATGTAGGAACGGAGGGAAAACAGCAACACGAAGTCTTCGGCGCCGGATATAGTAGAGCATCTTCCAGTAATAGTGTTACTCCACCAGTTCAACCGCCGCCAATGCCAGCAATGAATGGAGCTTCTTCCTTACGATCCAGGTAAAAATAATTTTCCCTTTTGTCGATTTTCTGAATCTTTAAAGTAATTTGTCTCTCACTTTTCAAAATGTTTTTGCAAGTTTTTTTTTCATTTTTTAACATTTTTTTTTAACTTTTTAAAATAGTTTTGCAAGTTTTTTTTCACTTTTCAACCTGTTTTTGGAATTTTTGTTCGCTTTTTTAAAAATTGTTTTTTGTTTTCAATCCGCCAGGTCAAGTCATAATCTCCACGATCCAATGAGAATTGGCACTTTACCACCGTCAGGATTAGTCAGCAGACAACAATCGTCTCCTAATCTAACTCCAAGCCAGATGCATCCTCAGAATAATTTACAAGGGAACGAGGCTGAGAGATTCTATCAAAATTTAAGTGTTTATCGAAATCAGGATTCGACTGTGAAACAACAACCGAGTCCTCCTCAACCTTTGGACGACAGGTGACTATGAGAAAATCTATATATTATTAATAATCTTTGTGTTACGGATGCCTGATTCGAAGTTAAAAATTAGTTTTTGGGTAAAATTGAAAAATTAAACATATAAAAATTCAAATTATTTTTGTTCTGAGTTCATATTTTACTAATTCAGATTTATTATTTATTTATTTATTCAGAGAATAAACTTTATAAGAATATTTTCAGCAGATAAATTTAGAAATTATTAGTTAATTATTATTAGTAAATTAGTTTTTGAATAAAATTGAAAAATTAAATTTATAAAAATATTTTTGTTCTAAGTTCATATTTTTACTAATTCAGATTTTTATTTATTTATTCAGAGAGTAAACTTTATAGAAATATGTTCAAAAGAAAAATTTATAAATTATATTATTTTCCATAATTTTGCTTAATAAGTAGATTTGAAAAAAATTTTAAATGATGGAATGCAAGTTTCTTTTATTTCTTGAGAATAATTCAATTCTTTCAAAGAATTTTATTAAAATTTCATCAAAATTGAATTGCTCCAAAGAATTATATGTATAAAAAGAATTTAATCCTTTCGTCAAATTTTATATAAAATGTTTTAAAGAATTTTATTTAAAATTTTTTTAAATAATTGTATTTTATAATAAAAATTTCATTCAAATTATACTGAAAATAATTTAATTGTTTTTATGAATTTCTTTTAATTTTTTAAGAATATTGAAGTTGTTTCATAATTTTAATTGAAAATTTTGTATAGAAAATAACTAAATTCTATTAAACAAATTTTTTCAGAAGTTTTAAAAATAATTAAATTCTCTCGACAAATTTTATGAATATTTTAAAAAAAAAGGAATTCTTTTTTACAGATTTTATTAAAATTTTATTGGAAATAATTGAAGTCTCTACCAAAAAGATTTTAAGAAATTTTGTTCAAAATTTTTTGAAAATATTTTATTTATGAAAATAATTGAATTTTGAAGAAAAATTTTATTATAATTCTATAGAAAAAAATGAATTAATGCGTAGAATTTGCTTACTCATCAAAATAATTAAATTTTTTTTGGAAGAAGTGTATTATTTTTAAAAATATTTGAATTCCTTCGAGGAATTTTATTATTTATTAAAAATATTTGAATTATTTCGAAAAATTTAATTCAAATTTTGTTGTTAATAATTGAATTTATGTAAATTTTATTTATTTATAAATTATTATTTATGAAAATCATTGAATTACATCAAAGAATTTTATTAAATAAAAATTTAATTGTTTCGAGAAATTTTATATAAATTTTCTTGAAAATAATTTAATTTCTTGTATGAAGATCAAACATTTCAAATTCTAACAGAAAAAATTAAGTTCTTCCGGAAAATTCTAAATTTATAAAAATAATTGTATTCTGACAAAAATTTTTTTTAAATATATAAAAAAAGTTAATAAATAAATAATTAATAAATAGGTAATTAATAAATTAATTAATAATTAATTTTATTATATTATTATTTTTTAAACTTTTGAAAATAATTAAATTTTTTACAAATAATTTTTTATTTCATTTATTTTTCTACATTTATAAGCAAATTATTATATTTTTATAAAAATAATTTAATTATTTTTTTAAATTCTAAAAATAAAATATCTGTGGAAGGTTTTATTTTTAAATGAAAATAATTCAATTCTGTTTAAAAATTTTATTAAAATCTTTTAAAATAATGGAATGCTTGTAAAGAACTTTATTATTTATAATATAAAAGTAATTGAATTGTTACGAATTTTTTTAAAATTCTATTGAAATAATTGAGTTTCTGTGAAGAATATTCTTACTAATTAAACTAATTGAATTTCTGTAAAGAATTTTATTATTTTTGAAATTAAATTAAATTTTTGCAATATTAATTATTGAATATTTTACAATGATTTGAATTTTTCCTAATAATTTTATTATTTATGAGAAAAATTGAATTCCTGGGAAGAATTTTATTAAAATTATATTTAAATAATTAAATTACTGCGAGAAATTTTAAGACTAATTAAAATAGTTTATTTTCTACGAAGAATTGTATTATTTATGAAATGAATTGAATTCTGACAAAACATTTTATTAAAATTGTTTATAGCAATTGAATTGTTTCAAAGAATTTTATTGATATTTTCGAAAATGATAAATATAAATAATTAATCAGTTAATAAGTGAATTATGAATATAATTTTAATTAAAAATTTGAAATTCTCTAATAATTAAAGTTGAGAATTAAAAAAATAAAATATTTAACAATTTGCATAATGAAAATAGAATTAAACCTCGCGTATTTTCTGCTAGTTATTAATATTAATTTTCGAATTTAAATGCAAAGAATGTTCTATGTGGAAAAGTAAAATATAAATTTCTTTCAGAAGTTCGTTGCATACACAAAAGAACTTGAGAGGTTCCCAAAGTTCTCTAAATCGACCAGCAATGGATCTGAATCAATCGAGAGACAGACCAATATCCGCCTACATTCCACAAGGCCAGCAGCAAACCTACGTGACAAATCAAGGACAACATCAAGGACTTCCACCCAGATCTCAATCGTCTCGTGATATAATAAGACAAGAAGCGAAACTTCAAGAAATGCAAGAGGAAGTAAGAAGACGCGAATTACGCGGCGGTCCTCCAATTTCCAACAACTATCGACCAAATTACAATGTGCGGCCAATGATCGCACCACAAACGGCAAATTCCATTCGTCAATCACGACCCGTTGGCTCAACTCCAAATTTAGGTCCAACCTCTCCAACTTATGGCGCTCGACAATTGCCACCAGGTTACGGATACAATGACATGCAGTACAATCAAAATCAATTTTCCAAGCATCCGATGCACAGTCAGTATGGCATGATGCCGAAGGGGAAGAATGACATGCCTCAGGATCCGGCGATGCGACAATTTGTCGATCAACGACAGTATTCACAGAACGGTGGCGTCCCCTATCCGAATGGAGGACAGACTGAATTGAGAAACGAGCAGTATTCTGGCGAGGGAATTCTAAATCGAAATCAGAATGGTGGCGAGGGTGCTATTTTGGGAATGGAGAATCCACCCTCGAGGCCCATGCTTCCGGAGGATAGTTTTCGAGAGAGTCCTCCGCCACCTCCGCCGAACACCTCGACGCATCCCTTGTACAATAAACAGTCGGACACGAGGTACACGGCCAGTATGCAAGATCCACCGAAAGGCGGTTATTATCCAACAACTGGAACGACTCAACAGCCGAGACAATATCAGTTCAGTGCTTCGAATCCTTGGCAGAGGGAGGAACGTGAAAAGGTATTGTTGCTTTTCTTCATATACTAAAAATTCAAAATCAGAAACAAAAACTACAATTTACTTGTTTTAACGTCTTGTTCTATGGAAAATTTAAAAAAAAATGTCAAATTTAATAGCACTTATGAATTAGAGAATTCAGATAGTATTTTACCAAGAAAAATTTATCAATTATTTAATTTTTCATTACTTTGTTTAAATAAGAGAATTTTTTTAACTTTGATTTTAAAAGACGTAACATTTTTTCAAAAAGTGTTAAATTTTTGTGACTTTCATAATTTTGAATTTTAAACAATTTATGCGTAGAAAATTTCACTAACATTTTGGAAAATAATTTAATCTGTTTCGAAAAACAGGGTTGCCACAAATATTTAATTTTATATTTCCCTGACTTTTCCCTCATTTCCAGACAAAATTTTCACTTTTTCCCTGACACTAAAGAATATTCTGATTCACTCTAAAAATTAGTAGATAATCAAGACAAAATGTTCTATTACATTTACTTACAAATTTCAATAATTGTAAAATTATTCAAAAACATCAATAACTTCCTTTTTAAATAAATATTTAATCATTATTATTTTTCTGTAGGAATTCAAATTCTTCAAAACATTCGAATTCAAACCTTTTTAAATTGAACAACTTATAAGAATATTATTACAAAACAACATTTTTCAGAATATGTTTATTATTTACAAAAATCCTAAAAAAATCCTTCGCAAGAATTCAATTATTTTTTACAAACAGTAAAATTTCTCAAAAAAATTAAATTATTTTTAAAAAATGTAATAAAATTCGTGGCAATAATTCAATTACTTTCATAAATAATAATGAATCGATTATCCTTTAATTCATTTTTAAATCAATTTTTATTAGGAAATTCTAGAAAAATTAAATTATTTAAATTAAAAAATAAATAATTTATTGAATAATAGAATGTTCTTTGTTAAAATTTATTCCTCATAAAGAATTTTATCAATAAATTTTTAAATATATGAATTTAATTTGACAAACTTTAATAAAATTTTTTAAAATAATTACATTTTTCGAGGAATTTGATTAAAATATATATTGTATAAAAAAATCATTAAAATTCTGCGATGAGTTTTATTGCTTTTGAAAATAATTTAAATTTTCTTAATTTTCCATAAAATAATTGAATTTTGGAGAAGAATTTTATTATTTATAAAGTTACTTGGAATTTTAACAAGAATTTTTTTTTTAAATTTTCGAACACAATTGGATTTCTGCGAAGAATTTTATTACATTTTAAAAATAATTTAATTCTTCCAACGAATTTTATTTAAATTTATAAAAATAACTGCATTTATGTGAAGAATTTTATTATTAATATAAGTAATTGGATTCTTACAAAGAATTTTATTCCAGTTTATAAAAATAATTGAATTTCGGTGAAGAATTTATTAAATAATTGATATTTTTCGAAAAATTTTATGAAATTTTGTATTTTAAATAATTGAATTCCTGTGGAAATTTTATTACCTATGAAAATAATGGAATTATTTTGAATTACTTCATTAAAATTGAATTCCTACAAAATTTGCCAAGAATTTCATTAAAATTTTTTAATATAATTGAATTTAGATGAATTTTTTTATTTATTAATATAATTGAAATTTTGAAAATATTTTTTGTAATTTTTGAGAATAATTGAATTTTTGCGAAGAATTTTATTAATTTTGAAAATAATTTAATTCTTCCAATGAATTTTATTCATGTTTTTAAAAATAATTGAATTTCGGTGAAGAATTTTATTATTTATAAAAATATTTTTGTATAATTGATATTTTTCGAAAAATTTTATGAAATTTTGTATTTTAAATAATTGAATTCCTGTGAAAAATTTTATTACTACTTATGAAAATAATTGAATTATTTTGAAGAAATTTATTAAAAATTGAATAATTGAATTCTTGTGGAATTTTTTTAAAACTTTTAAAAATAATTGAATGTTAATAAAGTATTTTATTATTTATAAAAATAATTGTAATTTTGACGAGAATTATTTTTTTAAATTTTTGAACATAATTGAAATTCTACGAAGAATTTTTGTAACTTTTGAAAATAATTGAATTTCTTTAATCATTTGTAACTTTATTTAATTATTATTTATTATTATTTATTTATAATTATTAATTTTATGATAGTTTTTGAAAATTTAAGTTATTTAAAAAGAAATTATTGTTAGAAATAGCAAAAATTGAAGGTTTTGTATTAAAATTTGTGGTAATTTCATAGTTTACGAGGCAAAAAGAAAAAAAATTCCGTTTTCTCATGAATTATTTAAAAAAAATTTTTCCAGTAGTTTTAGTAAAAATCCCTGACTTTTCACTGACCAATTTTACTTTCCCCGAGTTTTCCCTGAATTCTCTGACTTCTCTGACCTGTGGAAACCCTGAGAAATTGTATATATTTTAAAAAATTATTCAATTCTTTCGAGAATATAAATAATAATTGCACTAGCAAATGTTACGCGCGCGGAACCTTATGGGGTTATATACAGTCAGGCGGTCAAAAAAATGTAGTTTTTCCGTATTTTTTCAAAGGAATATTTATTTATTAAAGCGAAAGTTTTTCTATATTATTTTACATCTTTTCAAGTTTAAAAAAATATATTTAATTTGTAAAAATATTATTCTCTTTGGCCTCTAAAGCTTATCTCCCAAAGGTCCTCGAAAAAAAATGTGGCTCGCGGTGAACATAACAATTGACAGAATCATCTGAAATCAAAAAACCAAAAAGATTCTGTTAGTGTATTTAAAAATGTAATCCTTAATCGAAGGAATTAATAAAATATCACTTTTTGACAAAATGGCAGCTTCTAAAAAAAAAGTTCATTTTTATGGAAAAAAATCGACTTCAAATGTTGATTAAAATTATAATTTTAATTTTATTTAAAAGATCTTCGATTAAGGACAGCAAAAAGTAGTTATTGAGCTTGTGTGAAAATTAGAGTTAAATCGGTTCAGTGGTTTACATTGAGTTAAATTTTTTTTTCAAACTTACATTGAATCATCTATTCTAGGACTTGATAATTAATCTTCCATTCCAATTGCAGCTTCCAGAAGTTCAATCTGATGTTGTCTTTGAAGCATTCCTCCCTCTCTGGTATTTTCACGCGCCCTTTTCTCCGAGATCGAAATCCAATTTGCGTCCTCTTTTTCTGCATATAAGTGGGAATTCGGGCCAAGATATATTCCTAATGCATCCATAATATATAATAGTGACTTTGACCCCTCGTTGAAAATACAAGATGCGATAAATGCTGCCATTTCAACAGTGTAGAAGTCACTTGGGACAATTTTTGGACTGATTTTCCAAATCAGTTGGCTGTAGCTTTCGTTATTATTTTGCGTAAAGCCACCAGCGCATCTTTCCAATAACTTGTCACTGCTAAGATCTTCATAAATTGGTAACAGTGCTTTAGCAACTTCCGTTGGAAAGGGTTTATAATCATGTTCAAATGATTGTAATTCGTTCTCAGCTGCCGCGCGTTGCCAACAGCACCAAGAGTCTTTTCCAAGGGGACAATTCTCATGTCGCGGATTCTCATTTGTAGAACAATAATGTTTGTATGTTGCCATAATCGCATTACGCATATTCTCTACAGAGTCGCAATTTCTTCTTATTGCTAAACCGTAATAGACAGATAACTTGTCGATTAAATTTGCTGTGAGCATTCCTTTTACACCAAGAATTTTTTTTTGTCTTGTTTTACCATTTTTGTCAACGGTCTCTATATTTTTAACACATTCTCGAAGTCGTGTGCCCATTCTCCTTTGAACGTGTTCAATACACTCTTTTTTCGCTACTTCATTTTTACCGTAAGGTGCAGCTTTCAAAATTGCGGTGTAGGTTTTTGAATCGCCGTCTCCAATGTAATTTTTATACTGCACATTATGTTTCTCCTCTGAACGTTTGAACATTTCCACAACTGCATCAACCTCCATTTTTTCAGAAGAGCCCTCCTGATTTGCACAACAATTATTTTGATGAGATTCTTGCCATTCTTCAAATTCTGCAGTTCCCTCTTTTTTATTCCAAATCTCGCACTCTTTGCAGTAAGAACTCTTCACTAAAACATCTAGAATTTTCCCACTGTAATAACCGATTAGCGATGTCACACCATATAAAGAATTAAATCCTCGTTTCTTCCATGTGCCATCACCAGACACTGTCAAACCTGCACTATTGTCCTGCTGTTGAAAATATTTTTTCTCTTCTGTTGCAGCGCATTGAAAAAGTTTTTCGCTTACTACTTTCACACAGCCATGTATACTTTTTACTATAGAATCATATGAAGTATGTTGTAGGAAAGGTGACATATCCATTAATCCACAGAATTTTGCACAATCTTTCAATCCTAATCCGAGCACTCTCATCACAAATATGAAACGTCTATTTATTTCATAAGAATATCCGATTAAGGGACTGGAATTGACACATCGATTCGCACATTTGTCACACATAATAATAATCTTGAAACCAAGCCCTCTTTGACTATCGGTTTTAAATGACACTTTTTCATTACAGCTCTTACATTTTACAAATTCGGAAATTGATGCAAAGACAGTCATGAAATTTAAAATTTTATATTCAATCGACACATCACGCGGAACAACAAGGTCTTTTTGATTTTTGAATTTTTCCGCCGGGGTACTAAAATTTGTTTCATCAGTCTCAGCTGTTTTAGGATTGAAAACGTTTTTCCTTTTTTTTGTTCGCGATTTCACGTAGCCAGTAGACTTTCGCTTTTCACGACTACACTTGGATCGATTCATTTTTCATGCAAATATTATCACAAAAATATATAAACTGAACGCACGACTTGACGGTTCAGAGTTCAGTTTTGTACTGAATACTGAAATTTTTCTATATTCTATGGCAGGGAACAAATTCGTCTAGATTATATAGTCAGGTATACGAAAATTGTACCATAGAATATAAAGAACGGGACAAAAGAATCAGATTTCTATAGGAACTCGTTACAGACGCCGCACTTGCTATACACCCCACGGTGCGCCCAGCGCGCCTTTTTAGTTTTGTCTGTAACTTCGAAAATATTTCTGGAATCTTAATCACATTTTTTTTCACAACAGACAAATTACTTTAAGAAAATGCAAAAAAAAAAATCGATTTTTTGAAAATCGTGACTGTATGTAACCCCTTATGTTCAATTTTTTATGCGGTAAATTACAACATTTTTTATTTTCAAAATTTAAGTTTTTGGATAATTTCATAATCAAGATTTAAAAAATTCACTTGAGGAAGTATTTAATCATAAATTTTTTTATTTGTAAAAATTTTTATTAATCAATCTTTTACGTCCGAGAAATAGTAATTATATTGAAAGAGAGTAAAACGAAAACATTTAGACAAATACACTGAAAAAAAAATTTATTTGATTCAAATAACCAAATAATTGGACTATTATCAAATAAATATTTACTTGAATCAAATAAATTGTATTTGAATAAAATATTTCAGTATTTGAAGCAAATTCTATTTAATTGGTTCAAATAAAATTTATTTGATTCAAGTAAATATTTATTTGATAATAGTCAAATAATCGGTTATTTCAATCAAATAAATTTTTTTTTCAGTGTAGCTTTTAAAAATTAGTTTACTCCAACGTTTGGAAATCTAAATGATTTCCTCTTCAGGGAGCCTATAAAAATATAAAATAATATACAAAAAAAATATAAATTAATATACAAACAATAAAATAATACACAAAAACATATAGACTTAACATTCGTCTATCAAAAAAAATTGTAAAATTTAAAAAAAAAATTAATATAATATTCATTCATAAATAATAAAGAGGTTATAATAAAATCTTACCAAAAAAATTAATAAATAGACATTCGTAAAAAAAACACCCATCAAACAAAATAAAAATTTTAAAGTCACTCTTGTCAAGAATTTAATAATTTACATACATAATAACATTCTTCGCAGCAATTAAATTATTTTCTTTAAATATTAAATAATGACACAGATTGTTTATAAAAATTTTATTATGTCTATTTTTTAATCAAATTTCACTAAAGGATTCAGGAAATTTTACCAATTTCGAATTAAAGTTTTCGATAAAATTCATTTATTTTAAAAACTTTTAATTAAATTCTTGAAAACAATTCAATATTATTATTAAAAATAGTCAAATTCTTCGCAAGAATTAAATTATTTCAATAAATAATCAAATTTTTTTTCAAGAGAATTTTAACAAAAACTGCCGAAAAGTATTTTTTAATGTAAAAAAATATTATCAAGAAGTTAATTATTTTCAAAGCAATTTTAATGCAATTTTTTAAAAAGAATTCAATTATTTTTATAAATTGAGAAATATAAATTGAGAAATTTTCCGCAGAACTTAATTTTCTCTGATAGAATTTCAATTTTTTGGTCTTGATACAAAAAATTAAATTATTTTCAAGAAAATTTATATAAAATTTCTCGAAACAAATTTTTATTTAATTAAATTCTCTAATGAAATGTCATGATTTTTATAAATGAGGAGCAAGTTTTCAAAAGCTGATAAATCAATTTTTTAAAAAAATTGAGATAAGCATAAATTTAATATTTTAAGGACCTCAAAAAACGATCTGTCACTGTTAAATTTAAGAAAAAAATTTTATTAACAACGAATTTTTATTTTAAAAACATTTTGACATAACCAAGATGACTTATAATATTTATGTTTTTGATTAGAAAAAATTTACCAAAATCTTTAAATCACTTAATTATAATAATGTTTAATTAAAAATAAAACGTTTTAAATATAAAAACATTGTTACAACATAAATTAATGCAAATTTTTTGTTTTTAAATTAATTTTAGTGCTTATGTGAGAAAAGTCTTTTGTTTCATTTTCTCGATAAGAAAATATGGATTTATCAAGTTTTGAAAACTTGCTCCTCAAATAAATTAAAAATAATATTTTTTTTTATAAATAATAATTTATGAATAAATAAAATTTACATAAATTTAATTACTTTCAACAAAATTTGAATTAAATTTTTCGAAATAATTCAAATGTTTTCAATAAATAATAAAATTCCTCGAAGGGATTCAAATATTTTTAAAAATAATACAATTCTTTCAAAGAAATTTAATTATTTTAATGAGTAAGAAAATTCTACGCTTTAATTCACATTTTTTTATAGAATTATAATAAAATTTTTCTTCAAAATTTGATTATTTTCATAAATAAAATATTTTCAAAAAAGTTGAACAAAATTTCTTAAAATCTTTTTGGCAGAGACTTCAATTATTGCCAATCAAATTTTAATAAAATTTTATAAAAAAGAATTCTTTTATTTTTAAAAATATTCATAAAATTTGTCAAGAGAATTTAATTATTTTTAAAACTTCTGACAAAATTTATTTAATAGAATTTACTTATTTTCTATACAAAATGTTCAATTAAAATTATGAAACAACTTCAACATTCTCAAAAAATTAAAAGAAATTCCTCCAAACAATTTAATTATTTTCAGTGTAATTTGAATGAAATTTTTTTTATGATATGGAATTATTCTAAAAATTTAAAAATAAAATCATTTAAAACATTTATATAAAATTTGACGAAAGAATTAAATTTTTTCATACATAATTCTTTGGAACAATTCAATTTTTATTAAATTTTAATAAAATTCTTTGAAAGAATTGAATTATTTTCAAAAAAAATTTTTTTCCTAATAAAATTCTTTGAAGAAATTCAATTATTCAATAACTTTCCAATTATTTTTGTAATTAAAATTATTAAAGAAAATAGATTATTTTAAAAAATTCAAAGAAATTCTTCAATAGAATTCAATCTAAGTTTTGAAACGTTTTAATAAAATTCTTCGCAAGAATTCAATTAATATTGAATTATTTGAATTTTAATATTTTAGAAAAACTTTGAATTCTTACATTCTTAGAAAAATTGTTAATTACAATTTTTTAAAATAATTGAATTAAATTTCAGGATAGAATTTTTTAAAAATTGTATTGAAATAATTTGAATTTCATCGTAGAATTGTATTATTTATAATGAATAATTGAATTTTAGAGCAAAATTTTAATATTTATAAAAGTAATTGAACTCTGACCAATTCAATTTTTTAAAATGTTTTTAAAAATAATTGAATTCCTGCACAGAAAGTAATTAAAAATTGCATTTTTTTTATTATTTAAGTTTTAATTATATTAAAGTTTTTGAAAATAATATTTAGTTGGTCTTGAAAAAATTTTTTTGATGTTTTTTCAAATTAATTATAATCTTTTAAAAAATATTATTAAAATTGAAATGTTTCACTAATTTTTTTGATTTTCTTAAAATAATGTTTTTTTAATAATTATTATTTTAAAATAATTGAATTCTTGAGACAAATTAAGTTATTTTTAATTATTTGAGTTTATTAAAGTTTTAGAAAATTGTTGAATTCTTTGAAAAAATTGAATCTCCATTTTGAAAAATAGTTGAATTCTTTACAAGAATTTTGCAAAAATTAAAAAAAAATTTGAATTTTTAGAGGAATTTTAATAAAATTTTATTGATAATTCTATTGAAATAATTGAATTTCTCTGAAGAACTTTATTGTTTATAAAAATAATTTAATTCTTTGAAAAAGTTTTTATGATTTTTAAGAAGAATTGAATTTTTGAATAGAATTTTAGTAATATTGTTTAAATATTTGAATCGTTTAGAAATTTTTTTATTAAAATTGTATTGTAAAACTGTAAATTCTTGCGAAAAAATTAATTGTTTTCAAAATTAATTGAATTTTTGCGAATATTGTTATTAAAATTTTTTAATATTTCACTTATTAACTAATTAATTTTTATTTATTAATAATAGTTAATAAGAAGTGCAATTGTAATAATGTAAATTAAATATTTAAAATTTTGAATCTAAAATTATTTAAAATTAATAACATAATAAATTAAATTTTTAATTTTAGGAACAAGCGAGAAGAAGAGAGGCAGCGCGTCAATGGCGAGATCAACAAATCGCCGAATTAACGGCCCTGCCACATCGAACACCACAGCAGGAGGAGCAAGTTCGAGCTCTTCAACTCGAAAGAGATTTCCAAAAGCGCGCCGAAGAAGTTGCAAATCAACAAGACGACGATGACGAGAGCAACGAAGTTGAAAACGAAAGTGTCCAACGGGTGCAAGGTCTCTTGCGAATGGCAGCAACTCAAGATCGAACAAATCAAGCAAATCAACAACAAACTCTATCGCGAACAAACACAAATAATCAATCAATAAGAGGCGTTCTCTCGCCACAATCAGTTGGAAGTCAATTGCAATCGACAAATGTCCCCATGCACACAGCAATTAGCCATCAGGGTTTACAAGTTGCCGTCAATTCCTATGGAGGTCCGAATGAAAATACAAATCTCCATAATCAAAATCAAAATCTCAATACACAACAACCAATGTCTCCAACTTATGGCTCGGCTTTAAATCAAATCGCAACTAGTCAGAAACCATCGATTATTGGTACAACACAGAATGAAGAACGTGAACGACAACGGAGGATAGACGATTTGAAGAGAAAGCAAAATGAATTTGATGAAAATCAGAAGAAGCGAGAGGAGGAAATTAGACAACAGCAACAATTGCAAATTCATCAACATCAGATGCAGCAACTTTATCAACAACAGCAACAACAACAACAACAGCAGCAACAGACGAATTTAAGAAGAGATCCTAATTTACATCCTGGAATGTTGAGATTGGATAATCTTGTGATTAACGGTCCTAATTCTCCTTGTGAGTAAATACAAATTTTGAATTATTTTTTTATCACTTACACGAAGAGAGAAAACTAACTTTGGAATTATTAGAATTTATACCAACATTTACAAATACATTTTCTATTTAACTGTTTACTTAAATTTTTGTTTAGAAAATGTTTTACATAGTTTCTTATTAATGATTAATTATTTGAAACATTTAAAAATGAACAATTTTCATCTGAACAAAATAATTTCAATTATTTTCATAAATTATAAAATTTAAAAGAGATTCAATTATTTTTAATAAATTTCTAGAACGAGTTCAATTATTAAAAAAATTTTTGATAACATTCTCCACTGGGATTCAATTATTTTTAATATTATTATCAAATTTTTGGAAAAAATTTAATTATTTTCATAAACAATAACATTTTTAGAAGAGATTAATTTTTTTTAATAAATTTATAGGAATAATTCAATTATTTAAAACATTTTTGATAAAATTCTTCACTGAGATTCAATTTTTTTTTACAATTTTTATAAAACTTTTAAAAAGCATTAATTTTAATAAATTTCTCGAAAAAATTTAATTTTTGTTAATAATAAAATCTCTTGCAAGGATTCAATTTTTTTAAAAATAAATTTCTAGAAAGAAATTAAATTATTTTCAAAAGTTAATAAATTCTTCGCATCAATTAATTTATTTCCAATACAGTTTTTTAAAAATTTCCTGAATGAATTCAATTAAAAATGTTTCGTTTTTATTCTCTACTAGGATTCAATTATTTTCATAAAAAATAATATTAAATGATTTTCAATACAATTTTTAAAAAATTTTTTGAAAAAATTCAATTATTTAAAAATTATCTTATGAAATTCTTCACTGGGATTCAATTATTTTCAATACTTTTATAAATTTCTAGAAAGATTTTAAAAATATTGTTATAAATAGAAAAATTATTCAGAGGAAATAAATTATTTTTGTAAATAATTAAATTCTTTGCAGGGGAAAATTATTTTCAGTAAATGTTCAGAAAGATTTACAGTATTTTCATTAGTAGAAAAATTCTTCTCTTATATAAATTTAATTATTTTCAAAAGGTAATAAAATTTTGTTAAGAATTGAATTATTTTTTAAGAATGTTAAGAAAATTCCATAATCGTACATTTTAAGTACAATTATAAAAACAAACACGATTATTTCAAAAAAACTTAAAACAAATCTTTTTTGAAAGAGAATTACTTTCAAAATTTTCAATTTAAAATTATTAAAAATACTCCACTGTCTTCAAAAAATTGAAATAAATTCCTTAAATTATTATTTTAAAAAAATTTAGTAAAATTTTTCGTAAAATTTCAGTTATTTTAAAAAATAATATATTTTCTCAGTGAAAAATCTTGTGCAGAATTTTTTAGTTCCTGCAAAGAATTTTATTATAATTCTTGGAAATAATTAAATTCTTTCGAAGAATTAAATTTAAAATTGTATTAAAAATTATTTAATTCTTTTAAAGAATATAATCAAAATATTTAAAAATTATTGAACTCTTTCGTGAAATTTTATTAAAATTCTTTTGAAATTAATTTAATTCTTGTGAAGAATTTTGTTATTTAAGATTTGAAAATAAATGAATTTCTCTGAAAAAGTTAGTTAAAATTTTAGAATATAATTGAATTTTTCAGAAGAATTTTATTATTTATGACGAAAATAATTGAATTTCTGCTAAGAATTTTTTATATTTATTATAATAATAATAATAAGAATTTTGAAAATAATAAAAAGAACTGCATATTTAGAGGAATTTTATTAAAATTTTATTGACAATTCTATTGAAATCATTTAATTTCTATGAAGAATTTTATTATTTACAACAATAATTTAATTCTTGCTATGAATTTTGCTATATTTATAAAAATAATTGAATTCTTGTAAAATATTTTTTTATATGTGGAAATACATGGATTCTTGGAAAGAGTTTAGTTCTTCATAGATATAATTGAATTATTATAAAGAGTTTTGTTATTTATGGAAATAATATAATTCTTTTAGAAAATTGTACTACAATTTTTTTTTTAAATTATTGAATCGCTTAAAAATTTTTTATTAAAATTGTGTTGAAAATTATTGAGTTCTTGTGAAGAATAGTATTATTTTTAAAATTTGTTAAATTCTTCCGAATAATGGTATTTAAGTTTTGTATTTTTGAAAAGAATTTTATTATTTATTATGAAAATAATTGGATTCCCGCTAAAAATGTTCTCTATTTATAATAATAATTGAATGCTTGCGAAGTATTTTATTAAAAAATTTTCTAAATATTTGAATTCTTGATACAAATTTTGTTAAAATTTTTGAATTTAATAATTAAATAGTTGAATTTTTGCAAAGAATGTTATCAAAATTTTTTAAACTAATAAATAATAATTAATTAGTTAGTAACTGAATTTTTAAACATTACGATTCTGAAATTATTAAAAAATTGTGGTTGATATTTAAAAAGAAAAATTCTTGTGGTTTAAATTATAATAACAGGAAAGTGAGAATTGTGTTGTCTCCTACTATTTTTTCGTGATTAAATATTTATTCCAAAGAAAAATTATTGATTTTCCGAGTATAATAAATATTGTGCCGCTTTTCTTTGAAAATGTCTTTGGGCCAAAAAATTTTGTATTTAATTTTGATAAAATTTCATCGGAAATAGCCTCATTTATTGTATTTGTCAATTTCTATTCTTGAATTTACATGTTTAATTCAATTTTAATTTTAAAGTTACATTTTTCATTTATTTGTTTTTAATTTTACAGCTTCTCAAAATGGAAGTAGTGAAGCTCCTCCTCCTCCGCCAGAAAGAGGATCGAGTTATGCAATAATGTCACAGCAAAGTGCTTTAAGATCGAATAATTCAACAACTTCAAACACGCCAATTGGTTCACATCAAGCAACAACGAAACGTGTTTCTTTCCACGATCCAAATGCCAACACCGAAACTACCACGCGCAATATGACTGGATCGACGAGCAATACTTCATTAACCATGGATACTATTCGAGAAGATCCAAATGTAAGTGTAATTTTTTTTATTAATTCATTCATCTCGAAATGTGTTAATTTTCTCAATTTCTAAAGTTCGATAAAGAAAATAATTAAGGTAACGGCTCCTATACTCGAAATATTTTTTATAAATTACCTACTCATCGAAATATAAATTGAAAAATAATTTTCAAATTTAAAAAATATAAATTTTTTGAGTGATGCAAAATTATTGCAATAAAATTTTAATTTAAAGAAGAAATAAAGTTCCTGTACTTGAACGTTCGGAACTTTGGGATTATAAAGTTTAAATAAATAATTAAAAAGAGAGCTCACAATATTATAAATATATTTTTTCAAACCTCTTTAAATCAATTCAACTAAACTATTAATTAAATTGTATAGTTGCTCTACCTTGTCATTATTTTTCGCAGTATTAACAGTGTTTTAGTTTATAAAAATTCCCGAAATTTTCTGAATTAAAAAAATAATTTTTCCATTGACAAGTCATTGCAAAATTTAATGTTTTTTGCAGTTTAAATTTTGAATTTAAACTTGGTTTAAAGTAATAAAGTTAGTCGTATCTAATTATTTCAAATTCGGATAATTTATTATTTGAAATTAATATTTTAAATTTTGATTTTATTTATATTCATATTTTTTAATTTAAACATTTGGATGATAGTGATAATCGTATTAAAAGAAAACTGAATATTTCTTTATAACGCACACATTGGCAGGTATCGAAATAAGGTATATTTTTCAAGTCACAATGCCTGTTGGTTTTAAGACGTTTTCAAATAAAACTAATTGCATGGTTTAATAACAGTTTTTTATAACAGTTTATTTATATTCATATATAGTGAAATTTATGTCTTTAAACATCATTATCATCGTCATCGTCATCATTATCAACGGCATTGTCATCAGCATTGTCATCATCATGATTATATTCAATCATGCGATTATCGTTGTTTTTTAATTACTGTGTGATTGTTGTTTAATGTTATTTGAAATTGATTTTAAAAAAAAGACAATTTTTGTCATAAATTTGACTAGAGACTAGAGAAAAAAGATTATTGACTAGAGATTTTTAGGGTGTCTGCTAAATGGAAAACTTGTGAAAAGTCGCCAAAATATTGAAACAGTTTTTGACGAATATCAATTTAATTTTTTGTTTATTAATTTCTTTGTATTACTGATAGAAAAACATTTTTAAAAGAAGAAGCTACGAGCTTCTTTAACTTGGAAGAAAGAAACGTGTTTTCAATAGCAGACACCTTGAACTTTTATTCTTGTAAAAATTGTTGTGTGTTTTTGATATTGAAATTAGTTGTGTAAAAATTAGCTGTTTGTTTTTTATTTGAAACGAGAAAAGAAAAGGAAAGTTGAAAATTAAACAAAAATAATAATTTTGTACTGTTTGTGATTTTTGAATTTTTGTTGTTTTCAGAATTTCATAAACGATGCAGAAACTCTTCTTGCTTCTCCAAAAACACCAGAAGGTCCAGGTGGCATTTTTTCAGCAGCCACACCGGGCGTGATTGGTGCTCAAGAAGTTTACAAGTAAGTTTCATTTTCGTATAACAATCACAGGGTTGCCACAAGGTCGGGGAATTTAGGGAAAGTAGAATTAGTCAGGCATTTTTATTAAAAGCACTAGGAAAATTATAATTTTTAGAATTTATATGAAAATTATAAATTTTGGTGTCTTTTTGGTTTGTCTCGTAAATTATGAAATTACCATGAATTCTAATACAAAATCTTCAATTCTTTCCTATTTATGACCAGAATTTATTTTTAAATAAACAGAAAAAAATAATTTTCATCATTCAACTTCTTCTAAAATTAGTTAAATTTTTTTAATGGATATCTAATTAATCATTAAAAGTAATAGATTTATATAAGAATTTTAGTTTTAAAAAAATTGAATTTTTGAGAAGTTACAAATGTTTGTAGAGATTCAATTATTTTCAAAATTAATAAAATTTTTACCAGAAATTCAATTATGTTCAAACATTTTTAAAAATTTTTGCAAAACTTCCATTTATTTTTCAAAGTATTCTTCGCAAAAATTTCAATTATTTTCAAAAGTAATAAAATTCTTGGCAAAAATTTCAATTACTTTCAAAAGTAATAAAATTCGTCTCAAGAATTTAAATAATTTTCATAAATATTAAAATGTCTGCGCAGACATTTAATGTATTTTACTTTATACAATTTAAATAAAATTTCTCAAAAAAATGTAATTATTTTTAATAAATTAAATAAAAAATTCGTAGATTCAATTATTTTCATAAATCATAAAAGAATTTCAAGAAAATCAATTATTTTCAACTCAAATTCAATTTAATTTTCAACTAAAATTCTGCTCAAGAATTTAATTTAATTATTTTAAAAATGTTAATAAACTTTTTGACAAGAATTCAATTCTTTTAAAATTTATTAAAATTCTGCTCAGGAATTTAATTATTTTCAATAATTTCAATTAAATTCTTTGCAAGGATTTCAATTATTTTCATAAATAATAAATATTTGCACTGGAATTTAATTATTTTCATCAATAACAATATTTATCAAAAGAATTTAATTATTTTTAATAGTAATATAATTCATCATAGAAATTCAATTCGTTTGTGGAAGTTCTCAAAAAATTAATTGCAAAATTCAATTATTTTTTAAATAAAAATTTTTATCTCAAAAATTCTATTATTTTCAAAATTAATAAAATTCTTAATAGAAATTCAATTATTTAAAAAAATTTTTAAAAAGCATTCTCGTGAAGATTTCAATTATTTTTATAAATAGCAAAATTTTTCGTCGAAATTCAATTATTTTTAAAAATTTTAATCAAAATCATGAAAAAATTGGAATTACTTAAAAAAAAAGTTTCTTAATTTAAATATTTTTCAATATTTATTATTTTAATAAAAATTCGCAAATGAATTCAATTATTTAAAATTTTTTTTAAATATTTTACTGTAACATTCAATTATTTTCTAAAATAATACAAATTTCTTAGAAATTCTATTATTTAAAATAGAATTTGCGTACATTTTTTTGAAAAGAATATTTTTTTAAAACATTCTTTATAAAATTCTTCGCACTAATTCAATTATTTTCATAAATTATTAAGTTTTTATTACAAGGATTCAATTACTTTTCATACAGTTTTAATAAAATTCCTTAAAAAATGTAATTATTCTTAAAAAATTTGATTTAAAAAATGTTTAAAAAAGAATTTAATTCTTTAAAAATTTGTATATAAAATTTTCCAAATCAATTCAATTTTTCAATTTTTTTTATAATATTCTTCGTGATAATTCAATTATTTTCCATAAATATTAAAATTCCGTTCAGGAATTTAATTATTTTCGAAAATAATAAAATTCTTTTCAGGAATTAAATTATTTTCACAAAAAATAAAACTTATCGTAGAATTTAAATATTTTGAATAGTTTTAATCGAATTTTCTGAAAAATGTAATTATTATGAAAAATTAATCAAAATTCGTCAAAAAAATTCAATTATTTTAACAATTCGTTGATAAAATTTTTCATGAGATTCCAATTCTAAGAAACATTTAATTATTCAATAAATTATTTAGATTTTTATTTAAATAATTGAATTCCCAGAGAATTTTCTAATAAAAATTGATTTAAATTTGAAATTCAGTGATAAATTTTTCTAATATACATGTATTTAATTAAAGAATTTCCGACTAATCGAAATTTTGTAAAGTTTAATTTTAAACAAATGAATTCGAGAATTTTCAAAGAGTTTTTGGAAAAATTATTAAAAATAATTGATTTAAAGAAAAATTTTAGTTAAAAATTTTACAAAATTGAATTGAAATGAAAATAATTTTGAAGAAGTTATAGTAACAATATTCTTATAATGTAAAATTAAAACTTCATCACTCAATCATGTTTTTATAAATAAATTTTTATAAATTGTTGAATTTGAAATTTTTTTAAATCTTATTTTAAAAGTGAAGTTATTGATGATTTTGAATAATTTTACAATTACAGAAATTCGAAAGTAAATGTAATATATCATTTTTTGAGTATCTTATAATTTTTAGAGTAAATCAGAATATTCTTTAGGGTCAGGAAAAGGCAAAATTTTGTTTGGAAATCAGGGAAGAAGAAAATCAAATTTTTGTGACAACCCTGAATCATTTTTCTTTCTAAACAGGAAAAAAATGAGAAAAATTACCCAACAAGAAATAAAATTCTCTTCTCTAATCCAAGTCGTTATTTTTTTGTTTAAATTTAGAGATCCAAGACAAAAGCGCCTGGCTGAAAAGCAGAAACAACAGAATTCACAAATGGGAGCTGTGCCAGAAAAGCTGAGCTTCAAAGAAAAAATGAAAATGTTTGCCATGGAAACGGGTGAAGATGGTACACCAAGAGACAAGGTAAAAATTTCTCGAGCTCAACGTGAAATCGACAACATTGGCAGTCCTCTAAGTCCAAACAATAACAGAAGTTAAAAATTGTTATTAAAAAAAAAAAAAAATGCTCTGCCTACTCTGGACAGTAGGCACTTCATTATCAAGACTGCAAAATTAATTCCTATCGCTAAAAGACCTTCCAGTCTAAGATTACTAAATTATATATTATTATAATTATTAAAAAAGAAATGAAAAACAAATTCCATCTTTATTAGAAAGCGTTTACGAAAAAAAAGAAGACAATTTCAACTTTTGTCTTTATCTCCAAAGAGAGATAACTGTACATTTTTCTTGTACTTTATTGAATATTAATTACACATTTGTAGAAAACAAGGTAGAAAATACCATATAGTTGAACTATTGAAACTTGTACATAAAGATCAATTATCAGTTAACATCCTGTTTGATGTTTATGTTTAAACTTTAAACTATTTTAAATTTTCAATCTTTTTTCAAAACAAACGAAAAAAAATTTCCAATACAAAATTTACACTTGTATAAATAGTTTTAAATTTACTTCTTTTTCAAAACAAGAAAAAAGAAATATAAACCGTTTGCAGCGAATTCAGAAAAAAAACTTTTTTTCTTTAATGTAGATAATAGAATAAATTTAGAATTTTAACACAAACTTTTTCCTTCTTCTTCTGTTTTTTATTGTTGTAGATTAATTAATGTAATTTTTAGGCCTCGAGAGTGAATATTTTTTCAACAAAAAAAAAAACAAATTCTCTATAAAGAGAAAATAATAATCAAATAATGTCATTGATTTAACACAGGTAGTAATATATTTAATCGTACACATAATAAATCTCGAGTTTATTACTAAAAAAAATTAGGAAATTAAAGAGGAAAAACAACGTTACGAAGAAAAAAAATCCGTAGATAATAGAATGACCGAAAAAATAAAATAACTGTGGAGGCAAGGCTCTAAGAAAACAGTTTTTAATAATGAAGAAAACTTAGCAATATTAGTGGGTAAATGTTGAAAATAATTATTAATTTTTACAGATTTAGAAAAATCTGACAACATTCTATTTAGAGGCAATAATTCCTTCATTTCAACAAATCGACCATTTTTTCATGTATTTACATTCCGATTGTAACACTGTCTGATTTTTTTATCTCTTTGGGTCTTTTTATCAATTTTTTTGTCTATACAAACTTAAAAAAATAGCACTTTTATTTTAATAATTTCCAAATGGGAATAAATCGGAAAAAGTGTTTTGGAAAAAGAAAATCGAGAATTGGGAGAATTGTCGGACAGTGTTTTTTTTGAGAAAAGTTTTTAATTTATGAAAATGCAAGAGCATTTGTTTGCTTTTTTTCTAGACAGTGCGCTGAAAATAAAATAAGACATTTTTGTCGACATTGTCTTATTTCCGATAAATAATTAATATCTAATCGATATTCTCTATATTGAATGTGATATAAAGTAGGCCTTTGTTTAAAAAAAAAATGGAAGAACAATAAAGATAGAAAAGAAATTTCAATTTGCATGAAAGAATTTTATTCTATCAAAAAAAGAAATTGTCAACAAACTGAATTCTATTATTATAAAATATATCAGTATATGCGAAAGCAGTATTTCTGGCCTATTTAAGACCTTAGACTATTTGTTTTGTTTCTTTTATTCAGAAGTCGGAAATATTTCCCATATTTTCCGTTTTTTCTGAATTTTTATTTTTTAAGGGCTATAATAGTGATATTTTTGATCAGCTTGTTAATTAATTAAAATAATTAATGAAAAACGACGCAAACTAAATTTTGGTCAAAGCCTGATTAGATAAGGAACTGGGCCTTATTCAGCCATATTATAGTCAGATTATTAAATTTTCATATTTCTCGATATAATAAAAAAAGTAGATAAATAGTTCAAATGTTGAAGAAAAAAAATTATTGTTTTTTGGAAAATATTTAATTGTATCTATATAGAGAGCAAGAAAGAAAGAAAAATAAGAAAAAAATGAAAAAAAAGAAAAGGTGAATTCCCTCCTTGTTGTGTATAGCAAAAATAAAAAAAAATATTTGCACTATATTTTTTAACTGTTTAAGCAAATTCATTTTGTAAAATCATTCTGAATTGCAGAGCAACTACTATTATGTATGTATACATATATACATGATCATCGACATTATTATATATGTATTATCATATTTTATCGTTATTATCGATTGTACTATTAGAAAACATTATATTTTTTAATTATTGTATTATGTCATTATATTATTAAATTACAATATATTAATAAAAATAAATAATACATAATATGTGTGTTTGAAAGTTTTTATAATTTTATATTTAATTCTTCTTTTCAGCATTTTTTTATTTAATTCAAAAATTTAATTATTAATAATAATAATCTTGGTATTCTTTCATTCATTCTGTCCGCAGTTTGAAGTTAGTTTTTGTAATTGTAAATGCTTTTGTTTGTTTAGGGTTCCGTACACCGTAGGTGTACTGACGGAACCCTTATGAAATCACTCGTGTGTCCGTCCCAGCCACGCAAAATGGGCTGTACCCCCCCTTAACTTCTACAAATCTGAACCTGGTGAGCTGAAATTCAGCAGGGATCTTCAGTTTTAAGTGCAGATTACAGGAAAATTATAGCGAACCTGATTGGTGAACATAAGTATAATTACAGAGAAATATAAAAATTTATTAATAAAATATCTTAGTGCGAGTGCAACTCGCACTCGTCCGATTTTTTCTTTTACAAAACACTTTCCTTGACAGATCGAAATTATAGTTTTTCCATTTGTCAATATCAAAATTTGTATTGTTTAAGAAGAAAGAAGGTTAAAAAATACTGTTTTTATAAAATAAATAAACGAATATTTAAAAAAAAATCCAAAAAAACGAAATAAATTATTCATTAAAAAATATTGTTTAGTTCCAGAAAATTCCGCTAATATAAGACACGTGGCGCCTAAATTAGACTCAATTTTTGGCGCCACTTGTCTCATATTTGCGGATTTTTACGGAACTAACCTATTTTATAAATAATAAAATAAAAAGTTTAAACAATTGTTTTTAATGTTGTTTATAGATGTATGATGCTTATTAACTAATAAAAAGAGTAAACAATCCTTTCTTTTATTAAAAAAATACAAATAAAAAGAGAAAACAATTAATTTAATTTAGCCATTAGTTCCTGGAAAATCCGCAAATATGAGACAAGTGGCGCCAAAATTACGCTCAATTTTTGGCGCCACTTGTCTCATTTTAGCGGATTTTTACGGAACTAACGTATTTTATAAATAATAAAATAAATTAATTACACAATTGTTTTTTAATGTTGTTTATAGATGTATGATGCTTATTATCTAATAAAAAGAGTAAACAATCCGTTTTTTTATTAAAAAAATACAAATAAAAATAGAAAACAATTAATTTAGTTTAGCCATTAGTTCCCGAAAAATCCGCAAATATGAGACAAGTGGCGCCAAAATTAGACTCAATTTTTGGCGCCACTTGTCTCATATTTGCGGATTTTTACGGAACTAACGTATTTTATAAATAATAAAATAAATTAATTAAACAAATGTTTTTTAATGTTGTTTACAGTTGTATGATGCTTATTAACTAATAAAAAGAGTAAACAATCCTTTTTTTTATTAAAAAAATACAAATAAAAAGAGAAAACAATTAATTTAATTTAGCCATTAGTTCCTGAAAAATCCGCAAATATGAGACAAGTGGCGCCAAAAATTGAGTCTAATTTTGGCGCCACTTGTCTCATTTTAGCGGATTTTTATGGAACTAACGTATTTTATAAATAATAAAATAAATTAATTAAACAATTGTTTTTTAATGTTGTTTACAGTTGTATGATGCTTAGTAACTAATTAAAAGAGTAAACAATCCTTTTTTTTATTAAAAAAATACAAATAAAAAGAGAAAACAATTAATTTAATTTAGCCATTAGTTCCTGGAAAATCCGCAAATATGAGACAAGTGGCGCCAAAATAAGGCTCAATTTTTGGCGCCACTTGTCTCATTTTAGCGGATTTTTACGGAACTAACGTATTTTATAAATAATAAAATAAATTAATTAAACAATTGTTTTTTAATGTTGTTTACAGTTGTATGATGCTTATTAACTAATAAAAAAAGTAAACTTTCCGTATTTTTATTAAAAAAATACAAATAAAAAGAGAAAACAATTAATTTAATTTAGCCATTAGTTCCTCAAAAATCCGCAAATATGAGACAAGTGGCGCCAAAAATTGAGTCCAATTTTGGCGCCACTTGTCTCATTTTAGCGGATTTTTATGGAACTAACGTATTTTATAAATAATAAAATAAATTAATTAAACAATTGTTTTTTAATGTTGTTTACAGTTGTATGATGCTTAGTAACTAATTAAAAGAGTAAACAATACTTTTTTTTTTTAAAAAAATACAAATAAAAAGAGAAAACAATTAATTTAATTTAGCCATTAGTTCCTGGAAAATCCGCAAATATGAGACAAGTGGCGCCAAAATTAGGCTCAATTTTTGGCGCCACTTGTCTCATTTTAGCGGATTTTTACGGAACTAACGTATTTTATAAATAATAAAATAAATTAATTAAACAATTGTTTTTTAATGTTGTTTACAGTTGTATGATGCTTATTAACTAATAAAAAAAGTAAACTTTCCGTTTTTTTATTAAAAAAATACAAATAAAAAGAGAAAACAATTAATTTAATTTAGCCATTAGTTCCTGAAAAATCCGCAAATATGAGACAAGTGGCGCCAAAAAGTAGACCCATTTTTTGGCGCCACTTGTCTCATATTTGCGGATTTTTACGGAACTAACGTATTTTATAAATAATAAAATAAATTAATTAAACAAATGTTTTTTAATGTTGTTTATAGATGTATGATGCTTATTAACTAATAAAAAGAGTAAACAATCCTTTTTTTTTATTAAAAAAATACAAATAAAAAGAGAAAACAATTAATTTAATTTAGCCATTAGTTCCTCAAAAATCCGCAAATATGAGACAAGTGGCGCCAAAAATTGAGTCCAATTTTGGCGCCACTTGTCTCATTTTAGCGGATTTTTATGGAACTAACGTATTTTATAAATAATAAAATAAATTAATTAAACAATTGTTTTTTAATGTTGTTTACAGTTGTATGATGCTTATTAACTAATAAAAAAAGTAAACTTTCCGTTTTTTTATTAAAAAAATACAAATAAAAAGAGAAAACAATTAATTTAATTTAGCCATTAGTTCCTGAAAAATCCGCAAATATAAGACAAGTGGCGCCAAAAATTGAGTCCAATTTTGGCGCCACTTGTCTCATATTTGCGGATTTTTACGGACCTAACGTATTTTATAATTAATAAAATAAATTAATTAAACAATTGTTTTTTAATGTTGTTTACAGTTGTATGATGCTTATTAACTAATAAAAAGAGTAAACAATCCGTTTTTTTATTAAAAAAATACAAATAAAAAGAGAAAACAATTAATTTAATTTAGCCATTAGTTCCTGAAAAATCCGCAAATATGAGACAAGTGGCGCCAAAAATTGAGTCCAATTTTGGCGCCACTTGTCTCATTTTAGCGGATTTTTATGGAACTAACGTATTTTATAAATAATAAAATAAATTAATTAAACAAATGTTTTTTAATGTTGTTTATAGATGTATGATGCTTATTAACTAATAAAAAGAGTAAACAATCCTTTTTTTATTAAAAAAATACAAATAAAAAGAGAAAACAATTAATTTAATTTAGCCATTAGTTCCTGAAAAATCCGCTAAACTGAGACAAGTGGCGCCAAAATTAGGCTCAATGTTTGGCGCCACTTGACACATTTTAGCGGATTTTTATGGAACTAACCTATTTTATAAATAATAAAATAAAAAGTTTAAACAATTGTTTTTAATGTTGTTTAATGTTGTATGATGCTTATTAACTAATAAAAATAGTAAAAAATCCTTTTTTTATTAAAAAAATACAAATAAAAAGAGAAAACAATTAATTTAATTTAGCCATTAGTTCCTGAAAAATCCGCAAATATGAGACAAGTGGCGCCAAAAAGTAGACCCATTTTTTGGCGCCACTTGTCTCATATTTGCGGATTTTTACGGAACTAACGTATTTTATAAATAATAAAATAAATTAATTAAACAAATGTTTTTTAATGTTGTTTATAGATGTATGATGCTTATTAACTAATAAAAAGAGTAAACAATCCTTTTTTTATTAAAAAAATACAAATAAAAAGAGAAAACAATTAATTTAATTTAGCCATTAGTTCCTGAAAAATCCGCAAATATGAGACAAGTGGCGCCAAAATTAGGCTCAATTTTTGGCGCCACTTGTCTCATTTTAGCGGATTTTTATGGAACTAACCTATTTTATAAATAATAAAATAAAAAGTTTAAACAATTGTTTTTTAATGTTGTTTACAGTTGTATGATGCTTATTAACTAATAAAAAGAGTAAACAATCCTTTTTTTATTAAAAAAATACAAATAAAAAGAGAAAACAATTAATTTAATTTAGCCATTAGTTCCTGAAAAATCCGCAAATATGAGACAAGTGGCGCCAAAAATTGAGTCTAATTTTGGCGCCACTTGTCTCATATTTGCGGATTTTTACGGAACTAACGTATTTTATAAATAATAAAATAAATTAATTAAACAATTGTTTTTTAATGTTGTTTATAGATGTATGATGCTTATTAATTAATAAAAAGAGTAAACAATCCATTTTTTTATTAAAAAAATACAAATAAAAAGAGAAAACAATTAATTTAATTTAGCCATTAGTTCCTGAAAAATCCGCAAATATAAGACAAGTGGCGCCAAAAATTGAGTCCAATTTTGGCGCCACTTGTCTCATATTTGCGGATTTTACGGAACTAACCTATTTTATAAATAATAAAATAAATTGTATAAGCAATTGTTTTTTAATGTTGATTATAGATGTATGATGCTTATTAACTAATAAAAAGAGTAAACTTTCCGTTTTTTTATTAAAAAAATACAAATAAAAAGAGAAAACAATTAATTTAGTTTAGCCATTAGTTCCTGAAAAATCCGCAAATATGAGACAAGTGGCGCCAAAAAGTAGACCCATTTTTTGGCGCCACTTGTCTCATATTTGCGGATTTTTACGGAACTAACGTATTTTATAAATAGTAAAATAAATTAATTAAACAAATGTTTTTTAATGTTGTTTATAGATGTATGATGCTTATTAACTAATAAAAAGAGTAAACAATCCTTTTTTTTTATTAAAAAAATACAAATAAAAAGAGAAAACAATTAATTTAATTTAGCCATTAGTTCCTCAAAAATCCGCAAATATGAGACAAGTGGCGCCAAAAATTGAGTCCAATTTTGGCGCCACTTGTCTCATTTTAGCGGATTTTTATGTAACTAACGTATTTTATAAATAATAAAATAAATTAATTAAACAATTGTTTTTTAATGTTGTTTACAGTTGTATGATGCTTAGTAACTAATTAAAAGAGTAAACAATACTTTTTTTTTTTTAAAAAAATACAAATAAAAAGAGAAAACAATTAATTTAATTTAGCCATTAGTTCCTGGAAAATCCGCAAATATGAGACAAGTGGCGCCAAAATTGGACTCAATTTTTGGCGCCACTTGTCTCATTTTAGCGGATTTTTACGGAACTAACGTATTTTATAAATAATAAAATAAATTAATTAAACAATTGTTTTTTAATGTTGTTTACAGTTGTATGATGCTTATTAACTAATAAAAAAAGTAAACTTTCATTTTTTTTATTAAAAAAATACAAATAAAAAGAGAAAACAATTAATTTAATTTAGCCATTAGTTCCTGAAAATTCCGCAAATATGAGACAAGTGGCGCCAAAAAGTAGACCCATTTTTTGGCGCCACTTGTCTCATATTTGCGGATTTTTACGGAACTAACGTATTTTATAAATAATAAAATAAATTAATTAAACAATTGTTTTTTAATGTTGTTTACAGTTGTATGATGCTTATTAACTAATAAAAAGAGTAAACAATCCTTTTTTTATTAAAAAAATACAAATAAAAAGAGAAAACAATTAATTTAATTTAGCCATTAGTTCCTGAAAAATCCGCAAATATAAGACAAGTGGCGCCAAAAATTGAGTCCAATTTTGGCGCCACTTGTCTCATATTTGCGGATTTTTACGGAACTAACGTATTTTATAAATAATAAAAAAAATTAATTACACAATTGTTTTTTAATGTTGTTTATAGATGTATGATGCTTATTATCTAATAAAAAGAGTAAACAATCCGTTTTTTTATTAAAAAAATACAAATAAAAAGAGAAAACAATTAATTTAGTTTAGCCATTAGTTCCTGAAAAATCCGCAAATATGAGACAAGTGGCGCCAAAAAGTAGACCCATTTTTTGGCGCCACTTGTCTCATATTTGCGGATTTTTACGGAACTAACGTATTTTATAAATAATAAAATAAATTAATTAAACAAATGTTTTTTAATGTTGTTTATAGATGTATGATGCTTATTAACTAATAAAAAGAGTAAACAATCCTTTTTTTATTAAAAAAATACAAATAAAAAGAGAAAACAATTAATTTAATTTAGCCATTAGTTCCTGAAAAAACCGCAAATATGAGACCAGTGGCGCCAAAATTAGGCTCAATTTTTGGCGCCACTTGTCTCATTTTAGCGGATTTTTATGGAACTAACATATTTTATAAATAATAAAATAAAAAGTTTAAACAATTGTTTTTTAATGTTGATTATAGATGTATGATGCTTATTAACTAATAAAAAGAGTAAACTTTCCGTTTTTTTATTAAAAAAATACAAATAAAAAGAGAAAACAATTAATTTAATTTAGCCATTAGTTCCTGAAAAATCCGCAATTATGAGACAAGTGGCGCCAATATTGGGCTCAATTTTTGGCGCCACTGGTCTCATATTAGCGGTTTTTTATGGAACTAACATATTTTATAAATAATAAAATAAATTGTATAAACAATTGTTTTTTAATGTTGTTTATAGATGTATAATGCTTATTAACTAATAAAAAAAGTAAACATTCCGTTTTTTTATTAAAAAAATACAAATAAAAAGAGAAAGCAATTAATTTAATTTAGCCATTAGTTCCATAAAAATCCGCAAATATGAGACAAGTGGCGCCAAAAATTGAGTCTAATTTTGGCGCCACTTGTCTCATTTTAGCGGATTTTTATGGAACTAACTTATTTAATAAATAATAAAATAAATTGATTAAACAATTTCTAAAGTTTCTAAAGTCATAAATCTAAAGTTTGAATAAACATAAGGATTTTCAAGTAAACACTACATCAATAGTTTTTTATAACCGACAGTCATTTACTCATTTATTATAGCGCATACATTCAGAAAAGTGTTTTTTAAACCAAAATTCTTAAAATTCTATTTTAAATTCTCCGCTACAAAATTGCAGCTATCTAATGTACGGATCATTTTTATTATACAGTCGAGGAGTCAACTTTTCCTCTGAAAAGATTCTTTCTGTGTTATTCACTAATAAATAATACTCAATAACGTAAGGTACTACTAGACTTGAGAAGGCTCTTAAAAGACCGAATTTTAAAGATTTTTTCTTTGCTTTTTATTATAAATATGTATAAAAAAACTTTTCTCTATTTGAGTACATATTTGAAGAATAAAAATAATGGTTTCTCTTTAACTTTTATTTAATATCATAATATGCAGATAGCATCGAATCTGAGGAAACATTATTTTGAGAATGAAGCGTTTAAAACATAGGGTAATTTGTACAATGGTTGTCCGTCTAGTTGAAATAAAAATATAATAAGAAATAACATCTATAAAAACATTTCATTAACCGTGATTAATAAACTTAATTCAATCGAACAACCATTTTTACAATCATAATTATGTTGTATATTATCATTAATTTTAATTAAATTATTTATTTAAGTTTTACGAAAGAACATCTTGACAGCTGCGAATTTTACTTAGGGACTTGGCCGCAGTTAACATCGCTCTGATGGTTAACGCTAATCATGTCTTCTAATTTTTTTGTATAAAGTTTGTTAATAGTTTTTTATTTAATATTTAATTTTTGTTATAATGTTTATTCTTCACTCCCTATTATAAATTTTACTATCGGCATGCAGAGTTTAATTACTTTAAGAAGTCATGACGATCAATTCGAGAATAATAAAATTATAAATGATGAAAATCCCTGAACGCTAATTACGGAGGAGGTGTTTTACACTCGGCCGTGTCATTTTTTTATTTTAAAATGACTTTTTTAAAAATTTGTTTATGAAGGTGTTTAAAAAAATAATAAATGGTTTTTTATTCAAAAATATTATATTTTCTTAACTTATAAGTAGGCTAATAATACTCTCTTTCAATTGTATAAAAACACAATCATTGGCTAAGTTCATTTGAAAGGCCAATGACTGTATTTTTCAAAAATATTCTTAAATAGTAAAAAGAACATTCTATAAAAGTTAAATAAATGTTTTTAAATACATTTTTTGAAATAAAAAATTTAAGAACCCTCGAAATACAATTTTTTGCCACTGCGAATGATTGTACAAGTGCAGAGACCAATCATTGAAAATCGTCAACATTAAATAGGACTGCATTATGATTTTTAACAGACGGTTAATCACTGTATTTGGATAATTTCATAGGCCAATGATTCAGTTATTGGCCTCTGACAGTTACTATGTGTTTAGGGCCAATGAATATATTTTTTGACAGTTGTGTTATTTTAATTAAATATTTATTATTTACAATTTCCTACTCCTGTGTCATTATCAACATTAAAAATAGAATAAATTTGCTTCCACTTTGTGTTTTTATAATTCATTTTTGACAGGTACAGTAAATTTGGCATTGAGTTAAACGTAAAAATTCTCTTAAGGGGCCAATCATTGTTCCGATTACCCTATATATTGTTAGAGGCCATCCACAAAGTACATGACAATTTTTTGGATAATGAAAGCCTTCACTTCCACCATGTCAGTCACTGTTGCATACATTAGCACCACTGTTTCTGATGATCGTAACAAATTGCTGGAACTCACTATTTTTATAAAGCCTTACTTAATTTGTCAATGGCCCCTTTTATTTATTGAATAATTTTTGAAAAATTAATTTTTATTATTTACAATTGGTTATGAAAACTTTAGAATTCATTTTTTGAAGTCTTAAGGAATTAAGAAATTCAATAATAAAATTAATTTTTTTAAAATTCTAAAGTGTAGTAGTACCTTAATAAAGCACTTAAAAATTAAGTATTTAAAAGTTTCAGCCAATCAACGTCTGCAAAATAAGGATGACGTTTTATTTCCGGAATTGTTAATCTCTCATTTGGTTCATATTTAAGAATCTGAAAAATATATTTTCATTTAATTATGCAATCATTAAAACTCATTTATAAGGTAACTTTGGAGGAGAGGGTCAATTCAAATATTTTACAGAATATATAAAAAAAAGTCACCTATTAAGAATAATTATTCAGTCTTTTGTGACTAGCAATAATTCAATTCAAAATATATTTTTTTGGAGGAAACCAAGAAATATCACTCAATTTTTCTTAAGGTTAGAGGTTAAAAAGATAGGTTTGAAAAGTTTCTGCTTCCTATAGATAAAGAAGCCTAAAGAATTATTTTCATTAAAGTATTTAAATAATAAATTAATTACTCTAAAGACTTACACTAAGTAAAAGTGATTTGGCATTTTCCATTAATCCATCGGGAATGTAAACAGAAGAATGTGAATTAAATTCTCCGGAATGTTTCGATTGGAATTTCTAAAACGAAAAAATAACATATTTGCAAAAGAACGGAGAGTATCAATTATAAAAAAATGTATTTAGTAAATAAAAAATTAATTTACAATAAAAGTAGCATTGAAGGTAATGTAAGTTAAAAAAAGAATTTATAACAATACGAAAAGAAAATAAATACTCACTAAACCAGTAAATAACTCATAAAGCAAAACTCCAAAACTCCAGACATCAACAGCAGTTGTTGGAAGTAAAGGAGGTGCGAAAACACACAATTCAGGAGATGAATAAGGTTCCTTGAATTTTGCTAAATTAAAATTTCGTCTAGGTGGAATGTAACACAGTATTGTATTTCCTTCGTCACTAATTAAAATATTTTCAGGTCTTAAATCTGCTACGATTGTATCTTGTTGATGAAGAGATTCTAAAGCGACTAAAATTTGGGCCGACCACAATTGCAATATTTCATCGGAAATTTTCCATAAAATTTCTTCTTCACCGTAGAGATTGTTTTGACTGGCTTTATTTCCTAATTTTTCTGTATAATTAAAATGTTCAGGTGTCAAATTGTCTTGAATATTTTGAAAAAATTGTGAAATGTATTCACTTTTTTCTTTTCTTTCTTCTGTCTTCATCAAAACATTGACTTGATAAGTATCTAAATCTGCCGATTGAAGAGATTTATTTATTGCTAAATCTAAAGATGTTTCTCTTGATAATAAAATATTGTGGTCTACTCTTTCTTTATCCAATGACCACTTTTTGGATTCTAAAATGCATCCATCTAATGACAGTCTCTTAGAATCTACAATTGAATTATGCTTTGAATCTTTAAAATCAGTATTGCTTTGCTTCGATTCATCAATTAATTTTTGTGAAGTCAAGTTTAAACTCATGATTTCATTTGTACTGTAATGCAACTGATGGGAATCATTTAATCTAGTTGCGATTGAATTACTCTTTTTCAAAGTTGCACTAACGGACTGAAGTAATGTTTGCGCTTTTAATAATAATTGCGTAGTATGAATATCATCGTGACTAGAATCCCCTGAAATTTGTATATTATTTTGTTTTTCAGAATGACTGGATATATTCGTAACACAAATGTTTGCATCAAACTGTTTATTATTCTCTTGTAACTTTTGGTAATTTAGTTCCTCTTGGAAGTTCAATAATATATTTTTGTTTTCGCACTTTTCCTCAGTATTTGGATGAATTATTGCATCACAACTAAACGATCGTGTGTATTTTCTTCTCCTAGTATCTATGCAATTATTGATTTTATAATGGGATTTTATAAAGTCCCAAAGTCTTCCTTTCCTGTGAAAATATAATATATTAATAAATAAGACATATTTTGAAGAAAGGTATCTTAACGGGACGCCTGATTCGAAAAATGAAAAACATTTTATTTGATTGTTATTTAAAGTAGACTTAATAAGATTGTTTAGAACATTTTCTGGTTAGTAAGTGTTTTAATTCAGGGTATTAAGTTCAAAATTTTATGAGTTTTTCTTTAATTTTTATTAATTTTAATTTTCAGTCAAAGTTAGCTTTCTTAACTTTCGGTACAAAACCAATGTACCAATTTTAAAGTTTCTTTTTTTAATTTATTTCATAAAATTTTAAGATACCTACTAAACATTTTATAAGTAATATAAAATTATTAAATTCTGTCTGCATATCAAATTTTTCTCAAATAAAATATTTTACTTCACACTATCAGTTCAGTTTCCTTAGTTCTGAAATATACTACAGTTATTTAGGTCCAACTTCAGGGTACTAATTTTATAGAGAGATAGATAAAGGATGGAAATTAGGACAAAGTATTTATTCTAAATGGTGTTTCGCTATGTCATGATATTGGTGAAAAATTTTATTTATAGAATGATATTTTAGAATATAAAAAATATTGAATGGGTGCGCAGAAGTTGTTCTAGAAAAAATTATATAAATCCAATTATTCTTATTGAAAATTGAAATAAATGTATTATTACCTGATATACTGCAAAACTAGAAAAACCGTCGAATCCGTTTGAATACAAGCATGTAACTGGACCATATAGGGTACTTTTCCTCGAAGAATATAATTACTAATATCATCCTTGTCCCCTTCTGGCAATTCTATTGTCTATAAATGTTATTTATGAAACATTACTTTATTATAATAAACATCTTTAATATTACTTTATAATATTATTTACTAGAGGGAAAAGGAATTGTTTATCGATTCTTGATGTTTTGGTTAAACCTGTCTTTAAAACTGACCTGAATTTTGACCTAAGGTAAGCTCGAGTTTTCGGGCTTGTTATAGACTTTTTTTGCACTGAGCCAACTCGGTACAATATCTTTTGTACAGAACTTTCGATATTAGTTGTAGTGTATGAAGTCAGTTAGAAATTTGTGTACTATTTACGATTGTATACTCGGTGGGGAACAAGGTTTTGTTTCATGCTTCTTATTTGACTAAATGCAAATCTTAGAAATGTGCATACAGGAGAAAGAATGTGCTGTGTAATTTTAGGTGTCACAATGCTTTTAGAAAATAAGGGTGTCCCTATGATATTCGTACACTTGAATCCAAAGATGTCTTCTCTCTGGGAAGGCACTAATTTCACGAAGTTTGCCCACTTTCTATATTGTCTAAAAAATTGGTCAATAGAAAAGCAGAATTTCGTTGACATTATTTACAAGAAACATAAAGAATGTAGAAAGTGGGCAAAATTTGTCAAATTTGTGCCTTCCATGAGAGAAGGCATCATTGGATTCAAGTGTACGACATCCATTTATAACATTATTACTGATAATTGTAGTGTATAATCAAATCAATAAAAAGTATAGTTTAAAAAACTCACCTTAATCACTCTTGTCAATCCTCGTAATGTATCTTTGACAACCATTAACGATTGAATAAATCCAAGAACTTTATAATTCTGCAGCTCACTTATTGGTTTACTTAAAACTGAGATGTTACAATTCAAATGTCTATTATAAAGTTTCTCAGCTCTCTGTAAATATTTTCTCACTTTTTCTTTAATCATATTCTTTCTCTCTACATCCAAATCATTTTGAATTCCATTCATAAGATTTGAAATTCCTAATTTGTACTGCGTAAAAGCTTCCTCATATTCAGCAATAGCCTCATGACGAAAAGCTGCACTCATATGAGCAGCTGCAATTAAAATATACTGAGCAGAAAGATTGTCTCCTTTTGGTAAATCAGAACCATCATGAATTACTGTCATCTCGTCAGTAATTGCTTCCTCAGCGTTATCGACACAATCTGATTTTCTCTCTTGACTATTATTACTTTTGTGATTTCTTTCACTTTCGGAACTCACTTCTTGGATATTCTCGTAAGCTTTAACTTTCAAGTGATTTTTTGAATTAGTTTTGTAATCTGTGCAAATAAATTTTCTGAGCCCCTTGGCGAGACTTTGTGCATGTTGAGATCGACGAAATCCTTCAAGATTGTCAGTCCTAGATCCCCGATCATCTTCGGAGGTGTCAGAACTTATTGACTGAGAACAATCAATTTGATATCGATCTAGATGACTGCTTTCAAAAAATTTCACAAAAACATCACTTGAATAAAGAGATGAATGTTTAGCTACGAAAGCTAATAGTCTAAGTGCACAGTCTTTTCTCTCCTCAATTACTTCAGTTTCAAAACGACCAAAAAATCGTGGCTTCGAAAGAGACGGAAAGGATTCCTTGCTTTCGAGACTTAAATATAAACTGTTCAATGCTGTATGCAATTTTCGAAAATCGCTGTAACGTTTCCAAACTGATATTTTTGAAACAATATCTGGTGAAGTTTTCATAAGTAACTGTAAAAAAACACATATTTAAAATTTTAAAAATTGCATAAAATATATTGAAAAATTTTTGTAAAATAAATTGAAAACTTCAGAAAAGACTCAAGAGTGAAGTAAAACTCAAGAGTTACTGACAGATTTAGTTTAAAATAGGAACATACTTAAAACTTGGAAAAATCAATTTCTTGTTATAGGTAAAGAAGATGATATAAGGGTTAAAACTATTTTTTTGGTACTAAAAAAACCTCTAAAATTACAATAAAATGTGTAAGCTGTTTTAGTTATATATTTTAGAGAATAATTTAATTCTTTTAACAAATTTTATAAAGAGATTACAAAATTTTTTACGAATTGTATGAAATATAAATGCTATAATTGGAAACATTTTATTATTTGAAATAAATGAATTGTGTCAAAAGATTTATTAAAATTTTAGAAAATAATTGAATTCTTTGGACAAAATTAGCGAAAATAACTACAACTACAAAAATGCTCTTATAGGTTGAAGAAAGCGCGATAATTTAAAATGCTCTATATAAGACTATTAGAATACAGAAAAAAACGAGAGTAAAAATATTCTTTTATTGAATAATTAATTTAACTCTAATTAACAATAATAATAACAAACATTCTTATTATTAAAGTATAATTAAAGAATAAAAATATTTGTTCTTAAATATCTTGTCTATGCAACTAAAGAGGTTAATTTAGAGGTTTGTTTCTCACAATCAAAGCTATAAAAATATGTATGAACGCGTACGGGTAAATTATTTTTGTTGATGCTACGTGTAAGTTATTGAGTATTAAAACTGACGTATACTTAATAATTGAACATTTTCCCTTAAAAAATATTTTTAATTTATCATTCAAAATTTATAATTTTTTATTGTAATTTATTTTTATTTATAATTATTAAGATGTTAAAAATATTTTCATTTTATTGTTCAAGAAAAAATTGAGTTTCAACAGTCCCATATAACCTAGTGGCTAGAATACTATTCCGCTTTGAGCGTCGATAGAGTATAGACGTGCACAAACACAGTAGATAATCACAGTATTATACATATTAATATATATATATATATATATATATATATATATATATATATTATAGTGATTATTATCAATAATAAAATCAGTGGTACCTAATTAATACAGAATTTCTAAAAATAAAAATAAAGTGATAATAAATCTATAAACAGTAAATAATAGTGAATATATTCGAACGCGTACCCCGGCGTGGCAACAGACACGCGGAGATGCCACAAATAAACCAAGAATATACACAGGAAAAAATGGAATAAAATGTTGATTACAAATAATCAACTGAATCCAAACGAACAAATCTAATATCTATAGATGAGAAAAATATAATAATTATTTCTCTGAATAAAAACAAAACCGATAATAACAAAAATCCATTAAGTGATAGTCTAAAACTAGGAATTAAAAAAGTGCTAGAAACCGAATTATTGAACAATCACGCTAACCAAAGTGATAATAACAGAAGAATTCGCAAAGCATTGAAAAGATTGAACTCAAGCCCAAATGCAACAAATAAACCGACAAACAACTCTCAAAACTAGCCAGCAGAGGGAGTCAAAGAATAAACCCAAGCAAGCTAGCGACACCTATAACAAAAATGACAACTCAAGCGAAAAAGTAAACAACGAAGATGGCAAGCAATCAAGATTTCCCTCTCCAAACAAATTCAAAAAATTGTCTACAATAGTAACCCAGTAAAAAAGGATTTTTTGATATATCATTTTGGACAATTGAGCAAGCCGTCTGCTCAATTGTCCAAACGGCATTTGGACAATTGGACTGGTTCCTCTATTATCCGATACATTGGTTCCAATCATCCCAAATGTTTTTCGTGGCTAAAAAACTGCAGAATTAAGAAAAAAAGTACTGAAATGTTACAGAAACTTGAGAGAATTCTTAATTCCAGACAAATACATAAAAATTAGTTATAAAAATACGTCGAGTGAGGAAAAATAACAAGATTTCTAAAATATCACTTTTTAACTGACAGTGCAATGCTGTACTTGGAATTTAGTTGGTAAAGAAGTGAGGATTCTGATAAAGAAAAACACTTCATTATCCACTCTCAATACTTATTATTTCTTGTGCTGCACTATTTCATGTTTCTTTAAATAATTTTATTCACTTCTAAATCATATATTTTTTCTTTAACATATTGTTTTTATTTTTAATAATTTATTATAATTTTTAAATATTTCATTATGTAGTACGTATATCATTTGAAATATTAAAATTCACACTTCATTGAAATATTTTTTTTAATTTTATTCATTTCCCTTCGAAATAAATAAGTAATTTATATATTAATTATAATAAATTAATTTTGTAATATTATACAAATACCTAATTTAATTTACAATTTTCAATATTTTATTTTGCTGAATTATATCTTTTTTAAAATTAGAAACCGAAATCTACAATTATATATTACCACATGAGGAGTATTGAGAGTGGATAATGAAGTGTTTTTCTTTATCAGAATCCTCACTTCTTTACCAACTAAATTCCAAGTACAGCATTGCACTGTCAGTTAAAAAGTGATATTTTAGAAATCTTGTTATTTTTCCTCACTCGACGTATTTTTATAACTAATTTTTATGTATTTGTCTGGAATTAAGAATTCTCTCAAGTTTCTGTAATATTTCAGTACTTTTTTTCTTAATTCTGCAGTTTTTTAGCCACGAAAAACATTTGGGATGATTGGACCCAATGTATCGGATAATAGAGGAACCAGTCCAATTGTCCAAATGCCGTTTGGACAATTGAGCAGACGGCTTGCTCAATTGTCCAAAATGATATATCAAAAAATCCTTTTTTACTGGGAAACGATCACAACGAGGAGAAAATAATTGAAACGCCTGGACCCAAACGCCAACAGCAAAGAATGGGGAAAAATCTACAAAATCATTTCAATGGCGAAAAAAGGATGATGATGTCAGTGTAACAGACGAAAACATGGACTTCGAATCTGAAGAAGAGGACAACATGGACGGTGAGAAGCAAAATGAACGCAAAGAAAAAGGTAAACCAGTAAATGCGAAAAATCTACCAATGTACTTATTTGGTATTAACACCAAAACTGCGATAGAAGTATTCAGCTTTGGCTTTGAAAGTATTTACTCGCGCTCCTGAAGAGGAAAAAATATTGTCATTTTTATTAAAAGGCATATATGGCGATTTCTCAGAAAACGAAATAAACTCTGAACTTAAAAAATTAAATATCGATCAAGTGGATACAATTAAAGTAGAGAAGAAACAAATAACACAGTAAAAAATGCTATTGACACTTTCAAAAATGAAATTGAAAATGACTACAGACAAAATAAAACTCTTATTGATGTTAGTACTGAAAATCCTGCCTCTGAACCCAAATTTGAAGAAGACAAATACTTTTTTGTTCTGTCTATACTCTAAAAATAGTTTTAAAATATCTGTAGGTGTCGACGGAATTTCAAATATAGCGTTACGTAATCTCCGATTGTCAAAAAAAAAATAAAACTGGTGCCTCCCTAGGAGATTTTAGACCAATCAGCTTATTGCCTAATATTGGGAAACTGTTCGAAGTTTTTCGGAACAAGTCGATAAACAGACATTGTGATAAGGAAAACATTCTTCCAGATACCCAGTTTGGCTTTCGCTATAAACATTCATCAGTTCACGCGATTAACAAATTTGTCTCGGACATATGTTGAGCATTAAATAATAAAGAATTTGTAGGTGCATGTCTCATCGATCTTGAAAAAGCATTCGATACCGTTTGGCTAGATGGGCTGTTCTATAAATTACTAACAAAAATTTCCCAAATATTTTATAAAAATACTATGGAACTCGTTAAGAAACAGAAAATTATTTGTGGAAGATAACGAGCTAAAGTCAAATTTAATTTTAGAACTAAAACAAGGCCTTCAGCAGGGAGCGGTAAATTCGCCCATACTGTTTAACATATATATTTGCGAATCTTCATCAGCATTTGGGTTATTGGACTCTCCAAATAAAAAAAACATAGCATTCACTGACGACTTAATTATATATGTAAAAGGGAAATCCCCTTCAGAAGTCCAAATTATTTTACAAGATCTATTCGACAAATTATTATAATATTTTGATACATGGCAACTTACTTGTAATACCAACAAGTGTGAGACCATACTCTTTCGACCAAATGTAAATGAAGTACACAAAAAATATTGTAAAATGTGGCGAGAATTTAAAATCAATACACCAAACGACCGATCTGTATATTTAGAACACAAAAATATTGCTAAGTATTTGGGAATGTGGTTAGATAGCAAACTGAAATTTAATCAACATATAAACATTGCCGTCGATAAAGACAAAAAAGTGTATTTTAATGTTAATAATTTATTTCATTCGAGACATTTAAACTCTCTAAAGTCAAAATTCTATGCTACATGCTTTTAGCTAGACCTGTTGTAACTTATTGCTGACCAACATGGTTCAATATATCGCCATTAACCATGGAATTGCTTCGAAAATTTGAAAGAAATTGCTTGAGGGCATGCTTACAAATGTATAGAACTCTCGAAACAAACTTTAAAAAATTTTATATCTGCAAAAAACTTTACGTTAAAGCCAATATAACTAGAATATTAAAAGTCTTTAATTGGATTTTAATTTAGGATTTATTGTACGAGGTCATCATATGTTTACTGTAGGGATAGATGTAGATACACGAGCTTATTATACATCAGTAACTATAATAATTGCTGTTTCTACAGGCATTAAAGTTTTCAGATGATTAGCTACAATAATGGGGGTGAAAATAGTTTTTAGAATCATTATGATATGATGTGTTGGGTTTATTTTTTTATTAAAAACTTTCATATTAAAATTGACATGGGATCATGTGGCACAAGCATCAAACTTGCGCGTAAATTCGCTAACTTTTGAACCCTTTTTTCCAAATCCTTAATATTTTGATAAATGCCTAAAATCTGGCTACATTCCACCTGAAGCATTCACATATCTGGATAGTGAAGGATATTGTTTCGACGTGCGTCTCAATTTTTTTAGATTGTACATTTTCATGTTTAGTGCATAAAATCAAGATTTATATTTTTTAATTGTTTACATACTTAAATAATAAATTTAAGATTAACCTAAAATAACAAGGGTGAGGATTAAGGAAATTATAAACTCGAAATTTAAAAAAATATAATCTCCGGGTTCCATCTTTAAAAAATGCATAAAAGAGGAAAACATTTGTACTTTATATTGTCAAAATACGATTGAGAGGGACAATACTTAAGGCGATAACCTTTTTTTATTACTTTATTAGTCACCCAGCTCGAGGAGTGACCAGGTATCGTGAAGTTACGGCTACCGACCAGCTTGTGGTCACCCTTAGGATCTCGAAAGAGGCTTGCGAATGACAAGATGACAGAATACTTGTCTACCACCGACAAATAACCACTAATAGTTTGTAATTTCATGATTGTAATAAACATCAGTAAAAAGTTACATGGATTCTCTATTTTTTCAAGACTCCTTTTCCACAAAATAGTAAAAAGTTGAAGAAACCAATTTTCAAATAAATTAAGGAAATCTCAAACGTATTCAAGTACAAAATCAACTTTCTTGATACAAAACAGATATATACAAAATAAGGGACATATTCCTATATTATATCATATCACCTGGGTGAATACTTTCACACATGGAAACTGAAATGTAATGTTGAAAAGTGTGAGACTATTCTCTTTAGACTCAAAGCTAAAGAAATGTCTTCCAAATAGATTAAAATATGGTGTGAATTCAAAATTACCCCAAAAAATAACAATGATTCCTTGGGACAAAAGAAGTGCGTAAAATACTTAGGCGTATGGATAGACGACAAGTAAAATTTACCCGAAAATTGAAAAATAAGTTCAATGAGGCAAGAGCATCATTTTTTAGCAATAGGAAACTCTTTTTTAAAAAAACTAAATAAAGTAAAATTAAAATTAAAATTAAAAAATAAAGTAAAGTAAAATTACTCTGTTATGTTCTATTAGTTAGACCACATTTAACGTACTCGTGCCAAAACTGGTACAATATCAGCGCAGAACAAATGGAAGAACTAAGAAAATTTGAAAGACAATGCATTAGAGTCTGCCTTAATATAATGCGATCACCAGAAACGGCATATAAAAAAGAACCACCACAAAAATAGTACACAGCAAAGTAAAAAAATCCCGCAAATAGACACTTTTATATTGAAATTAATAAGAAATCACATCCAAACATCAATAAAAATAACAAGCAATAATTTTATTAAAAACCTCTACCACAAAAATCAAGAGTACAGTTAAAACAATCACATACAGGCCGTTAAACCAAAACGAACACAACGCAAATGAAACAGAATTAAAGTTTTCAACTTTACAAAATTGTGACAAAAAAGATTTATTAGAAAAATGCAAAAAAATATGAATGGCTGAATAACCAATTCTGGGTCGAATAAAAAGATAATATCGACGAGAGTTTCTTTTAAGTAAACCATACATAATTACTATTTCTGTCTTAACGGGACATTCCAGTTCAAAACAGGCAAAATGAAGGCTTTTTTGGGTATATATTATTAAAACAACTATGACATTTATTTAAAAAATTTCTTTGACATGTAATATATAATTTATTTAAGAATTTGTAACAAAATTTTTCTTCATTTTTATTTCTATAACAGATAAAATCAAAAACGAAATGACATTCTCTTCGTTTGATATTTGTTTAGATATTGTTACGTCAAAACAAGAAACCTTTTTAAATATACCTAACGTTCCTCATTTTTAATTAGTTTCATAAATGAATCTAATTTGGGGTGAGGATAAGTCAGTGAGCCTACTAAATGTTATGAGAGAATAATTTACTTAAAAACCAACAAAAAAGAAAAGAGTTGACTAAAATACAATGAGTACAAAATTATGAATTTTACTTAAAGAATAATGATTACTTGTTGTGTGATGATAATCTTGTGATCTTGAATTGTTTTGAGACGTAAAGGAGCTCGAATTTTACTTAAAGAATAATGATTACTTGTTGTGTGATGATAATCTTGTGATCTTGAATTGTTTTGAGACGTAAAGGGGCCGCTAAACTGTTATCCTTAATGGTTGCTGTTGTTTACACTAATGAGATAGTGTATTGTATTCCAGAAAAATATCTGCTTGTCGCCTCTTGAGCAAATTTCGATGGTTCGTTTGGTATGCGTTGTTTCAGTATTAGACTTTTGTATGCACTCGAATTTATTTCCAAGTTATATTTTGGAAATTTATATTTTAAAAACTGATGTATATTCAAACTAATATTTGGAGAAATAGTTCACTTTTATCATTGCACGTTCAAGATTAATACTTGTAGTTCACTTTTAATTAATGTTCAAAATTAATAGTTGGAGTTCACTTTTAAATAATATTCAAAATTATTATTTAGAGTTCTCTTTTAAATACTGTTCAAAATTAATACTTGGAGTATACTTTTAATAATATTCAAAAGTATTGCTTGGATGTTGATTTGAAATTGATTTCAAAATTAATACTTGGGGAAACAGTTCACTTCTAACGTTGTACTTTGAAGATTCACTTTCAAATAATAATACTGGACAATGTTCACTTGTTCGCAGGTAGATCCGGACTAATTGATTTCCAAAAAATTATTCTCCGATCTAACCAGAAATTGTCTCCCTTTTTATAAGAAAACATTCCTCATGAGTGTAATGCTTTGAAATCAGGCACGTGTAGATATTGGTTTAAGTGGGAGTAACGGGCGACTGTTGGTCCTCCTCGATTTGGGAATTGTGTAAAAAAACTGCTAGGCTGAGAGGGGACAGATGATTTTCCTCTTGTTTGAATTTTTGTTCGTCGCTTGTTTACATAATCTTCTCTCTCTAATATTATCTTCACTCGCTTGTCAAAATTTGTTAGAAAGGTCATGTTTTTGATGCGCTATCATTATTCTTTTTACATGAACTAGAATATTACTCTTTTCTCGTATATTTGTTACAATTTGTATTTTGTTTTAAAATATATAATAACCATTGCCGTATGTTAAAAATGTGCAGAATAAAATAATATAAAATACAATAATAATATAAGTAGAATACAATAAAAAAATACATGCATAAATATTATATTGAAATTAGGTAAATTAACCAGAAGTTACGAACGTAACAATGTGGAACCTCAAAAAAGTGGAATTTTCTCCCCCCCCCCCTTTTTAGAGTACTTTACCCTCAAAATATCCCAAAAAGGTGTTTTTATTCAGAATTTCTCTTATAAAAAAGGGGAGTTCGAAATTTTCCAGTTTTTGAGGTTCCATTTATAGGAATGATGATGCTGAATCAAAAGCCGTTTGATTTTTTAAAATCGCTTTAGACACTATAAGAAATCCGAAAATAAAAACAAAAAAAATTGATTTTTTTGACATTTTGAACTGGAATGTCCCCTTAAATACAAACACACAATTAGTTAAAACATAAAAATTCTAACCACTTCAAAAATTAAAATTTCAAATTTTTGACCATCCTATATATTTTAAAGTTTAAAATGGTGCAGGGAAAAAAATATAACCTACTTTAATCATTCAAATTTGAAGGGGTCAACGTTGGGGGTGGTGCCTCCCCTTAAAGACCATACGGGTTCGTCTTACTTCTTACTGTCGAAGGTTTCTCAACGCTTTTTTTCTAATTTTATTATATAATTTTTTTTAAATTAATTTTTCTTTCTATACCCAAATAGCACGTAACCTAATCAAAAAGTAAGTGAAGCGTCGTTGCACTACACCGCGCCAATATATAAGTTTGTTTATAATTATTTAAATAAATGTCGCTCAAAGATTTTCTCAACGGATTTTGATTTCTTATAGTCTTAATTCTACCTATGTTGACATTTTTAGAAAATTTTTTAACCGCGCAGAACATTAGAAAAGATAATTTGGGTATAACAAAGTTATTTATTGATTTATTTAAATCGGTTCATTTATTTTGGAGAAAGAAAATTTTGTTTAAAAAGTTGCAAAAAATTCATTTTGCAATAACTTTAACAAAAAAATATTTTTATTTCTGTTTTTTTGGTAAACACTTTTTTTCGACATTTCGATTAAAAAAATACTTTTTATTTTTCGTGAAAATTTCACGAATTCTAAACTTAAATATTTATTTTATACAAATGTTTATAAAAATGTTTATAATATTGTTCAATAATATTGAAGAATTATATTTCATGGTAAAGTTTGCTGAAGTAATAAGAAGGTCTTTAGAAAAAAAAACAAATGCTTTTGAGGTACAAACGACTCCAAAATCGGACTTTGTTTATAAAGTTGTGTATGATATTGTCAAATAATGTTGTACAACAATTTTTATTGTTAAGATTGTTAAACAATATTCAATGATAATTAATTATTTTTGTGTTCACTATAAGTGTGGTAAAAAAAGACTTTATGAGAAAAAACTAACGTTTTTAAACCAGTCTTCTGTCTAACATTTAACAATATTATAAATAAATTACAATTTTAGAACCGATAATAATATCAAAAAAAATTTACAATAAAATTAGAAATAATATAAATAAAAAAATTCCAATAAAAAATAAAAAAAAATTTCCCATACCGGGAATCGAACCCGAGCCTCCTGGGTGAAAGCCAGGTATCCTAGCCACTTTTTTTTTTTTTTTTTTTAACAACAACTTTATTTACAGAAACATTAAAATACATATATAAATACAAATACAATGATATATATTTATAATGGGAACGGATGAAGTGTTGTGATGAAACCGTTCGACAATGAGAAGTACGACGAACCTGTATGGTCCTTGAGTATAGACTCTCGCAGGTATAACATGTTATTGTGATAGATATTAATTATAAATTATATTTTTAGTTGTAACGAATATATATGAGTGTAGACATTTTAATAGTGTTTATTTAGGCAGAAACGTAATTGTAAGAAAAAAAAAATAAAAACTGCCTTGTATATTTTTGTTTTTGGTTTTGTGATAAATATTTTATTTGTCTTTATTCATTAGTCCAAAATTGCTCATTGAGCCAATCGAAATCTCGCTTTCGCTTTTCCCGCGAATCCTTTTTGTCGCAATTTGGTAAGTTCATTGTATATTTTACGTCTATATCATTAGGATTACATACCTCTCTTGGGTTATAAGTTATAGTTCTGACAATGGCGTGTCTTTTAATATGATAAAAATAAGGGATATTTTTTATATCTTGTATGTATCCCTTATAGTCTAAGAAAATGAAGGTTTCGTGCGGAATGTAGCCAGACGATAGAGTTTGCTTGTAATATTCGATGTTTTTGTGGTATAATTTTGATATGTAGTTATTCTTTAATTCTATGGCTTTTTTTATATGTTGTCTAATTAATTTAATTATGAAAATGTCTATTCGAGTTAATTTTGCGTTATTGTAAATTGTTTTTGTCGATGTTCTTTTTTGATAATTTGATTCCCGCTCCCTGTTTAAATTTAGGCAGACCCTCAAGCACTGTCTCTCGAATACCCTTATTTTTTCCATTTGGACCGCACTTAAATTGAACCAGTTTTGGCATGCGTAAGTATAATGCGGTCTCACTAACAGAATATAGCACAGCACTTTGACTTTTTTGTTCAGCATTTTCGAATAAAACAATTTACTGTTACTAAAGAATGTGGCTCGAGCTTTGCTTATCATGTTTTTAAATTGAGTTGTGAATTTGAGTTGTTCATCGATCATTGTACCTAGGTATTTGACGCATGTTTTATGTTTTAAAGGCTCTTTTTCTTCTTCGGGTTTTATATTGAAATCACGCCAGACTTTTAGGTATTTTGTTTTGACCTCGGACATTTTGGGTCTGAATAAAATGGTTTCGCATTTTTCTATGTTGCATTTTAATTTCCAAGTATGGAAGTAATTTAAAACATTTCGAAACAATTTTTCCAGCCCGATTCTAAGTGTCTCAAGGTTTGGATTTGACATATATATAATTATGTCGTCCGCGAACGCGATACCTTTTATTTTAGGGTTATCATTTATACCGAATAATGTTAATAAATCATATATAAATATGTTAAAAAGTATCGGGGAGTTGACGGCTCCTTGTTGAAGCCCGTCTTTTAATTCAAATATACTACTCGCGTCACCCTTACCGTTGATTACCAAGAATTTTTTTCCGCGGAGCATATTCCACAATATTCTTAGAAGGTGTAGCTGGTATTTTTTTAGCATTTTAAAAAATATGCCTTCGATATTTACCGTATCGAAGGCCTTTTCCAAATCTATTAGACAGGCTCCAACAAATTCACCTTTATTTAGTGCTTCGCACACGTCTGATTGGAGCTTGCTTATAGCATGCACAGTCGAATGTTCGTGTCGGAATCCGAATTGTGAATCGTGAATTATATTATTTTCGAAGGTAAATTTAGCTATTGCTTTATTCACTACGATTTCAAAAACTTTGCTAGTATTGGGAAGTAGACTAATTGGCCTATAATCTGCAACTTGATCGCCTTTTTTGTTTTTTTTTATTATAGGGCAAACTTTCGCTGTTTTCCACATTTCGGGAAAGTATCCATTATTCAACATGTTATTAAATAACACTGTCAAATTTATGATCGTTCTTATATGAAGATGTTTTAGCGCTAGATTGGGAATGCCGTCGATGCCCGTGGATTTTTTATTTCTTAACTTTTTCAATACAAAAATTAATAAGTCTGTGTTGCAAAAAAAGTTGTTGTCTTCTTCAAAGGTGGGATTTAAAGCCGAGTTAGTGTCGTTGAATTCTACTAGATATTTTTTATATTTTTCGTCGTTTTTTAATTGTGATTCCATTTCTGATACACGTTTAGTTATTATATTATCTAGGGCCGGTTTGCCTAGATTATGATTTTGAATGTTAACGCTTGCGAAATGAGCACCTATTATATTTAAAATGTCTGTGGGTTGATCAAGTATATAGTTGTTTTGCCCGTCCTTGGTCAGATTGTTTACGTTAATGCTAGTGTCATCTAATAGTTTATATTTATTTTGTGGGATTTTTAAAATTGAACTATTTTGTCTACTCTGGAATCTAAATATTTTATTTATTTCTGGGAATAATTCTTTGCTATTTTTCGTACTAATTGCCTTAATTCTATTTTTCCAATAATTACTAATCGATATGGCAAGCTCTTTATGAATTTTTTTATTATTTTCCTTTATTAAATACTCATACCACCCGATTTCCTCGTCATTATTACCTTTTCTTTTTAATTTAAATAGATTAGTTACTAATTTACTTTTTATTTTTTGGAGTTTATTTATTCTAGGGTTCGTATATTTTTTAAACGAGTCTTTTTTTTTATATCTGGGTACTGCATGTTTAATTGCTTGCTGTATGAGGGTATTAAAATCAGTTAAGTGAGAATCTATTTCGTTATTAGTTAGGTTGTTATTATTTGGTATGGGAACCGCGTTTTCTTTTAGGAATTCCTGAAAGGCTTCCCAGTCTGCTTTAGCGAAGTTGAATTCATGTTCTTTAGAGTTTTCGATTATTATTTTTAGTTCATTGGGAAGTTCTATTGTGAAAGTAATACCTCTATGATCGCTATCGAAGGGGAAAACCTTCAGTTTGTCTTCCCTCAGATTTGTGATATCCAATCTGCTATCACATATGGCCAAATCGAGAAAAGCTTTGCTTCTTGGAAACGTGGGTTTCTCAGGACCATATAGGCAATTTCGATATGTGAATTCATTCTCTTCAATCCAGTTTGATAAGTATATTCCTCTGTGGTTTGAGGTATCAGACCATAGTGGATGCCTCGCGTTCAAATCCCCTGCTAAAACATACCAGCTGTTTGTGTCCTGTAATTTAAGTTCGTTAAATACTATATCAAGGTCGTCAATAAAGTTTCTGTTCGATTCTCTAGGTGCATATGCACTAATAATAAATAATTTTTTATTTTTTTGTAATTTAATTTGTATGATCGATACTTCAAGGATTTTGAGTTTATTTTTTATTGCAATTGTTGAAAATTTAATATTGTTTTTGATTAATAATGCTGTTCCCCCTCCACTATCAGTTTCTCTATCATTTCTTACTATGCTATAATCTGCTAGCGTAAAATGGTGTCTATTATTAAGTTTTGTTTCGGAGATCAATGCTATATCAGGTTTTAATTTTTTTAATGTATTCGCTAAACTCTGTCGTCTGGCATTTGTAATTATAGAATTTACGTTGATTGCTATAACTTTTAGTCTACTCTGTTCTTTGTTGTTTAAATTGTTGTCCGTATTAGACATATTCGATGTTTAATTTTTCACAAGTGACTTTTGTCATCTCTATATTTTTATCAAGTTTTTCATTTATTTTTATTAGTTCAAAAGAAAAGAAATTGAGTATTTCGTTTTTGAATTTGTCTAATACGGATCCCAATTTTTCTTCTATTTCGTTGCTTTCTACATTCATTTCATTTTCATTGTTATTTACATTTATGTTTAACAAATCTTTTTTTGTTGCGTTTGCGAATGATACACCTGTTTTTATTTTGTTTGTTAGATGTTGCATTTTTCTTTCTTTTTTTTGGTTTATTTCGATTTTTTTGTCATTTATCTTTTTTGACATTTCAACTAGTGTTGGACAGCCTCTGAAGGAGGCAGGGTGACCTGGTTTATTACAATTTATACAGAAGACATCATCGGATTGATTTACAAAAGTACATTCACCTGGTTTGTGATCGTTTGGACATTTTACACATCTAAATGGCCTTCCGCAAAATTTCGCCACATGTCCTAGTCGTTGACAGTTCCAACATTGAACACTATTTTTTCGTCTAATTCTTTCCCATTTAATTTTTTGGTAAGCTAATTTGTTTATTTTTAATAGATTTCCGATTTTACTTTTACCAGTAGTTTGTACTAGGAACGCGTCCCCCCCTCTTTTAGCTTTAAAGAATTCCTTCGTATTAATTTTTTTTACCTTAATTATATCCACCTGATCAATATTCAACTCTTTAAGTTCAGACGTTATTTCATTTTCTGAAAAATCGCCATCTATTCCCTTTAGTAAGAAAGACAATATTTTCTCCTCTTTAGGAGCGCGAGTAAACACTTCTATTTTTTTTTCTTTTAATACATTAAAAACTGTATGAAAATCATTTTTGTTTTCGAGTTTTAATTCTAGTTTGTTATTACCCAACGATTTTAAAGAAAAATTTTTGTTACCTGTGATGGAGCTGACTATTTCAATCGCATTTTTGATGTTAATACCAAATAAGTACATTGGTAGATTTTTCGCATTTACTGGTTTACCTTTTTCTTTGCGTTCATTTTGCTTCTCACCGTCCATGTTGTCCTCTTCTTCAGATTCGAAGTCCATGTTTTCGTCTGTTACACTGACATCATCATCCTTTTTTCGCCATTGAAATGATTTTGTAGATTTTTTCCCATTATTTGCTGTTGGCGTTTGGGTCCAGGCGTTTCAATTATTTTCTCCTCGTTGTGATCGTTTCCCAGTAAAAAAGGATTTTTTGATATATCATTTTGGACAATTGAGCAAGCCGTCTGCTCAATTGTCCAAACGGCATTTGGACAATTGGACTGGTTCCTCTATTATCCGATACATTGGGTCCAATCATCCCAAATGTTTTTCGTGGCTAAAAAACTGCAGAATTAAGAAAAAAAGTACTGAAATGTTACAGAAACTTGAGAGAATTCTTAATTTTAGACAAATACATAAAAATTAGTTATAAAAATACGTCGAGTGAGGAAAAATAACAAGATTTCTAAAATATCACTTTTTAACTGACAGTGCAATGCTGTACTTGGAATTTAGTTGGTAAAGAAGTGAGGATTCTGATAAAGAAAAACACTTCATTATCCACTCTCAATACTTATTATTTCTTGTGCTGCACTATTTCATGTTTCTTTAAATAATTTTATTCACTTCTAAATCATATATTTTTTCTTTAACATATTGTTTTTATTTTTAATAATTTATTATAATTTTTAAATATTTCATTATGTAGTACGTATATCATTTGAAATATTAAAATTCACACTTCATTGAAATATTTTTTTTAATTTTATTCATTTCCCTTAGAAATAAATAAGTAATTTATATATTAATTATAATAAATTAATTTTGTAATATTATACAAAAACCTAATTTAATTTACAATTTTCAATATTTTATTTTGCTGAATTATATCTTTTTTAAAATGAGAAACCGAAATCTACAATTATATATTACCACATGAGGAGTATTGAGAGTGGATAATGAAGTGTTTTTCTTTATCAGAATCCTCACTTCTTTACCAACTAAATTCCAAGTACAGCATTGCACTGTCAGTTAAAAAGTGATATTTTAGAAATCTTGTTATTTTTCCTCACTCGACGTATTTTTATAACTAATTTTTATGTATTTGTCTGGAATTAAGAATTCTCTCAAGTTTCTGTAACATTTCAGTACTTTTTTTCTTAATTCTGCAGTTTTTTAGCCACGAAAAACATTTGGGATGATTGGACCCAATGTATCGGATAATAGAGGAACCAGTCCAATTGTCCAAATGCCGTTTGGACAATTGAGCAGACGGCTTGCTCAATTGTCCAAAATGATATATCAAAAAATCCTTTTTTACTGGGAAACGATCACAACGAGGAGAAAATAATTGAAACGCCTGGACCCAAACGCCAACAGCAAAGAATGGGAAAAAATCTACAAAATCATTTCAATGGCGAAAAAAGGATGATGATGTCAGTGTAACAGACGAAAACATGGACTTCGAATCTGAAGAAGAGGACAACATGGACGGTGAGAAGCAAAATGAACGCAAAGAAAAAGGTAAACCAGTAAATGCGAAAAATCTACCAATGTACTTATTTGGTATTAACACCAAAACTGCGATAGAAGTATTCAGCTTTGGCTTTGAAAGTATTTACTCGCGCTCCTGAAGAGGAAAAAATATTGTCATTTTTATTAAAAGGCATATATGGCGATTTCTCAGAAAACGAAATAAACTCTGAACTTAAAGAATTAAATATCGATCAAGTGGATACAATTAAAGTAGAGAAGAAACAAATAACACAGTAAAAAATGCTATTGACACTTTCAAAAATGAAATTGAAAATGACTACAGACAAAATAAAACTCTTATTGATGTTAGTACTGAAAATCCTGCCTCTGAACCCAAATTTGAAGAAGACAAATACTTTTTTGTTCTGTCTATACTCTAAAAATAGTTTTAAAAAATCTGTAGGTGTCGACGGAATTTCAAATATAGCGTTACGTAATCTCCGATTGTCAAAAAAAAAATAAAACTGGTGCCTCCCTAGGAGATTTTAGACCAATCAGCTTATTGCCTAATATTGGGAAACTGTTCGAAGTTTTTCTGAACAAGTCGATAAACAGACATTGTGATAAGGAAAACATTCTTCCAGATACCCAGTTTGGCTTTCGCTATAAACATTCATCAGTTCACGCGATTAACAAATTTGTCTCGGACATATGTTGAGCATTAAATAATAAAGAATTTGTAGGTGCATGTCTCATCGATCTTGAAAAAGCATTCGATACCGTTTGGCTAGATGGGCTGTTCTATAAATTACTAACAAAAATTTCCCAAATATTTTATAAAAATACTATGGAACTCGTTAAGAAACAGAAAATTATTTGTGGAAGATAACGAGCTAAAGTCAAATTTAATTTTAGAACTAAAACAAGGCCTTCAGCAGGGAGCGGTAAATTCGCCCATACTGTTTAACATATATATTTGCGAATCTTCATCAGCATTTGGGTTATTGGACTCTCCAAATAAAAAAAACATAGCATTCACTGACGACTTAATTATATATGTAAAAGGGAAATCCCCTTCAGAAGTCCAAATTATTTTACAAGATCTATTCGACAAATTATTATAATATTTTGATACATGGCAACTTACTTGTAATACCAACAAGTGTGAGACCATACTCTTTCGACCAAATGTAAATGAAGTACACAAAAAATATTGTAAAATGTGGCGAGAATTTAAAATCAATACACCAAACGACCGATCTGTATATTTAGAACACAAAAATATTGCTAAGTATTTGGGAATGTGGTTAGATAGCAAACTGAAATTTAATCAACATATAAACATTGCCGTCGATAAAGACAAAAAAGTGTATTTTAATGTTAATAATTTATTTCATTCGAGACATTTAAACTCTCTAAAGTCAAAATTCTATGCTACATGCTTTTAGCTAGACCTGTTGTAACTTATTGCTGACCAACATGGTTCAATATATCGCCATTAACCATGGAATTGCTTCGAAAATTTGAAAGAAATTGCTTGAGGGCATGCTTACAAATGTATAGAACTCTCGAAACAAACTTTAAAAAATTTTATATCTGCAAAAAACTTTACGTTAAAGCCAATATAACTAGAATATTAAAAGTCTTTAATTGGATTTTAATTTAGGATTTATTATACGAGGTCATCATATGTTTACTGTAGGGATAGATGTAGATACACGAGCTTATTATACATCAGTAACTATAATAATTGCTGTTTCTACAGGCATTAAAGTTTTCAGATGATTAGCTACAATAATGGGGGTGAAAATAGATTTTAGAATCATTATGATATGATGTGTTGGGTTTATTTTTTTATTAAAAACTTTCATATTAAAATTGACATGGGATCATGTGGCACAAGCATCAAACTTGCGCGTAAATTCGCTAACTTTTGAACCCTTTTTTCCAAATTCTTAATATTTTGATAAATGCCTAAAATCTGGCTACATTCCACCTGAAGCATTCACATATCTGGATAGTGAAGGATATTGTTTCGACGTGCGTCTCAATTTTTTTAGATTGTACATTTTCATGTTTAGTGCATAAAATCAAGATTTATATTTTTTTAATTGTTTACATACTTAAATAATAAATTTAAGATTAACCTAAAATAACAAGGGTGAGGATTAAGGAAATTATAAACTCGAAATTTAAAAAAATATAATCTCCGGGTTCCATCTTTAAAAAATGCATAAAAGAGGAAAACATTTGTACTTTATATTGTCAAAATACGATTGAGAGGGACAATACTTAAGGCGGTAACCTTTTTTTATTACTTTATTAGTCACCCAGCTCGAGGAGTGACCAGGTATCGTGAAGTTACGGCTACCGACCAGCTTGTGGTCACCCTTAGGATCTCGAAAGAGGCTTGCGAATGACAAGATGACAGAATACTTGTCTACCACCGACAAATAACCACTAATAGTTTGTAATTTCATGATTGTAATAAACATCAGTAAAAAGTTACATGGATTCTCTATTTTTTCAAGACTCCTTTTCCACAAAATAGTAAAAAGTTGAAGAAACCAATTTTCAAATAAATTAAGGAAATCTCAAACGTATTCAAGTACAAAATCAACTTTCTTGATACAAAACAGATATATACAAAATAAGATATATTATATCATATCACCTGGGTGAATACTTTCACACATGGAAACTGAAATGTAATGTTGAAAAGTGTGAGACTATTCTCTTTAGACTCAAAGCTAAAGAAATGTCTTCCAAATAGATTAAAATATGGTGTGAATTCAAAATTACCCCAAAAAATAACAATGATTCCTTTGAACAAAAGAAGTGCGTAAAATACTTAGGCGTATGGATAGACAACAAGTAAAATTTACCCAAAAATTGAAAAATAAGTTCAATGAGGCAAGAGCATCATTTTTTAGCAATAGTAAACTCTTTTTAAAAAAACTAAATAAACAAGTAAAATTACTCTGTTATGTTCTATTAATTAGACCACATTTAACGTACTCGTGCCAAAACTGGTACAATATCAGCGCAGTACAAATGGAAAAACTAAGAAAATTTGAAAGACAATGCATTATAGTCTGCCTTAATATAATGCGATCACCAGAAACGGCATATAAAAAAGAACCACCACAAAAATAGTATACAGCAAAGTAAAAAAAATCCCGCGAATAGACACTTTTATATTGAAATTAATAAGAAATCACATCCAAACATCAATAAAAATAACAAGCAATAATTTTATTAAAAACCTCTACCACAAAAATCAAGAGTACAGTTAAAACAATCACATACAGGCCGTTAAACCAAAACGAACACAACGCAAATGAAACAGAATTAAAGTTTTCAACTTTACAAAATTGTGACAAAAAAGATTTATTAGAAAAATGCAAAAAAATATGAATGGCTGAATAACCAATTCTGGGTCGAATAAAAAGATAATATCGACGAGACAGTTTTTTTTAAGTAAACCATACATAATTACTATTTCTGTCTTAAGGGGACATTCCAGTTCAAAACAGGCAAAATGAAGGCTTTTTGGGTATATATTATTAAAACAACTATGACATTTATTTAAAAAATTTCTTTGACATGTAATATATAATTTATTTAAGAATTTGTAACAAAATTTTTCTTCATTTTTATTTCTATAACAGATAAAATCAAAAACGAAATGACATTCTCTTCGTTTGATATTTGTTTAGATATTGTTACGTCAAAACAAGAAACCTTTTTAAATATACCTAACGTTCCTCATTTTTAATTAGTTTCATAAATGAATCTAATTTGGGGTGAGGATAAGTCAGTGAGCCTACTAAATGTTATGAGAGAATAATTTACTTAAAAACCAACAAAAAAGAAAAGAGTTGACTAAAATACAATGAGTACAAAATTATGAATTTTACTTAAAGAATAATGATTACTTGTTGTGTGATGATAATCTTGTAATCTGATCTTGAATTGTTTTGAGCACTAGACGTAAAGGGGCCGCTAAACTGTTATCCTTAATGGTTGCTGTCGTTTACACTAATAAGATAGTGTATTGTATTCCAGAAAAATATCTGCTTGTCCAGGCGGTTGTCGCCTCTTGAGCAAATTTCGATGGTTCGTTTGGTATGCGTTGTTTCAGTATTAGACTTTTGTATGCACTCGAATTTATTTCCAAGTTATATTTTGGAAATTTATATTTTAAAAACTGATGTATATTCAAATTAATATTTGGGGAAATAGTTCACTTTTATCATTGCACGTTCAAGATTAATACTTGCAGTTCACTTTTAATTAATGTTCAAAATTAATAGTTGGAGTTCACTTTTAAATAATATTCAAAATTATTATTTAGAGTTCTCTTTTAAATAATGTTCAAAATTAATACTTGGAGTTTACTTTTAATAATATTCAAAAGTAATACTTGGATGTTGATGTGAAATTGATTTCAAAATTAATACTTGGGGAAACAGTTCACTTCTAACGTTGTACTTTGAAGATTCACTTTCAAATAATAATACTGGACAATGTTCACTTGTTCGCAGGTAGATCCGGACTAATTGATTTCCAAAAAATTATTCTCCGATCTAACTAAAAATTGTCTCCTTTTTTATAAGAAAACATTCCTCATGAGTGTAATGCTTTGAAATCAGGCACGTGTATAGATATTGGTTTAAGTGGGAGTAACGGGCGACTGTTGGTCCTCCTCGATTTGGGAATTGTGTAAAAAAACTGCTAGGCTGAGAGGGGACAGATGATTTTCCTCTTGTTTGAATTTTTGTTCGTCGCTTGTTTACATAATCTTCTCTCTCTAATATTATCTTCACTCGCTTGTCAAAATTTGTTTGAAAGGTCATGTTTTTGATGCACTATCATTATTCTTTTCACATGAACTAAAATATTACTCTTTTCTCGTATATTTGTTACAATTTGTATTTTGTTTTAAAATATATAATAACCATTGCCGTATGTTAAAAATGTGCAGAATAAAATAATATAAAATACAATAATAATATAAGTAGAATACAATAAAAAAATACATGCATAAATATTATATTGAAATTAGGTAAATTAACTAGAAGTTACGGACGTAACAATGTGGAACCTCAAAAAAGTGGAATTTTCTTTCCCCCCCCTTTTTTTAGAGTAGCTTTTCCTCAAAATATCCCAAAAAGGTGTTTTTATTCAGAATTTCTCTTATGAAAAAGGGGAGTTCGAAATTTTCCAGTTTTTGAGGTTCCATTTATAGGAATGATGATGCTGAATCAAAAGCCGTTTGATTTTTTAAAATCGCTTTAGAAGAACTCGAAATATCACTCTTACCAGATCAAAAAAAGACATTTTTAAAAACGCATTTAAAGTTTATGTACATAAGTTTCGACATTATTTTTTAAAAATCATTGGATTTGCTTGAAAATCGTTACTCAGGGGTTTTTGAGGTCGCTAATTACGAATATGGAATCAGATTTTTTAAATTAAAAATGGCGGATACAATATGGTAGACGATAAAAAATTTCCTTTTCTGACATTTTGAATTTTGAAAATTTGATATCTAATTTGTGATCAGCAACACCAAACACATTTTTGTTTGTCTTTTTTAAAAAATGCAAATGAGAAAACATTTAAATCATTCAATTGTTTATCCGCATACAAAAACATCTTTGACATGGCGAAGAATAAAAATGTATAACTTTTGTTCTACTTCGAAGTTTGCAATAATATTTTAGGAGAGTATTCCTGACCCTATAAGAAATCCGAAAATAAAAACAAAAAAAAATCGATTTTTTGACATTTTGAACTGGAATGTCCCCTTAAATACAAACACACAATTAGTTAAAATATAAAAATTCTAACCACTTCAAAAATTAAAATTTCAAATTTTTGACCATCCTATATATTTTAAGGTTAAAAATGTTGACATTTTTAAAAAAATTATTAAACGCGCAGAACATTAGAAAAGATAATTTGGGTATAACAAAGTTATTTTTTGATTTATTTAAATCGGTTCATTTATTTTGGAGAAAGAAATTTTTTTTTAAAAAGTTGCAAAAAATTCATTTTGCAATAACTTTAACAAAAAAATATTTTTATTTCTGTTTTTTTGATAAACACTTTTTTCGACATTTCGAATAAAAAAATACTTTTTATTTTTCGTGAAAATTTCACGAATTCTAAACTTAAATATTTATTTTATACAAATGTTTATAATATTGTTCAATAATATTAAAGAATTATATTTCATGGTAAGGTTTGCTGAAGTAATAAGAAGGTCTTTAGAAAAAAAACAAATGCTTTTGAGGTACAAACGACTCCAAAATCGGACTTTGTTTATAAAGTTGTTTATAATATTGTCAAATAATGTTGTACAATAATTTTTATTATTAAGATTGTTAAACAATATTGAATGATAATTAATTATTTTTGTGTTCACTATAAGTGTGGTAAAAAAAGACTTTATGAGAAAAAACTAACGTTCTTAAACCAGTCTTCTGTCTAACATTTAACAATATTATAAACAAATTACAATTTTAGAACCAATAATGATATCAAAAAAAATTTACAATAAAATTAGAAAAAATATAAATAAAAAAATTCCAATAAAAAATAAAAAAAAATTTCCCATACCGGGAATCGAACCCGAGCCTCCTGGGTGAAAGCCAGGTATCCTAGCCACTAGACCATATGGGACTGTTGAAATTAAATTTTTTTTTGTACAATAAAAAGAAAATATTTTTAAAACATCTTCATATAAATAAATAATAATAAATTACAATGAAAATTATAAATTAAAAATATTTTCTAATGAATATAAATTATTTTTCACTGATGCCCTTACCCTAAACTTGATTTTCAGTGTTTTAACATTTTACTGATTTTTCCTTTAAAAATTATGAACAAAATATTAGAATAAATGTTAAATTTAAGAATCGATGATATTTTAAAGTAATGTTTTTTTTTTAAAATGTCGCTTTCAAAATTATTTCTATAACAACTTTAATATTTAAGAGGTTTAGTACTTAATTAAGCTTTATTATAATTAAGTGAATAAGTGAATGAAAGTTTTTCGTAATTTTTTCAATAAAAAACATAAAAGTTATAAATTATGGTTATTAGGTTATGTTATGTTAAAAAGATTATATGTATAGAAAATTCTTTGTTTATATTTTTTTTCTTACAATTCAAAATTGACTGGTCGATTTATAAGATTTTTAAAATATTAAATTCACATTTATCTTCACTTTTTTGTAAAATATTTATATCAGATTTTGAAAACTTATTCCCTAAATATAGAAATTGTTAGAAATCAATATCCATATACTTACAATAGACGTAACTTTGTAAATCGTAAAGCCCTTCTTATGACGATCTGTTTCGGTGATGACGAATCGTCTCACCCATTTTTCTTTGACAGGAGGCATTTTCAATAGATTTTGAATATTTTATTTAAATGTATTTGCAGAAGTGCTTCATTTTTAAATAAATTGACATGTTTATAAGTGAGGTTATAGCACAATGTTGAATTGGCAGAGTTTTTGAAGATAATGATTTATTTATTGCAGAGATAAATATTTCTATCCATAATCCATTTCAAACTTGTATTTGATGGTTAAAAAATATATTTTATATTAAATAAATATTTTTTTATGTTGACATCACACAAAAACACCATATCACAACAATAACCACAGTCTAACTCCGTAATCAATTGAAGTATTAAATTACTTTTTTCTGAAGGAATAATATTTAAATCGATAATAAAAGTCGTACTAGAAATCTAAATTTTTATTAAAATAAATTGAGCATAATATAATTGGATTTAAAATATTGAAATTTAATAAAGATTTCATTTATCTTCCGGTCAAATAAATTCACTTTCGAGATTTAAATGAATACAGAGTTTAATAAAAATAAGTGCGTAATCGATGTAAGAATAGTGTTTTTCTCAATTGTTTTTATTTATATAAATATGAAATTTATATTGATAAACAATTATTAACTTTTATGTATTTTAAAGAGTTCTTTTTTTTATATATAAAAGAGATTTAATAATTAAAGTGCAGATTTCTCATTTGAATTTGACTGAAATAGTAATTTCCTCTCAAAGTATTAAGGTACTACCACAGCTCCCTTCGATAACTGCCTGCGCAGGCGGAAAATTTAAATTCCATAAAGTAATATTTTACTTTTTCAAAGAAAATTATTATTATTTTAGGTATTAATATTATAATAAATAATAATAGCAATAGTTCTTCTTTTTATATTCAGTTTTAATAATAATTTTCTTTAAAAAAGTAATTGTTACTTTATGGAATTTAAATTTCCCGCCTTAAAGGAGTGTTAGGTGCCGAATTACCGTTCAATACGCAACTCTAGCAATCGCATCTGATTGGCCGGATTCTCATAAGTTTAATCCTTTAAGAAAAAAGCGGGAAGGTTTAAAATAATAAAAGGTTAAATAATAAAACAAAAATTACATATGAAGTGAATAAATACTAAAATAATTCAAAAAGAGATAAAAAGTGGGATGACATCTTTTGCTGAATACGCCCAACAAATTAATTTTTTGTAGATAATGTTACCGTAACTGAGAAATAGGGATTTAATGTTCTTTCTACAGTGGCGCCTCCATTGAAATTTGTAGTTTTCTACATGTACATTAACTGGTAATTTACAACCTACTATTCTACATGACTAACATATTTTACTATCTACAAATATTACTAATTTTGCCAAACACTTGCATTGAAATCCTTGTACTTGCTTTTTATAAGTAAAACGTAATTAAATTAAAATTTTTTGTTGTATTTTACTTATATGAATAAATATAAAGGAAAATTCTCTTAAAATAAAAGGATTTCTTTAAGTTTAAATAAGTAGATTATTTCTATTAAAATTTTTTTAAATTATTAAATTTCTGCTAAGTATTAAATTATTTACGAAAATAATTGAATTCTTCCGAAGAATGATATCATTTATTAAAATAATAATTTAATTCCTTCAAAAAATTTAGGGCTCGGATTGTCTTTAAGACTCAAAAAAAGTTGCTTTAGTCACATAAATTCGCAACAAAAGTCACAAAAAGTCGCATAAATTCGCAACAAAAGTCACGAAAAGTCGCATAAAATTTTCGAAAAAGTCGAATGAAATTTAAGGAAAAAAATGCCAAAAAGGAAACACGAAATAATTGTCAAAATTGTAAAAAAATCACATTTCTCGCCAACACATACTTTAACATCAAACAATCTGGAATAATATTTAATAAAATTTAATAAAATGCGTGGCAAAAATTTAACTATTAGGTACCTATTTTTAACATTATTTTAAAAAATCTGTTTAAAATTTCAATCATTTTTATAAATAATAAAATTCTTTTCCAAAATTTAATTATTTAAAAAAATTTTTAAAAATGCCTGTCATAATTTCAATTATCTATATAAATAATAAAATTCTTCTCCAAAATTAATTTATTTTCAAAAATAATAAAATTTTTTGTAAAAATTCAATTACATTCAAAAAATTTTTTAAATTTCTCGTCAAAATTTTATAAATAATAAAATTCATCATGGAAATTGAATTATTTTCAGAAGTAATCAAATTCTCCGCAGAATTTCAATTATTTTCATTTTTTTTTTTTAAATTCTTAAAATTTCAATTATCTTCATAAATATCAAAATTCAATTACTTTTAAACATTTAAAAAAAAATCTGTTTAAAAATTTAATTATCTTTATAAATAATAAAATTTTTCTCTGTAATTCAAATATTTTCAAAGAATTTTAATAAAATTCGTGTCAGAATTTCAATTATTTATTTATTTCTGTACTTTTGTAATTCTCTTTATAAATAATAAATTCATCCTAGAAATTCATTTATTTTCAAAAGTAATAAAATTTTTCGCAGAAATTCAATTATTTAAAAAAAATTTTTTTTATTTCTCGTCGAAATTATCATTATGTTCATAAATAATAAAATTCATCATGGAAATTTAATTATGTTCAAAAGTTCTGATAATATACTTTGCAAAATTCAATTATCTTAAAAAATAAGAAAATTCATCGCAGAAATTCAATTATTTTCAAATTTTTTTAAATTCTCCCCGCCCAATTTCAACTATTTTTAAAAATATCAAAATTCTTCTTCAAAATTCAATTACTTTTAAACATTTTAAAAAAATCTGTTCAAAATTTCAATTATCTTTAGAAATAATAAAATTCTTCTCTGAAATTCAATTATTTGTAAAGAATTTTAATAAAATTATTGTCAAAATTTTAATTATCTTTATAAATAAAAAAATTCATGCTAGAAATTCAATTATTTTGAAATTCTTTTTTTATAAAATCTTATAATGTAAAATAATGATTTTATCACTCGGTCATTTTTAATTATTATAAAACATAAAGAATGTTTTATAATAATTAAAAATGATCGAGTGATAAAATCATTATTCATCGATCGATTTCTTCATGTTTTATAACAAATTTTTATAAGTAGTTTAATTTCAAAAAGGTTTGAATTTAAAACTTTTTAAAAATTTTAATTCTTAAGAAAAAATAATAATTAAATATTTATTTAAAAAAGAAGTTATTCATGTTTTTTCGAAAAATTTGAAAGAAATCTCTAAAAAAACTTAACAGAACATTTTTTTGACTAAAACTTTTTCCTTCAACTTTAATTTTCTGAAAATTTTAAACATTTCAGTCGCATTTTACTAAAAAAAAAATCTCGAAAAAGTCGGTTAGTCGCATCTTTTCACAAAAATTTTGTGAAAAATTTTGTTATTTATGAAAATAAAATGAATTCGTATTAAAAATAATAATATTTAAAATTATTGAAAATAATTAAATTATTTGGAGAAATTTTTTAAACATTAAACTGAATTTTATTAAAGTTTCATTGAAAATAATTGAATTTCTTTGATGAATATTATGAAAACTTTTTAAGTTGATAAATACCTAATAATAATACAGTTAGTTATCAAGTGAATGTTTCTTAATTTTAAATCTTATTTAAAAATTGAATTTGATGTTTAAGAATAAAATATTTTGTAATTTATATCACAATAATAATACTTACATATCAGTTATACTTACATTATGCTTAACATTATTGCTTATGTTATATTAATATGTAATAATTTCTTTATTTATATATAATAGAACGAAAATTGTTATTTAAATAAAATTAATATTTTTAATTAAAATTACTTTGTATACTTACCTATACCAAATGTAATTTTTAACTTCTTCCGTTCAAGTAAATATTAAATAAAAAACACGTCATTTAGTTATAAAATCCAAATTATCGAAAATATAATAATTAATACCAATACTATACTGTTGCCTAATAAAAATATTATTAATAATAATAGTAAATAATTATAAATAATAATAGTAAATATTAATAATAAATAATAATAGTAGTACAAAAAATACGTGGGCTAGGAATGGAAATAAGACAAGAAAAGTTTTAAAATATGTAATTATTTGTATTTTCTCTCAGGTTTAATAAAATATTAATCTCATTATTCCTATTATTATAATATATAATACAATATGTAACACAATAATTATTATTATTCTCTGAACGATTATTCTCGCAAAAATTTCATTAATTTAACAAATAATTGAAAAGTCATTTTTTATTCTTAAATTTTATTTTGTCTTTCGTTTTTCATGTCACAGTCGCACTCTTATCTCTCTTTTTTTCTTTTCTCATCACCGCGATTGATCACAATATAATAATTGTCAAAATAATATGCTCAATTCGTTTATATATAATAATAGAGTAAAAATAATTAATTTTCCACAAAATTCGGAGACACATTTTTTTTATTTAAAAAACATTTTTTTCAATATAAATAGATATCATTTTTAAATTTTCTCTATCACAAAAAATATATATAATTGTCGCCTTATATAGTAAATTGTAATTCGATGCGATTTTAATATTTGCATTTATTTTTTCTTTTTATAAATCACTACATATGTACATGTATACAGTGTTGAGTATAAGAATATTTTTTTCTTATATTCTTAAAAATCAAGTGATTTTGATTTTAATTTAGAGAACAATTTTTGTTTCTTATTTTTTTTTTGTTTCTTTCTGTTATTCAACCTTTGTGGAAATTAATCGTATTATTGTGAATGTTGGGAGTGAATTTTTCATGGCAAATAGACCTTCGATGGTATTAAGGCATCTTTTAATAAATTGTGCAAGAAATTGACTTGTAATTTTTACAAGACAATTTTCGTGCGTCCTCAGCGCCAAAAAATACAAATATATATATTACAATCGCGCCAACTAAATATTGAATGAAAATCATAAACTGCTTTTCACTATATTAATATTGATATTTTTATACATAATTCTTAGATGTAAATAATTTTTTGTTAATAACTATTTTTTTTATCTATTTACAAAAAAAAATTCTAGAGAGTGATTAATTTTCTTTTTAATTTAAATATATTTTTATAATTAAATATAATTAAATTTGAATCATATTTTTTCATTAACATATACACCTATATTTCTATTATTAAAAAAGTATTAAAGCTATTTATTTTAATTTTAGCACCGTCATAACTTTTCGTTAATTTATGTTTTGAAAACTTATGAAACCTATTATGACTATGAAAAATCCATCCCAATTCGATGCTTAATAGTCAAATAATTTAATGTAATTAATTTCCACACGTATTAAGGCACGCTTTTTTTTACATGAGCCGAAAAAAAGAAAGTACTGTAAAAATGTTATACTATTTAAAAATATCAGTAAAAATGGATAATATTTTTAAAAATATTATGAGTTTATCTCACTTTTTTTCAGAAATGATAAAATCATAAAACAAACATCTGATAATTTCCTTGCATAAATCTTCTGTGAGCAGTCGAAAATATTGCTTACAAATGAATTACAATATTATTATACAAATAAACCTTACGTGTCGTTAATAGACTCTGGTAGGCAGCGCATTTAAAAAACGCTAATATTGTATAAATATAAATATATATTTCCAAAATACATACGCCCCATTTTTTTTCTCATCAGTCATTTATTGCTATATGTATAATATTATATTCTGTAATCGTTATGGCATTATTAGTTTATTATGGCTTACGATTACACTATTTCTAAATTCACTCGATCAGTTTTTTATTATTTTCCTTTTTTTCCTTAATTCCTGTTTTTTTTAATTTTTTCAAAACATAATTTTTTAAAAGTAGGAGAAATTTTTGAAAATCTAATTTCACTCTTCTTTTGATAGAAAATCAGCATTAGGTCCCTGAAGTTAACGTCGACGCTCAAAACTATATATTGAGCCACGTATTATAAAAAAAAATAAAGTTTCAAAAAGTGTAAATAATTTACAAACATAATTTTTATTGCAGTCTATAAGACTTTTTTGGTTTTGACAATTTTTTTATTTCAGTTTTCAATTTTTAATAATTTTTAAATTCTAAATAATTTCTTACATTCGAAAATTATTGTTGAAAATATTTATACAATGAAAAAAGGTTTCGTTCATTTGAACGTTTATTATAAAGAATTTTCTAAACTCCTTGTTGAAGAGTTTAGGAAAAGATTTTCTTATCAGAGATGAAAAAAGATTTCTAAAATATTCTCTTCTTAGTGTGTGTGTGTGCAAATAGAAATATCTGTTAGTTTTTCTATTTCTTTTTTGGACATCTGAATACAATAAGGCACATAATTTAATTTTTAGCGTTCTTCAAGTTAGCGTCAACTTTTAAGAATACTTAACAGTAGTAAAAGTTTTTCCTTTAAAGAAAGGCACAAGAAATTGACTTCATCCGTATTTTTCATACAATGTTTGCTTAATCACAGAACACAAATATTTTACTTTATACAAAAACGAATTTTTTGGTGTTTAAATTTTAATAAAATTTAATTTTCTTTTAATTAAAAAAATTTTAATTTCTTTTAATTATAAAAATTTTAATTTTCTTTTAATTATAAAAATTTTAATTTTCTTTTAATTATAAAAAATTTAATTTTCTTTTAATTATAAAAATTTTAATTTTCTTTTAATTGTAAAAATTTTAATTTTCTTTTAATTATAAAAATATTCAGACCTCATATATTCTGTCAGTAAATTCTGAAAAACTGTTAGAAAAACTAACACGGATTTAATTATTAGAAATGTGACGGAAATGTGACGCTTTCCAGTGAAAGAGACAAAAAATTATAGGTTATGTTTAGAAAAGCTTTTTGCTTAACATTTGAAATTAATGTTCACTTATCTGAAGTCGAAAACAATTTTTGTCAAGTATTTCACACAACTAAATAATTAATAAAAATTATTTTTCTCTTCAAATAATTAAAAACGAGTTAAACGAAAAGTTACTTGAACTAATAACCTACAATTATCAAAAGATCCGTTTTTGCGAATTAAAATATTTAATGATTCTTTGTTCCGTAAGGTCCCTTTCAGCAAAAAAAGAGCACAAGTAGAATTTTGAAAAAAAATCCTCAAAATTTCAAACATTGAGTAAAGAAAAAATTCTAAGTATCGAAGAAAGGAAAAATATCATGAAAAGTTAATTTTAAGTAACTCAATTTTTCACTAAAATAGATTCTTCTATTTTTCTTTTTAGATAAATTATTCGACTTATAAAATACGCAAGTGATGCATAATAGAGAAATTTGTTAAAATTCTATTTTACCTATTCTGTCATTGCTTCGCCCTTTATTCGTTTTTTTAACCTTTAACATTTAAAACCCATTTATATAAACACAAGAAGGGAAACAATTTATATATATGCATAATACTCTATTTCGTCCATTTGGAAGATTATTATTTTTGAGCAATTCATTGCCCAACTCTGAGAAATATGTAAATAATTTTGCTTTTTTGTTTTTTAATTAAAGAAAAAGGAAATATTTCTAAAATTACTTACAGAATTCTCAGCTTGGTATATATATTTTGTGTGTATATGTGTTTTCTCTTATATAGTTTCGAGTTAAAACAATTTATTAAAAATTTCTCAATTCAGAATAAATTATTTCTAGACTCGCGGAAAAGTTATGCAATAAACATATTGAATATTCGACGATTGATATTAACATTCGCGAAGTTTCCGATACTATTTCAGTATATAGTTAGGGAAAAAAAGCGTCAATGCTAATCACTTTACTGATAACAATATATATTGTGTTGAGTTATTTCATTCTCTTTGGAAAGTTAAAATATAAAAGAAACTTCAAATAGTTTTGTTCTACTTTTAATTTTTTTTTAGCAAGAATCGAAAAAGAAAATTCAATTATTTTTCTTATTACGGACTATGATTGTTATAAATCAAAATTTTGAAGATTTTTTCTAGAAAAGATTTTTGAATATGCAAGAAAAAGAAATGCATAAGCAATAAAAAACATTTTTGTTCTAATAAACACAAAAGGTTGAGGAAGTTAAGAATTTGTATCGTCAACAATTTAAGGCAAACATAATTTTTCAATCCAAAAATTACAAAAAAAAATTGTGTTTAAATGTTTTAATTTTAATGTTTAAAATTAAATTTTTTTGCAAAGCTTTTAGAATTCTCTTTTTCTTTTCTTTGCACATTTGTTAAACTACACGGAAAGAAAGTTGATATCAAATTTTATAAAAATAGTTTTCAAGTGTTGGACAAGGTAATTTTTGATATCAGAAATACTGAACCTTAAAAAAATTATTTAAAATTTAGTAAAGTAATATAAAAATTTGTAAACAGTTCTTGATACTTGATGTAACTTTACTAAAAATCTTATATTTTTTTTAATCTTTAGTACTTTTGATATTAAAATTTACCTTTGTCGCATTTTGTCCTACACTTGTAACATACTTTTGTAAAATTTGATAATAACTTTCTTTCCGTGTAAACGTCTTTGTTGAAATTTTAAAAAACTATTTAAATATTAAAAATAGTACTGTGAATTTTATCGTCATTGTTTTTATAACATATATTTAATAATATAATATATAAATTTTTAAAAATTTCGATTTAAGATGATCCTATAAAGTTCTGAACGTTCAAATGAACGAAATTTATTTATTTCATCTAAAAATTAAATTTTTATTGCAATTATTTTGTGTCACTAACAAAAAAAAATTAATTACTGAGTTTGTAAATGTAAAATTTCAGTTAAAAATTTTTTTTATGATTAGTAATTTATTAAAATATCTTCAATAAAAAATATTTCGTTCATTTGAACGTTCAAAACTTTAGGATCATGATTTAAGCTGAAAATTTTAATTTGCATGAAGGTTCGATACTTTAACAATGCTTCCAAACATATAAAAATTCTGAATTTTTAGTTAACTGTTTTGATAAATAATTGATAATTAATAATTCTGATCGGGCCGAAAAAGTATTTACATTCGAAGGTCCCATGTGAAAATTTATCATGAAGAAGTAGATGAAACATAGTTTTTAGATTCAGAGTTTTTCTAAGGATGACAAAATTGAGACAAAAAACGAATCAAAACACACTTATTGATTAGTTTTCAATCTGAATTTATGATATCTTTAAAAAAAAACGGTATTTTAATATTTTAAGTTAAAAGAATGTTTTACTAGCATAAATATTGCTACTAGTTGACTAATGTAACTATTGTCATATAGTCCCATATGACTCTATTAAAAATTTTTCTTTTCTAATACTTTCTTGTCACAAAAAATGTAAATTATCGTGCAAACTTATGTAGAATTATTAACGAAGTTGAAGTCCGCGACGTTTTTAAGTAGGAAAAATCAAAAAAGTTTTTTTTCAAATAAAATTCATCTCTAATTTTCATGTGCCTCAATTTTTAAGAAATCAGTTGTTACTAAGGATTTAATTGTCGAAAAATAACATTATTTAGAATAAAAAATAAAAGTACCGTCCCATTATTTTTTTATGCTTCGTTTTTAAAAACGTTGTGGACTTCAGCCTCATAATTATTATAAGATAAAATAAAAAATTTATAGCTGCAAGCATCAGCAAGTTGCAGAAATAGTTTCAATGATAAATTTTCCCATGGAAAGAATTAAAGAAAACTCATTTTTACGACTAAAATCTATAAAATTAAAGCTGTTTTAAACATACATATATGTACGTACATATACATATATATAAAATTTCTGATATGATTCACAATGATTTGTTTTTTATCTGATAAAAAGTTATTATTTTAGGTATAATGAGGACTCGCTGGATACCTAACAAAGGCGCTCCTAACAGGAGGGAAATCACAGTAAGAAGTGTGCTGTGCTCTCCATGAGATTGGTACCCTTAGACTGAGTTCAAGGGCATAATCGTAGCCCCTCCCTTCATTCAGATTGCAAATGCCCTGGCAATTATTGTTGTTGTTGGTGTTCATCATAGAAAGACCCTGGTAGCTTGAATCGTCCGTGGGTTTGCTGATTGGATTATCCAAATAGGGTTTAAAAAGAATGGCATCCTTCTTTGAAGACGGTGGTGTGGAAGTTGTAACTGGTGCAGGTGGTGTTTGTACTGTACTGGTGACAATTTCAATTTGTGCTGGATTCATTTTCGGCTTCACTAGGCACAGTGGTGTTTCCTGTGGAGGTAGATGATTCTGCTTTGACTCGAGGCAGATTTTTTTCGGCGATGGTGTCACTCGATAGCAGCAAAATAAACTCGAAGCTGGTCTTTTATTGTCACTCGATTGGGAGTAGTATTGGGTTGTGTCTTTGTAGGACTTGAGATTTTCTTGGTAGCATATGGCATTGTCGGTGCAACACGAGAGGGTACACGATTGTCTCGTGGGTGATGCTTCACAGCAGTAGAGTGCTCCGACTCTTAGATCGACGGGTGTTTCTTCGGATGGTGGTTCTTGATTGGAGCCTAAGCGTTGGCGGGAATTGCCACCTCGACGTGCGATTTCGCCTCGGAGTTCGGTTTCTTGACCGAGCCATTTTTGTACTTGACGACGGTTGATGCCGAATTTTCGGGCAGTCGCACGTTGATTGCCAGAGACAATGACATCTTGATGAAAGGCGTCGAGGACGTTGATTTTGAAACGCAGGGAGAATGATCGTCTTCTTGTTAGGCCACTGCATGTGGGTTGATATGGAGAATTGTCGATGGCATCTATTTCGCTGTCGGAGCAACTGCTGCTGGAACTGACTGGACCATGCGGACTTGGAGATTCTGAATAGGAGTCTTGTCCCTGTGGAGGGTGTTGGAGTGGATATGTGCCCTCCTGATCTCGCATCACCGCCTCTTTATGTTGCTGCTGCTGCTCCTCCTCCTCTTCTTCTTTCTTAAATTCTAGCTCTTCTGTCTTTGTCTCTCGTTTCTCTTCTTCTTGGCAACAAGGCTTCTTGGAATCTATCTGGTGAAGGTGTACGTGCTCACGAACGTATACGTGCACAGAGGGACTTGTTTGTTGTGTTAGTTCAAAGTGAGGGGTCGGCGAGTTGGTGGTGGTGCTGGTCTGATGTGGAGATAAAAATGAGACCAGCGAAGCACTGGGTGATCCTGGCATCTCATACATCCCTGGCGTCGCCGCTGAGTCTGGGCTCGCTCGTTCCGCCTTTATCTCTGCCGGTGCGTTCAGTACTGCACGAGTGATTCTAGTATCCTCGGGCGAATCCACAGACTCATAATTTCGCATTTGTGATTCTTCACTGCTATTGTCGTAGCTATGTTCCTGGGGCGAATGATAGGGGGTTAGTGTTTGATATAATTTCACTTCACCTCGATTATGAAACCCAGTGGACTCAAGTTCATATCTCTCGGGTGAGAGGTAGAATTTTCTCTCAGATTCGTCCAAGAATTGATGATTTTCTTTTAAATCGGGCAAATCGGGAGTGGAGTAGCCAACTGGAGCGACGTGTGGAAGAGTGGGAAGGAAACCGAATTCAGCAGTGAGGGGTGAATTTCGAGAGGGTGGCTGCGAAGGTGGGGACCCCTGTTGAACAGGCAACTCGTCGCCATGCAGTCTGGCGAGACTGAGGTTCAAGGCCGGCGATGATGGGGAGATGTCGGATCCAGAATTTTCTTCTGATTTCAAAATTCCATTAGAAGTACTAGTTGCTTCTGCTCCAATCTCCGGACAACTGCTACGTAAATTATCCTCACATTGTAACCATTTTTGTATTTGCCTTCGATGAATGCCATATTTTCTTGCAGTGGCCCGTTGATTACCGCGACAGTCAATATCGTTTCTATAGGAATCTAATACTTTCAGCTTGAAAGCTGGCGCGAATATCCTTCGACTACCCATCACACCCACTGTTTTCCTGACGTTTTGCTGCGGATGCTGATTTTGTTGCTTAGCTATCACAATTTTCACAGAACTTCCTTCACTGAGCACATCGCTCACGCCATGAGCCATAATGTTTTCACGCACTGAATTTGAAAATCACACAAGACAAGAAAACAATTCACAACGAGAAGAAGGAACTTAAAAAAGAAACACTGGCAACGACGCGCGAATAAAATTTAACGCGTAACATTGCACGAAGCAGCCTGGTCGCTCTGCGCACGGAGTTCCTTTTAGGACTTGGTAGATGCCGTAACTAATTTTTATCCCCACTAGTCGGCAGCGTCTGCTTCCCACTGAATGTCTTTCCCCACCGCTTTAACCAACTTGGTCACCCCACTTCACCCCCGATTCGCCTCTCACTCCTATGGAACTTCTATGCTCAATATGTACACCACCCCTCTCTCAACTCCTCTCACTGTCGATGTCTTCCCCCTCTATACCCCCAACTGATTCCGCGCTGTTGCTTTTCTCACTACAGACGGGATAAAGTGTATGTACTTGCAGTATCTTATTATGTAGTTTATTCTTACATTTACGCTACCGACCTAACCTCTAGCAAGTTCTCTTTCGGTTTCTCCGACGGTAAACGTCACCACAATGACGTCTCGGCGCCATGTTGTCTGCCTTTGCTGCCTTATATGTATTACATACAACAGACTCTCTTTGCTGATGCACACAGAGAGAAAAACTCCGGAAGTTCAATTTTCAGAACCACTTCAATCATATTCTCAATTGGGGATAATATCTCTAAAACTTACTTTTTGGAAATATTCCCAGATAAATAAGTTTTATTCGAGAGCCATTGCAGAAACTGTTTTGAGTCCTCGATTGAAACTGGTTAATTGAATAACAGTCTAACCATCCAGTATAGACACAATCAAACAGAGAACTTTTTCAAATATATACACACAATCTTCTTGTGAGAATCAAATCTCATTATCAGAATAATTTCATAAAATGATTATAATTCTTGCGTATACAATCTCAAGTAACCTTGGTATTTATGCAATATTATTATGATAAAGAATGCGAACCAAGTGGAACTTAATAATAGATTTGCCATTTAGTTGTAATAGTTACAAAAAATGTTGCAAGTTTTTCAGAATATTGGAAAATAATATTCACTCTTGTCTAATGCCATTTATATGTTATTCAGTTAGGGAAAGATTCCAAGCGGCAATATTGCAGCATCCTTACCTATCAAACTTTCCACAAGAATCCTGATGGTAAATTAATATTTGCTATCTTAAAAGGAAAACACTTTATGTATATCTTTGTTTTTTGTAACTTACAATATAATTTCTTAGTTTTATAGTATCATTAATGTATGGAACAACTGTGTGACATGGGGGAGTCTAAAATCGTCAAATATTGCGTGGCGTATATTATGTATGGTCCCTAAAATGGGAAAATGGTATCTTACATCTTAAAAAATGTGTTTTTTTAAAGTATCTTACTGATATCAAAGATGTTTTATATGATGTCCTATGGAGAACTTTTATTTGACAATCATAATGTTTGCTTATGAATACTTATGCAATAAAACGTACTTTACAGATTTTTGATTAACCATTTTATTGAGTCCAAAAATTTATAAAAATACGCATAATTTTTGCAGTGTAACTCGATGATAGTCGATAAAATTTTCCTTATAATACAGAATTTTAGGTGCTTCTTGTAACAGGTATTATATAACATTTACTGTAACACTATACCTATAGTTTTAAAGAACAACATTGTTATATGTAAAATTACAGTAATATTATGCAGACTTTATTATTTATATAATGATGATATTTATTTATCGATAAACGTATATACACAATAATGCACAGAAATCAAGGTCTTTTGGTATATAAGTATATATTATACATATATAAACACGTCGGCAAAATAAATATTTCTGCTAAATTATCATCTATGGGTGCATTAAAATACATAACATTATATTGCAACTGAAGTGTATTTAATTTAAAATATATAATACACGTTGGAACTGACATTTTCATAAAAGTTTTATATCTAGTTTATCACTATCTTGTAACAGAAATGACTCATTTTGAAAGCAAGAACTCGAATAGGATTAACTAACTGATGTGAAAAAAATTTATCAACATTCTTCATATCCTTAATATAGATAAGTTTCATATATACAAAAACAGAACAAAATTCCCTTTTTTTATCATAAAATATAGACACACGTGATTCTTTCCTTTTTAACGAGCGTATATATCTGCATAAGGCACAAAACAAACTTGTTTACTCATTTTAATTTGAAATATAAGAAAAATTTTTGATTCATTTTGTTGGAACACTGTAAATAAAAGGTTCTAAATTAGAGCTGATTTTCGGTATTAAAATAGAACCAAATTACGATTTAGTACCCAAAATTGGTACTAAATTAGTACCATTCATTTTACAGTGAACTTGTGGAAAATTTAATTAATTTCTGAAAGTAATTATTATCAAGTTTTAAGTAAAGAAAAACTTAATTCGAAATATGCGGTTAAAAATGGCGACAACAAAAATTAATTTTTTTATTAAATCAACCGATATACAATACCGGCTAAAATTGGCAGTTCACCCATTTTTAAGGAAATGAAAAGTATATTTTTTAACATAAAGTTTATGAAAACTACAATTTTTTTGGTACAAGGTTTGTAAGCTGATAAAATTTTTAGAAAAATAAGACCTTTTAGAAGTCATTTGGCCAATATATTATGTAGAAATTTATAAGAATTCGCATTTTTAATGTTTTACAAAACTGAATGACTTCTAAAATAATAAACATTCTTTAATGATCTTAAGCTTATTTTAAAGGTCATTTTCTAGAGAATAAGAATTAGTTACAGACATTAACCTGCATTTCTTTTCTTCGAATAAACAAGACGTCAAAGTGAGACAAAAAAATGTGAAATAATTTTTTTACACTAAAACTATTCTAAAAAATATATGAAAAATATGTATAATAAATAATAAAAAATAATAAATATATATATTGTATACACTTTTTTATATTCTAAAATATATATATATAAAATATAGTGTAATTTTTTCTAGAAAATTGAATAAAAAAATATGTTTGAAATTTAAAAATTATTTTTCTTTTAATAAGATTGTTTCAAATTTTATGAATTTTCTGGTCTAACTTTGACGTTCTGCTTGTATATGAAGAAAAAAAGTACCTGTTCAGGTCTATAAGTAATTCTTATTCTATAGAAAATGACCTTTAAAATAAGCTTAAGATCATTAAAAAGCGTTTAGAAGATTTATTTTAGAAGTTGCGGTCAAATTTTGGTAAAACATTGAAAATGCCAATTCTTACAAATTTCTAAATACAATATATTGGTCAAATGACTTGTAAAAGGTCTTAATCGTTTTGAAATTTTATCATCTTACAAAACTTGTACCAAAAAAAATTTTAGTTTTTTTAAATTTTAGGTATATGTTAAAAAGTTTTTTCATATTTTCAAGTTACGGGCAAATTTTTTTGAATCATGAGAAGAAAAACATCTACTTGTCTTTTATTTTCAATTCACAGTAAATTGTGAAAGGTATTAAAAAGCGTTGCAGATTACATTTACACAGAAACAATAAAAATAATCCATTTTAGTTCTAATTCTTACTATGAGTGAAATTTTACTTCAAACATAAGCAAGTAAATGATTTGTCAAAATTCACTGAATTTATAGCTTTACCAGCAACAATAAATCCTGATGTAAGTAAGTAAGCAAGAAATTATATAAGCAAGAAGAAAATAATAAAGTAAGTAAAAAAGTAAGCAAGGAAGCAAAAAGGAAATAAGCAAGTACACTGAAAATAAATTTAATTGTACCAAGAAAATTTGGTCACAGGAGTTGAATCCGGTTTGCATCCTTTGTCTCTTGTAAAGCTGAATTCGGTGAATTTTTAAAAATCATCGACTTTATTAAGACTTGTATTAAAATTGTACAATTAGTTAAAAATAACACCAAACTGGATTATTCTAATCCTTTCTGGTGTTCATTTAATCCTATATAGAAGGATTAAACTGTTGCAGATTATTTTAATTCATTCCGGTGTTATTTTAAAACCTTACGATTTACTGTTTATTTTAAATCCATGAGCAAATTATAGCGAACTAATGGTAAGAAGAAAAGCTGTTATTTTAATATTTTCAATCTATGGTCAAATTAAGGCGAATTATACGGAGGAAAAAAAATATTTTTTCGTTATTTATAAAAATTTGATAGAAAAGTCATTAGTTTGAATTGCCATTTGATCGAAAAGACAACTAATAGAACTATAGATAAACTTATCATTCGATAAAATGATCATTTGATCGAAAAGGCATTTGATAGATAAATCATTAGGTGGAATTTTCATTTAGTAAAATGGTCATTTGATCGCGAAAAGATTATCAAAGTGCCATTTGATACAATTCTCAACAAACAGAAAAATCATTAGATTGTCATTAGTTAGAATTATATGATAAAATGGTTCTTTTCACAACATTTAAGCTTGCAACAAGTTAATATCAACTACTATCGGGTCAAAAAGTATAAAGCCCTCTTTAAAATCTTATAACTTCGTTTAAAAAAATCATAACTAAAAAAAGAATTTCTAAAAAAAATGCATTCAAAGAATTATTTATAAAAATATTTTTAGTTTTTTGCTTTATTGCTCCATTAAAGCAACTATAGTTTTCTACTCTTTCTTATAATTTTCAATTTACCGTACTTTTTGTAAGAGAATTTTCAAGGGACTTGGTAGAAAGGGGTAAAAAAGACGTTCTCTAAGATTTTTAAATTTGACGCCTTTGAGGAATATATTTATATTTGCTCTTACACCTTGTTTTAATGGAGTAATGGAGCAAAAAAGTTAAGACTTTTATAAATAAATCTTTAAATAAATGTTTTTCTAATTATATTTTTTCGTCTTATCATCAGAAGCTAATTTTGTATCACTTCAAAAATTGGCTTGTATTTGTGACATTATTTGCAACGAAGATAACTATTTATTTTCTATTTCAATAATCTCGTTAGTTTAATGAAGTATTAATGATTTTTTTGAACATTATATTTCAGAAGGATGTGAACGACATAAAAAAATCAGTGAAGCAATAGTTGCTTTATGTTCTTAGATAGAAGCCTGCAAAGGTGATACTTGTGTTTCATCTTCAAAAATCTGTGACAAAAAAATTTTTTTGGTTCTTTGTTTTTTGTATAGAAGCGTGGAGATAGTGTAACTATTATTTCCAAGTTATTTTAATACTTTATGATTTTTTTAACAGTTTTAAATCGTTTAAAATGAGGGCTCTAGATTTATTGACCCGATAGCAGTGTTGCATTCGAAAAATTGTTCTCTTTCTTTTTTCTTTTATGAAAGATTTTCGAATGCAACACTGCTATCGGGTCAAAAAGTATAGAGCCCTCATTTTAAAAATTTAAAACTGTTCAAAAATCATATAGTATTAAAATAACTTGGAAATAATAGTTACACTATCTCCACGCTTCTATACAAAAAACAAAGAACCAAAAAAATTTTTTTGTCACAAATTTTTGAAGATAAAACACAAGTATCAACTTTGCAGCCTTGTATCTGAGAACATGAAGCAACTATTGCTTCACTAATTTTTGTCGTTCACATCCTCATAGATTCTCATTTTTTTTAGGAATTTAGGAAGTTTTCGAAACTATGTGAGCATTAAAGGAAAATGTTCTTACCCTTTTTACTTTACAATTTTCACCATTAACTAAAAAGTCTCAAATTGCAAGAAATTGATACTGAACGTATGGACCAAATCTTAAAGTAATCGAAATGTTTTATATCATTTTGATTCAGCCCGCCATCAATTTGATACTTTCAAGAAAGCTATAACACTTCTGTTACAGTAAAAATTGGATCCAAAGAATTCTGATAATTTTACAAAGTAACTTTGAAACTTAGTGCTGCAACAATATTTAAAATGATATTACAAACTGAAATGAGATTTGAAGAATAAATTACAATAAATTTGGAGAAAGAATTTCTAGTGACAATTACCTGCCCTAACATACCGTTAAATTAGAACGATAAATTTATGCGGAGCCTTTTGAATACGCTAAAGATAGTGGTTTTGAATGAGATTTCGAGAGGTTCTTGCATATGCGTCGTAAAATGAGATCATGTTGTTTTTGTGGCGTGAGTCGACAGTTAATATGTTTAGCTTCCCGCGTAGTTGCCAAGTCTTTGTAAGAAGGCAAAGGAACGCACACTCACATAGCTGCGAGACATGACGCAAACTGCGGTATGCCGACAAAGAGAAAAGGCAGTTCTCGTAAATTTTCACCACTTATGTGTGTGTACCCACCGAGGTACCCACTGTGGAAATACCAGCCACAAAGGAAATTTCCATCCAAAAATTAAACTACCAGTTATTATTATTCGAAAATGCAAACCAATATTGCGACAATATTATTTTCCAAATAAAAAATTCAATTGGCGAGTCTCTTTCACCTGTTTCACTTTAACCTCGAGGAGGCTTGAGTCATCGTTTAGGAATCTGATCGTTTTCTGAGTCTCGCATCTCTCGTTGTCTATAAGTATTCTCGATCGTGGCATTCTTTCTTCTTCTTCTTCTTCTCTTTTTTTTATTATGATGATGAATTCTCATTCTTTGGATTTAGATAGCATCTTTACCCAGTGCTTGAAAAAAAAAAAAGAATCAAGATAGAAAGTTCTATTCGGATTATTATGGTGGAACGGGTGTTAAAAGGCGCAGGTACATTTTAAGCTGAGCCCAACCTGCAAAACACATTCATAATTGTTTGTGTAGGAATCTCGGATATTGTACTGGATCGTATAGTCAACACAGTAACTGGTGTTGGTCACCGCGCCACAACGGCTGGCAAGATCGGATATGTCCTTGAGTTAAAGGTAGGCGCAGCGATCGAGGACGTGGCAACGCAGCTCGTCCCCCCCTCCTTTGTCCGACAGCCGGTCTTGGCAGACAGGGTGTCGCCAACTCGGTCGGCCTGGTCGTCCGGGTTTAATACATTGAAGAAGGGAACCGGGGGGGGGGGGGGCATGGGGAATCGAAAGTTATGGAGAAGGGGTTTACGGAGAATCGCTTCCAACGGTGGTGGCGAGGGCAGGGCAGGGGGGAAGGCTCGGCACAGATCAACGCTGTGGATCGGTCGAGGACCTACATACATTCACGCGGGTAGCCATGTTTGCAAACCCACGGCAATGGCTCTCCCCCTGCGCCCCTCGTTTCCCCTCCAGCGCTAGGCGCCCCAAATGTTCTTGTAACCAGAAACGCGCTCTAGACTTCTCGGCGCCCAAATGATGTCGACTCTTCTGCCTTCTTTCCTGTCTCGGACTCTAACTTTCAAGTGTCACATAACCATCGCCAATAGAAGATTTTTTTTCATATTTTAATGCAGGATTTTTTTTTATTTTTATAAAATTCAATTATTTGCGAATTTTAAAAATATTTTTATACATATTAATTATTATTGACTTCTTCTTGTCATTACCTACTACATCGAAAATGAATTTATTTTAAAATTGAAAATACATGGCGACTATTTTATATGTAAATTTAGTATAAACTATTATTTAATTAAGATAAAAATAATTAAGATAAAAATTGTTAATTTCGTAATAAATTTTTCGTTAACTGAATTTAAAAATTGTTTTTTTTTTAATTAAATATAACTTAAAAAATATACACTGCAGAAAGAAGTATCTTAAAAGTGCCTATAAAGTCACTTAAATTTTTTTTGGTTTATCGTAACCCCCCTCCCCCAAAAAGCTTTACATAATATATGAACAAAGGCATATATTAATATGTTATCATAATATTAGATGCATTAACTTTGTATCACTAAAAAATCATATTCTAAATTTAAAAGTATATTCTTTCCATCTCTCGCAACAAAAAGATATCCTGAATAAATGTAGAATATCCTGAAAAAAGTTTCCATATGATATCCAAACCGCCGCTTTGTAGGATGTCCCTAGAACGTCCATAGGATCACGGTAAATCGTTAGGTATTAAAGTAACACCAAAATGGATTAAAATAACACTAAATTGGATTATTTTAATCCTTTTTGGTGTTATTTTAATACCTAACGATTTACCGTGATGTATATGATATCATTATAACGAGGATATCTCAAGGATATCTAACAAACATTCTCAATACAGCTAAAGGATATCCCGAGGATATCTTATAGTTATATATGTAGAGGACATTCTCAGGATATCCTAGGGATATAGCAAAAAAAAATATCTCTAAAATATCCTGAAAATATTTCTATAACGTTTAGAGTCAAAATGTTAAAATATATCAACATTTTTTTATATTTATTTTAATGATAATATTATAGATATTCAGAGATATTTTATTAACTTATTCAATTTACTAGCAAAATCCTACGCGCGCGTGAATGATTTAAGGAATTATTATTATGGTAGCAATCTGCCTACCTGCCTTCCAAAGAAAAAGTTGAATAAATTTAATTTACATTGTTTCATATGTTTGTAATAATAGTTGTTAATTTTTTCAAAATCTCGGTATAACAAACTAAATTGTCATTTTCATGCCTAAGATGCAATTTTTTTCTTTGCTAAATGTTTATTTTAATGTTAAAATATTTTTGTGACAGTCATAAAATTTTAAAATCATTGTTTAAATGAAACAACATTTCTGTAACAATGTTATGTAAACTATCTACACTGCAAAAATAAGTATCTTATTTGATATCTTAACATAAGATGTAAGATGGAAAAATGGTATCTTACATCTTAAAATAAGATGTTTGCGAAAGTATCTTACAGATTTTTAAGATGCTTTATACGTCTTAGATATTTTTTCTATCTTAAAAAAGCTTGATACTTCTGTAAGTTTTTTAAAGTATCTTAAATTAAGATGTTTCTGTCTCAATAAGATGTTTAGCGATAAGTTACTTGTGAATTGTAAGATGCGAAAGAAATTTAAGTTACTAAAACCTAAGATGCATAAAATATCTTACATATAAGCCCATAGTTAACCTCAAAACTTTTTCCCCAAAAAATATGTTGGAAAATGTGTACGAAGATACTTTAAACATCTTAAATTAAGATATTTTTAGTGACTAAAAAGTGACTACAATAACATCTTAGAAATGACTACCAAAACATCTTAATTAAGATACTTCTTTTTGCAATGTATATATCGTCGGCTTGGTGGAAAACTGTACCATTTCAAGAATTTGTTATAAACTATACCATTTCAAAAGTTTGTTATTAAACATACCATTTCGATGAAGATCTATAAAAGCGTTGCGCTAAAGAATTTCTAAATATTAACAAGCAATTAATTTAAATTATTAGAAATTTTTAAATAATACATTAAAAAGATGAACAAGAGTATATTTAAGATACCGCTTTTTAAAAATGCATAACCTTATTTTATGTCTAGCATCAGTGTTGACAAAGTTGGAAAAAAAGCAAAAAACTTTTTTTCTCGAAATGGTATGTTTTAAAAACATTTACCGAAATGGTACAGTAGTTTATAACGAATTCCTGAAATGGTACAGTTTTCCACCAAGCCGACGATATGATGAGACTTTTGTCTGTACATTGCTCAGAACTTAAAATTTTACACATAATTATTCGTTTAGAGCATCCAGAATTCCAAAAATGCCAATAAAAAATTTTGTGTATGTATGTATGTATGTGTGTATGTATGTCACAGAATCTTTGTTCGCGAATCACTTAAAAACGGCTACTGAACCGTATGAAACCAAATTTTGCAGAATGTTTGACATTGGGCCAAGGAAGGTTTATAAATTTGCAGATTAGAAAAATATTAATTAGAACGGAAGATATTCAATTTTTTCAAAAAATTTAAAAATCATAAATTTTCAAATTTTACATTTCTTTAAAAAATGCTTTCAAACTTTGTATAATTGAGTATAACATGTTATTTAGTCACATTCTATAATAAATTTGCCAAAAAAATGTCCTATAACTAAGATGTAAATATAAACATGATTTTAAAAAAAATTTTTAAATCACAAATATTCCAAATTTTATATTTTTTAATGAATTGCTTTTAAATAATCTATAATTGAGGAGCAATTTTTCAAAAGTTGATAAATCCATTTTTCAAAAAAATTGAGATAAACACATATTTAGTATTTTAAAATCCTTAGAAATCAATTGATCACTGTTCAATTTAAGAAAAAAAATTTGTTACCAAAGAATTTTCAATTTAAAATATATTTTTGCCTAACCTTGATAATTTTTAATTTTAATTTTTTATTAGAAAAAATTACCAAAACCTTGAAATTCCTTTATTATAATAAATTTTAATTACAAACAAAGCTTTTTAAACAGAAAAATATTTAAAAATAAAGAATGTATTACTTTTTTTTACATCAAAATTAATTTTAATGGTTATGTGAAAATTGTCATTTATTTAAATTTCTCGAAATGACAAAATTTGGATTTATCAGATTTTGAAAACTTGCTCCTCAATTGATTGTTACATGTCATTTGGTCAAATTTTAGCATAATTTTTCCAAAAATTATGTCCTATAAAAATTATGCTAAAATTAGACCAAATAACATGTAACAATGAATTATAGATAATTTAAAAGCAATTCATTAAAAAATATAAAATTTGAAAAATTTCGATTTTTTTAATTTTTTAAAAACATTTTTATACTTTCATCTTGGTTATAGGACATTTTTTGGCAAACAATTTTTACATTTTGATAGATTCCAGTAAATTAATCAGTTAATTAATATATATATATATATATATATATATATATATATATATATAAACAATAAATTTACAGTTTTTAAACATATTAATTAGAACGGGAGGTATTCAATTTTTTTTAAAAAATTAAAAAATAGAAAATTTTTAATTTTTTTATTTTTTAATGTATGTATATCTTTTAAACTTTTGACGTCAAAATAATGGAATTTAGAATAATTTGTTTATCCAATTAATCAAAAAAATTTCAATTGCAAAACTTCGAAAATATTAAAAATGGTAAACGATAAATGGTAAACAATATTAAAAAATATTAATTCACAACTTTAAAATTATTTTTAAAGGAGATTGAAAATGGAGATTTTTAATTCTAGGTTTAACTATTATGGATGTTTTGAGCATTGTAAAGGCAAAAGTTAAACAGAGTGTCTATTATATTATTTTTGTGTAACAAATTATCCGGTTTTTCCCATCTTTGTCCAAATTTTTCCAGGTGTATCTTTTCTCATCAAATATAAATTTGTTTGATAAGTATTAACGATAAATAAAACTACAAATGGCTACAAAAATTCACATATTTTATGAAAATACTCTTCGACGGGTTTTTGTTTTTACAAAATAACAGGGGTTCTACCAACTGGAAAAAAACGGGAAATATGCAGAAATTGAATTTAATCGGGAAAAATTGTAAATTCAGCTTGCAATATAGGTTTTATTTTAGATTTAAGCAATTATGATACAATTAGTACGAATTTGACTTTACTATAACTTCAAAAACTGGTAGAAATTTTGGATTATCTTATAATACCATAATTAAATTTCTACAAATTATTGACAAACATTGTTTTCTGCATTTTAATTAATAAAAAATAAATTATTTGATGATAAAAAGTCAATCACTGATAATATAATAATTTTATTTTTAAAATATAAAGTCCCTCTTAAAGTTTAAAATCAATTTTTTGCTTCTAAAAATTATATTATTCTATTATTATTATTATTCAATAATTATTATTGAACTTTTCTTAAATTTTTAAAATTTCAAATTTTTGAATGTTCAAATAAATTATAATATTTATTTCCTGAGCAGATTTAATGTTTATTTACTTATTAAGTAAATAATTAATTATTACTGCTTATATTCTTTAAAATATTTTAATAAAATTCTTCAGAAGAATTAAATTATTTTCATAAACAATAGCATTCTTTGGAAGGACTCATTATTTTCATCTAAATATATAGTATAGTTCTTTGCAGAAATTCAATTATTGTCAATATAATTTTAATAAACTTGAAAAATCAAATTTTCAATTATAATTATAAAGAAACAAGATTACATTGAAAAAATTTAAAAAATTGTTTTCCAAATTTTCAATTAAACTTATTTTTAAAAAAATAATGTATCATGTAGTTTTCTCCCCCACAGCACAGAAACTTTTCTAAAAATTTATTAAATATTCACTTGCAATATTCGGCATATTTATAGCTGAAAAGTTTAGTGAAAATTGTGTAATGATTTAAATGTCCCGATTAAATATATATGCTTAGTGCGAAACTTTCCACAATATTTAAATCTTTACACATCATTCAATAAACATATTGCAATTAAATATTCCGAATATTGCAAATAAATATTTAATACAATGAGAAGGTTTTTTTTGCTGTTCTTTTTTTAATCTGGAAAACTGAAGAGATAAACCTATACTATATAGTATAATAAGTAAAAACCTTTATATGTTGTTTAAGGTTAAGTTTTATTCGCAATAAATTATTGAAAGGTGTAATACATTTATTTACAATTTTTTAGCAGAACATTAGCGTATATAATTCTTTTTTATTTATACAATTCTCACGTAATCTCATAAATTTCCATGTTTTAATAATTTAACACACACACTCGCACAGAATTATTAATATTAAACGAACTATTTATTTTTATATAGAAACAAATTTTTAATTTCCACACTCACACATACACACCTTCATTCTATTGAAATTTCTCGAACAAGTAAATAAACTTCAAGATTGTTTAACAACATTGAATGAAATTATAGCGTCACCTCGCAAACTAAAAAAGAAAACATTTTAGTTGAATAGAAATAATTTTTGTTAATTGTCAGTGCTTCGAAAATTTCTTTTCATCATTTTCACTAACACGATTAAATTGTACAATTTTATATTTCTTTATACTTTATGCACGGAAAGACAGTTCGCCGTTAATTTGGGAACTTTGTTCTTAACTCATGGATAAGTTCCCGAAGAGTTACGAAATAGTTCCCGAAATACCTGAGAACTTTTTTTCTTTGTAGATAAAATGTATAGGTATTGAAAATTTAGAATTCTTCAAAATAAGTTTGTAAATCTGACAGTTTTACAAATACGTTGTAAAGCAGATATAGAAAAATAAAATATAATTTGATTTTTTGTTACTACCGATGGTATAATCTTATCAATTATGAAAATAAGAACATTTTTTTGACTTTTGTTTAATCAATTAACGTTCATGTGTTACGAAGACACTAGACATAGATGCAAAAAATTATCAGGATAACTAAAGTGTTCTGAAAGCCATTGTAAGGGTGTTTCCTGAGGTGGTAAAATTCCGTGTATTCGAATTTGTGCTGTAAAAAATTAGATATTAGATAACTAATTAATTAACTAATCATAATTAATTAGTCTCGAAAGTTCTGACCATTCAACAGACTAGAAAAAATAATCTTTTGTTTGCATTAAATAAATTTCTTTTCAGTGTCATTTAAAAATCGGGAAAATAAAAAATTTACGAACCTTCTTCTTTGTCTGGTAAAACTTCATGCACTAAATCTTTTAGCGTCTTTCGATGACCCTCCTCACTAAGAGGTTTCACTAGTTTTTGAATATAAATTTCATCATTTATATAACAGCGGAAAGGTATATATTTAAAGCCTTCATCAATACTGGGTTCCATTAATCGATGATTAACAGCCCAAAACTGATCGAATTTATCATTCAGCAAGCCAAGCCAGAGTTGATTATGATCCTTTTTCTGCATACTAGACACTACTTGGCCTCGATGTTTCAGAACATCAGCCTCCTTTATACATGAGAGAAAATACGCTTCCACAACTTCTCTAGAAAAGTTTAAAATTATTAACATTAATTATTACAACCTGAATTCCTTTTACACGATCGCCACTAAAATTTCACTTTATTTATCTCTAACTTTACCCTGATTTCATGTCCTTAAAGTTCTGAACTTTTAAATGAACAAAATCTATTTATTTTTGTTTCAAATTTTTATTTTATTGCAATAAGATTGCGTTACATTGCACAAAAATAAACTAGATAAAGGGTTTTATTTACATTTTCAAACTTGTATTTGTATTTTATTAAATGATTTTAGGAAATATAGAAAAAAATATTTATGTAATTAGGGTTGCCACAAAAAATTTACTTTTTTTTCTTGTTACTGCATCTTTTTTAAAATTATTTTCACAATTTCAATTCAATCATTATTTTCAAAAAATGGCAAAACTACAAAATTTTTTTTATTTTTACTTTCAAAACTTGCTTTTCCAAATTTAATGAAAATTTTTAATTCCTTAAAAAATATAATTTTTCTTACGGTTTTTCATTAAATTAAATTATTCGAACAACTCGTACAGTAAATGCCAAAATATTTCTAACAACAACTTGAATTAAAATTCAAAATTCATTTCAATAAAAATTGGAAAAATTTTCAATTGTGTCAATTTTTTAAAATTATTTTCGGAAATAGAAGTATTTTTAAAAAATTTTAGTTTTATTTTTTCCAGAAACAATTTTACGAAATTTCTGAATTAAATTTTTCAAAACTTTAATACTTTTGAATAAAATTATTGAAAAACTTTAATAATTTCTAAAGAAATTCAGAATTGAAAATAATAAAATAAAAAGAATTGAAAAATAATTATTTCTAAAATTTGCAACTGTAGTTTATCTAAAATTCCATTATTTTTTTTAGAATTTTTGAATAAAATTATTGAAAAACTTTAATAATTTTTAAAGAAAAATAATGTTATTAATAATTTTTTAAAACAAAAATTTAAAGATTTTTAAACTTTTGCTTCCCTTAAATTTTCAAGGAATTGAATTTAAAAACTTTTAAAAAATTTAACTAATTCCTAAAATTTTCGTTATAACGGTTTAAATATTCAATTATTTTCTAACATTTGAACTGAAATTTTTGTTAAATCAATTTCTATCAGAATTCAACTACGAGATTTGAATTATTTAAATAGAATAATTTTTGTAAATTCATAAAATGATATAATTTCAAAAATATAATTATATTTATAGACAATTTCTAAAGAGGAAAAAATAAAATTCTTTCGAATATAAAATTTTACAGAATTATAGACAATTTTTAAAGAGAAAAAAATAAAATTCTTTAAAAATATAAAATTTTACAGAATTATAGACAATTTTTAAAGAGGAAAAATAAAATTCCTTAAAAATATAAAATTTTACAGAATTATAGACAATTTTTAAAGAGGAAAAATAAAATTCTTTAAAAATATAAAATTTTACAGAATTATAGACAATTTTTAAAGAGGAAAAAATAAAATTCTTTAAAAATATAAAATTTTACAGAATTATAGACAATTTTTAAAGAGGAAAAATAAAATTCTTTAAAAATATAAAATTTTACAGAATTATAGACAATTTTTAAAGAGGAAAAATAAAATTCTTTAAAAATATAAAATTTTACAGAATTATAGACAATTTTTAAAGAGGAAAAATAAAATTCCTTAAAAATATAAAATTTTACAGAATTATAGACAATTTTTAAAGAGGAAAAAATAAAATTCTTAAAAATTTAATATCTTACAGAATTATAGACAATTTTTAAAGAGGAAAAAATAAAATTCTTTAAAATATAAATTTTTACAGAATTTCCAATTGTTTCAATTTGTTAAAATTATTATTGAAAATTCAAGTACCTTTTTCGTTAAAAAATTTTTAATTACTATTTTTCAAAAACCTAATTTTTAAAAAATTTCCAAATTAAATTTTTCAAATTTTAATAACTTTTGTTAAAATTTTTGAACATAATTGAATAAAAAATGTAATACAATAATTAACAGGAAAATAATTAATTAAAAACAATAATTACTTTTAAAAAATGCTGTAAAAAATCCTTTGGTTCATTTTGTTCAAGGCTTTTGAAAAACAAAACACCTTATTGAATATAAAATTAAAAACTAAAGCAATAAATAAATAAATTTCATACTTATTCTGACAGTGCATTAATACGTTCTCCGGAAACTTATCGAAATGAACAACAATGTTCCATGGCAACTGAATGTCGTTACAATATAAATCTAAAAGTACTCCTATGGGAAAGTGCCATTTCAATGGTGTTCCATTAAATTCAAGCCACATCTCATTCTCCTGTTTCTCTTGTTGAATATGTCGCATAAAGTGTTTTCGTACCTAAAAAATAAATGTTATTAAACTCAATGACAATTTAAAATTATCAAAAAAATAGAAAAATCTCTATTGTTATTGACATGTGAGTTTTTATTTACCTTATCAGTGCAAAGAGGAAAATAACTTAGTCTGGGCACCATCAAATAAAATGGATCTGGAGCTTGAAGTTCAGACACTTCTTCAGAGTCTAATTGAAAGCAAACGGGAATTTTTCCCTCCCATATCTCGCGCAACACTTCCCTATCGTTCGCCATTATGTATGTTATTTATATCTAGATTTCTATTGACTTCAATTGTGAATAATGAAAAGCACCAGTTGAATTATATTCCCGATGACATTTTGTCTAATGTTTATAGGTTATGTTGACGTTTGTCTAGAATGAGGGAGAAAAGAAAGAGTCGAAGGAAAGCGTATCGTATATTGATAAAGAGGGAAGTTACGAAACATTATCGACTATTGTTAATTCTGCTTTCTCACTTACCGACAGTTGGACATGTCGAAAATTCCTTTTCCCCAAAGAATTTTTAATTTTCCAAAATTAAATACACTTTTCTACAGAATGAATATATAAAAACCGCTTTGGTAAACAGTTACCGAATAATTAGTGAAATATAAAAATTACATTAAAATTGAATAGTAAAAATGGTAAAAATCATAAAAAATGAAAATTGCTCAACTAGAATTATAACCTAAAATTTGTCAACGAGAATGACGAGAATATTCTCGACTTTCGTCGTCCAGATCGAGAATATTCTTTTGTATAAGTAGAAGGAATTTTCTAATCAGCTGATTAAACCTGTGTTGTATTTTTATTTCCATTCAGTTTTAACTCAAATTATGGAATGGCCACTTCATGTTTTAGGTAAAATTAATCCACTCGACACTATTTCCACTGTTACAAATTCAGTTCACTGAAACATTGTTGTTAATTTTCATAAAAGTTCATTTTCTTGATATTCGTTTTTCATCTGTCATTTTTTTACCCATGTATTAATTATTATTTTCAAGGAAGAATATTTATTCACGATAAATCATTAAACAAAATTCGTAAATATAAACTAAATACTCCTCTTCTTATTTAAATAGTAATGTGGACGAATATGGATTCGAAAGACCATCAGAGTTTGATTATCAAACGTATGAAGATTTCATGTCGGAATATTTAAAGGTATTAGCGGAGAGAGCTAAAAAATGGGCAGAAATAATTGGAAGTGGAAAACATCTCCGACGGACGGCAACATTAAAACGATTTGTTCGAAAAGGAATTCCTGGCGAACACAGGGCATTGGTAAAATAAAAGTTCTTTTTTCAATTTAATTAACATTTTGATTATGAAAATTAACAATAAGAATTATTTTATAATAATCAACATAATTTTTCTTCACCTGAAGTTAGCGTTATTTTATTACAATGTTTTGTTTTATAGTTTAAATTGATATGTCAAAAGAAGGAAAGTTAATTTTTAGACTGTGTGTAAAAAAATGTGTAGAAAATTGTGTTAAATGTGTAGTGTTTTAATTTGTTAGCTTCCTTAAAAATTAAATTTTGAATAATACTATTAAAAAATTCTAGAAAATTAATTGAATTTTGTAAGACTTGCAGTTCAAATTTTCAAGTGTTTCGAAATTTTAAGCAAATAAAGAACAATAATTAGTTAAATATTTATTTTACAAAATTTATTAAACTTTGAAAAATTTAATTTGGAAATTTAAAAAAAATTAGGTTTTTGAAAAAAAGTAATTAAAATTTTTTAACGAGAAAGGTACTTGAATTTTCAATAATAATTTTAACAAATTGAAACAATTGGAAATTCTGTAAAAATTTATATTTTAAAGAATTTTATTTCTTCCTCTTTAAAAATTGTCTATAAATATAATTAAATTTTTGAAATTATATATCATTTTATGAATTTAAAAAATTATTCTAGTTAAATAATTCAATTCTCGCAATTGAATTCTAATAGAAATTCATTTAACAAAAATTTCAGTTCAAATTTTAGAAAATAATTGAATATTTAAACCGTCATAACGGGAATTTTAGGAATTAATTAAATTTTAAAAGGGTTTTAAATTAAATTCCTTGAAAATTTAAAGGAAGCAAAAGTTTAAAAATCTTTAAATTTTTTTTTAAAATTATTAATAACATTATTTTTCTTTAAAAATTATTAAAGTTTTTCAATAATTTTATTCAAAAATTCTAAAAAAATAATTAAATTTCGGACGAATTACAGTTGCAATCTTTGGAAATAATTATATTTCATGAGGTTTTTCATTCAAATTATTTAAAATTTTAATTCCTCGGGAAAAATAAATATGAATTAGTTTTTAAATTTTTGTTTAACAAAAACTGTTAAAGTTTTGAAAAATTTAATTCAGAAATTTCGTAAAATTGTTTCTTGAAAAAATGAAACTAAAATTTTTTAAAAATACTTCTATTTCCGAAAATAATTTTAAAAAATTGAAACAATCAAAAATTTTGCCAACTTTTATTGAAATAGATTTTAAATTTTAATTCAATTTGCTGTTAGAAATATTTTGGCATTTACTGTACGAGTTGTTTTAAATAATATTCGGAAAATTCGAAAAATTGTTTCTTGAAAAAATGAAACTAACATTTTTTAAAAATATTTCTATTTCGGAAAATAATTTGAAATAATTGAAAATTTTGCCGATTTTTATTGAAATATATTTATTTTCTTTGCTGTTAAAAATATTTTGGCATTTACTATACGAGTTGTTCAAGTAATTAAATTTAATGAAAGACCGTAAGAAAAATTATATTTTTTAAGAAATTAAGAATTTTCATTAAATTTGGAAAAGCAAATTTTGATAGTAAAAATGGAAAAGAAGTTTTGCTAGTTTCTAAATAAACTCAATATTGACTGTTTAAATTTTCAGATTTGGTTGATTGTAAGTGGAGGTGAAGAATTGAAGAATGCAACGCCAGGTTTATATCAACATTTGTTAGACGGTCCACATAATTCAGAAATATCGGAAATTATAAGAACAGATCTTCCTCGAACTTTTCCAGATAACATTTTCTTTAATAACACAAAAGCCTATCAACTTCAACTTTATAATATTTTACTCGCTTTTGCTCATCAAAATAAAGACGTTGGTTACTGCCAAGTAAGATTTTTTCTATAAATTTTAAAAAACCATTAATATAAACTCTCTTCACGTAAAAAAAATGATTTGATTCAAATAATCGATTAATTAACTACTATCAATTAAATATTTAATTAAATCAAATAATATTTATTGAATTCAATTAAATTGTATTTGCTCTAAATACTGAAATTATTGCTTCAAACACCATTCCTTTAAAGGAAAATTTCCATTTTTTCTGCAATTGAAACAAAAAAATCCAACACCAAAGAAAAGAGAACTTTTCTTTGTCGTAAATGGAAAAGATGAATAAAATTTTTATTTTCTCTTCTAGGGACTGAATTACATAGCAGGATTATTATTTTTAGTGACAAAAAATGAAGAAACAGCTTTTTGGCTTCTAAAAGCTTTGATCGAAAATATTCTACCTGATTATTATACTCCCACCATGGACGGTTTATTAACGGACATTGATGTCTTAGAAGAATTAGTCAGGTAAATTAAAATTAAATAATTCAATTTAATTAATTTTATTTAAAGGAAAGGAATTTAGAATAAGGACAGATTGTTAACTTCTTTCACCTTTAATTAATTAATTTGACTTTTAATTAAATTAATTTAATTTAATTTAAAATTAAATTTTTAATATTCAAATCTATAAACGAAAATGTTTCTAATGGAATTTTCTAGAATTAAATTGCCAGATGTGCATCGACATATTACTAATTTGGGTTTACCCTGGGCTGTGATTGCCACAAAATGGTTTATCTGTTTATTCGCCGAAGTTCTGCCAATCGAGGTAAAAACTAAAATTTATTTTTCAAAATAAACTCGGAATGGATTATTATAAATAATATTTGCGCTTTGTTAAAAATATTTTTTTTATAATATTATGATAAAATGACTAAAATATGGCCTAAGAATTTTAAATAATATTAATTCATTTATTTTAAATACTATTTTATATTCTGTAATTATTTTTAACTCATTTATTACTATTATTAAATAATTCAATATAATTATTAATTAAATTCAACACATTTATTAATAAATATAAATTATTTAATAATAGTGACTATTTTACCTTTTTTTTTTATTTTACTATTTAATAGTAAAATAATAGTAAACGTTAAATAAAGCCGAAATAAAGAAATTATATTTCTTTATTATTTTTTTAAAGAAATCATAATTCTAAAATTAAAAAATTTGTTTATCAAAAAGGAAATAAAACTAATTAATATTAATTTTAGTTCGGGGATAAAATTTAAAGAATTTGAACAATTTTTCTTGCAGACAACTCTCAGAATTTGGGACTGCCTGTTTTACGAAGGTAGCAAAATTATTTTTAGAGTCGCCTTAACATTGATAAAGAGAAATAAAGAGAATTTATTAGCCTGTCAAGATTTTGCAGTATTAGCCGGTTGTTTTAAGGAAATTACAAAAGACAGTATCGTCCTACATTGCCATGACTTTATGCAGGTATTTTTTCAAATAATCACCTTCTTATATTTAAAAAATGGGGGGTTTTTTTTAAGACAACATTTTTCTATATCTGATTTGAAATTTTTGCTAATAATTCGAAAAGATTAATAATTTTACAAATTTTTACTCTACAAATTATTAAATACGGTCAAAAAAATAAAAATCACTAATTTCAATGTAAATGTTGAATTCCAAATTTTTTTAAATATTTTTTTTCAAATCTTTGAAAATAGAAACTATTTTAAAAAAATTCAAATACTTTCAAAATTTTCAATTAAAAATTATTAATGAAACTTTTGAAGAATTTAATTTTAAAGAAGTCAAAAGAAATTCTTCAATAGAATTTAATTAGGATTTATTAAAATTTTAATAAAATTCTTTAAAAGAATTGAATTATTTTCTAAAATTTTGATGTGGCTAAAGTTTTGAACGTTCAAATGAACGAAATTTTTTTTCACCTTAATTTTTTTTAGAAAATTACTCTCTAAAAAAGAAAAATAATTAAAATTCAAGAATATTTAGTTTAAAATTAATTTGTTTTAATCTAAAAAATTTAATAAATTTAAATAAATAGCCTATTGTACCTAGAATAAAATTTGAAAGAGAAATAAATAAATTTAATTCATTTGAACGCTCAAATCTTTAGGAGAATGAAAATTTAATTTTAATTTAGACACAAACAAATTATTTTTCAGAGCATTTTCAAGGAGCCTGGATCTCTACCTCGTAGGGCAATTACTAAATTAAGAACAAGAACCACCGAAAGGCGAATCGTTCTCAAAAAAGCGAGATTAAGTAGATAATATTTGTTTAAAAAAATCTACAACACCACCGAATCATGTTTTTATCATATCTAGTCATTGTTCGTGTATTTACACAAAAAAATTTTAATATATTTTTTTAATATTGTTAAAATGAACAATATTAAAAAAAATCAAATTGGTACAGCTTTGCCTAAAATATTAGTGCATACACTTTTTTTTAATAAAAAAAAGAGGAGTCAATTACTAAATACGTAAAAGAAAAATGAATCCACTATTTAGCAGAGTCTTTCGTTCATTTTCATAATTATGACGAAAAAGGGAGCCTTAGAATAAATTTAAATGGGTTTTGTGTGGGTTAAAAAAATAGGAGTGGGATTTAAAAAGTAATTAATTTGTTGTGTGTAATATTTCAAGTTTCTGTGAAATATGAAAATTTTACAAAATCGAAAACAAAACGTAAATCCAGTTATTTTAACTGATTTAGTCTTTTAAACAGAAAATATTTTTTATCACAATAGAATTAGAAATAAATCTCTTCCATATGTTTTGTGAAATTTTCTTTACAGTATTTTACCAAGATTGTAATTCAAAGAAGGAATTTTGTTTCCTTTTTTTTAGATTTTTACTGTGGTTTTATAAATTGAACAAAAAATGAAATTAGCTGTGTGTTTAATTTTTGTTTTCTAGAAATACTGATTTTATTATTCTTAATTCTATTTTTAAATTTAAGAAGAAAACCTAAATTTACGTCAATAAAAAGTATTTCGGATTTATGTGAATATTTAAAAAAGCTTTTTCTTCAAAAAAATTGACAATGTTTTAATAAAAAGAGAATTACAAGTCACCTGAATGTGAAATTTGGTAGATTAAAAAATAAAATTTATTAGTAAAAATTTTTTCAAACACGATGTATTTTCAGTATTAAAGACTGTTAATTAATGAGCAGGCTCAATATTTGAATATTATATTCGTTTCCTAGAAACAATTTTTGAATCTATAAATAAAATACTCTATAAAAATTGAAAAGTGAGTATTATTCTTCTCTTAATACGAGGAGCTTTAAATTTTATTCTCCCTTCTTTACTTCGGAAAGAAAAGATCGAGTCATTTTACTTAAAATGTACTTTATAAATTATTTACAAGTAATTTTCAATGATTCTTTTTAAAATATGTAATTTTTGTCACAATAAAAATTTAAATCGGTAAAACAAAAAAATAAGGACATTACCTAAATTCGACGATCAATTGGAATAACAAAATTCATTTTTCTAGAAGATCTTTAGCTTCATTGATTTTTGCAGCAATATAAGGTGAACCACCTCGATCCGGATGATTTGCAATCATTACTTTTTTAAATTGATCTTTAATTTTTGCCTTCGATGCTGTTGGCGAGACACCCAATATTAAACTCGCCTCTTTTCTATTCATCTTTGGCTCAAAGCCACCTTTGTAATATTTACTATTGGCCAATGTCTGTAAATAAAATAATCGTAATGTAGAAGAAAAATTAAAATTACAAAACTCATTAAATTCGTAACATAAATTTAAAGAAAAAATAAAAAAAATAGATTAAGTGTTCCTGTTCGAAAAATGGAAAGATTTACAATTTTGTTGTAAATAAATGTTTAAAAGCAAAAAAAATAATATTAATTTACGATGAAATTAACTAAATTTACAAAATATTCTCACCTGTGCATCAATTTTGGGTAAAGCATTCATAGCCTCAGTCATTTTTTGTGACAATTGTGGCATTCGTCTTAAAATATAACGACCGGTGAATCCAACAACTGCAAGTCCCAATCCGGCAGCAATAATACTACTCTGTAAATAAATTATAAATTATTTTCAACCGTTATCTTAATAGAAAAATAAGAATTTCATCTTTACAAAAACATAATTAAACATTAGAAACAATTTTAAAAGAAATTAAATTACTAAAAATTACAGTATTTTAATATTAATGACTAATAATTAAATATTTATAAGAAATTTATCCTTTTTTCACTTAATAAACAATTATTGCATAAGACAATAAAAAGGCTGGTAAATATCACAAAATTGACAAAGAATATTTTCTGAACAAATATATTTAAGTGACGAAAACAATAAATGAATATTAATAAAAATAATCTAGTGCAGCATTTCTAAATTGTTAATCTAAATGCGACTACTTTTTAACAATTTGCAAACAAAAAATCTAAATATTGCGAAAACCTAACCTCAAAAAATGTTTTTGAAATAAATTTACAGACTCTCGTTTTACGAGTCATAGAAAAAGATGTACAGGAAATTATGATTGAAATCGCAATAAATTTTATGAATTTTGTACCTTAGAAGAATTTGGAATATCTCCGGGAAATTTTTCAGCCTATAATTTATGATGTTGAGGTTAGAATTGTTAATATATACAAAAAAAAGTACTTGTCTTAATATTTAATATCATGTAAACTGTTAATAACTTACCATTTTTAGTTAAATATTTAATGTTACACCAAACAGAAATTTTAATTAATGCGTATCACCGAAATAATGTAATATTGTGCAATAATGGCAATAATAAATAAATATATTTCACATAATCAAACTGAATAAACTGAATATAGTAACGCATCAGCTCCATCGATAAATATCGTATATTGCGATAATCGAAAAACTGTCACTCGTGGATAACTTCAGTTTATTTTTTTGGATCCAAATTTCTAAATTCTACGAGAAATTATTTTACGGAAAGAAAACACGATCGTACCGCTATTTATCACAGATCAGCAACTTCATAACAATTGTCAATTGTTTTTAATGTTAAAATTTTTTCCGTGAAATAATTTTTCGTAAATTGTAATTGACAACCAACCCAAAAATGGAAAAAACTCAAAAGATAAACGATTTCCGAAAATTAAATTGTTTTATAGGAGTATTTATAAGGTGTGTAAATTGTATTAATTGTTGAGTGATTATTTTTTCTGAAACAAAAGGAACCGATCCATTTCGTCCAAGTCTTTGGGCGCAAAAGTAAGTATATAACATAATACTTTTCAGGTTAGGTTCTCCATAGTATACTAGAAAATGTCAACAGTTATTGTCACTTAATATAATATCATTATTATCACTTAATTTAGCAATGTAATGTTGAAACTTTCGTTTTAAAAGTTTCAAATCTTGAAATTTCTGATTGACGGAATTTTTAACGAAATTGATAAAATTTATGAAGTTAGTATTTTTTTGAAGTCAAATCTCAATTTTGTTTAAGTGTTTGTATTTATGTGAATTTTAAATTCTTATAATTTGCACATAAACTTATTGCCATATTATTTTCAAAAAACTAAATTATATTAAAAAATTTCGGGGTTTTTCCAGCTTTATGTTCTAATTTCTTCCCGGTTTTTTTCTCATCAAATTTAAATCTGATTTCGAATGACATAAATAAATAATTATTTTTTTTTAAATAATGTTTTTTTAATAATTTTAAATGAAAATTTGGAGAATAATTGAATTAAACAAAGATTTTTTCAATTTTTTGAAAATAATCTCTCTTTATAGTTATAATTAAATCTTTCATTTTTTAATTTTATTATAAAATTATATAGATAATAATTAAATTTCTGCTAAGAATTTAACTATTTATGAAAATAATACAATTCTTGTGAAGAATTTTATAAAACTTTATAAAAATAATAAGCAGTAATAATTAATTATTTAGTTAATAAGTAATAAACATTTCATTTGTTTAAGAAATAAATATAATTTATTTGAACAATCAGAAATTTTTAATTATAAAAATTTAAGAACAGTTTAATAATTACAATTATTGAATATTAACGAAATATGTAATATAATTTTTAGAAGCAAAAATGTATTTAAAACATTAAGAGGAACTTTCTATGTAAAAAATAAAATTATAATTACGGTTACTAACTTCTCTTGATTATTTTCGAAAAATTGAAATAAAATTCTTTAAAAGAATTAAATTATTTGTTTGCAAAAATTCAATTATCTTGAAACAATAAAATTAAAATATTTCAGCAATCTTATTTTTCAGAATATAAAATAAAAATTTTCAAAAATTCAATTTTGTTAAATAATCAAACAAATTATACGCCCGCTAAAGCGCGCGTGAATGGGGTACTGAATTTTTGAATTATTATTTAAATTAAATTTAATAAATATAAATTTTTATTTTACAAAATTTTTAATTTACAAAAATAAAAATTTTAAAAGGCAAAATTATTTTTAAGAACTTCATTCTATGTTTGAAAAAGTTTATTTATTGAATCGAACAATTCCGTAAAATAATAACTAAACCTAAAAACAAAAATAATTAAGCTTTGAATTTAATGTGAACAAAAATTTAATTTTAACACAAACTTACAAATATGTAATAAATCAAAATTATAAAATCAATAAAATTAACTTTCGGTCTTAGAAATAAACATTAATTACACGAATGCACATCTTCAAAGGAATTCCACTTTACATGTAAAACATATATTTTGTCAGAAATAGAAAATATAGAAAATACAGATATCTTTTCTAAGCCATACAAATAGAAAGTACATATAGATCTCGTTGGCCCTATAATGTTGCGCGAATAGTATTACAATTTTTAGGATAAAATGTCTACATACATTTTATGACTATTCCTAGAGATTTTTCGGTTCAATTTACAATTTAAATTCATAAATAGGCATATCAAATTTTATTCAAATTCATCAAAACTGATTTCAAGTTATTGTATTCACAAAAAATTGTGACACACACACACACACATCGCGACATTTAATCAGGAACTCAAATGACTCATTTCTACTATATTCTATAACGGAAAGTTTGTTTACAGCATTTCAATAGTTTTTTAATTTCAACAGAAACAATAAAGCCTTTTCTCTTGGGGAATTAAAATATAAAAAATTTATAATACATTATAATATAGAGTCAATTGGAATAATGGGAATCAGAATTACTTATTTTCACAAATAACGTTAGTTTCTTTATTTTTAAACGCAATACTTTCCGGATTCTTATTTCTAATTTCTTACGTCACTTCACCAAAATAATTTTTTTAAGTAGTAGAAAATACAAGTGATCTTGGATAGCCGAAATTATTTGTTTCCAATTAACCATGAAGTTTAAGAAAGTCGCGCAAAATTTAATAACAATATAAAGAATTACGTGTTTTATTTTTCTTATCAAATTCGAAAAATGGTTTCATACAAAAAAAAGTTTTAATGAAAATGTCACCTACAATGCAGATTCTTTCTGGTTTATTTAAAACAAATGAATACTTATTTAACTTAAATAAAATTTACTTGGAGTTACTTGACAATGCTATTTAAATCTGAATTAGTAAGAAGTTACTGATGAAATGGCGAAAATTCTTCCATCAAATGATTTAGTAATAATTTTACTACCAAATAGTGAAATTTTACTAATTGTTAGTAGAGTTTTACTAATTTATTAGTAGAACTGTTTTATTAATAGTCGATAAAATAGTTTTACTAATTCATTTAGTGAAGTAAGTGACTTTCAGTTAGTGAAATTCTACTAAAATATTAGTAAAATTTTCCTAAGAGTTAGTATTATTCTATTAATTGAAAAAAGGAAAAATTCGTCCATGAAAACTACTAAAAATTAACTAAAAATTTTACTATTTGTTACAACAGTTAGCGCCTCTATGCCTCTCACTGATGTCTGACTGGTATAGTCCAAACCAGTGACGAATAAAACATTGTCAATAATTATTATATATTTTTTATAAATAACAATATTTATTAGAAATTTATTTCTATATATTTACATGTATAAAACAAATAAAGATATGTGAATATGTTGGAAGCAGCAATCTTTATTAACTATCCGAAGATTAGTTTTATGTATAATAAATAAAGTATATTTGATATATAAAATATACAATAAAATATGAGAAACTTTTATAAAAAAGAAAATAAATGCTTTTATAAATTAAAAATAGATTATAATATAGCGTCATTAAATCTAAATTAATATAAAAAAAATTAGTTCGTTAATATTTTTCAGTTAAAGTAATTTTAACTAAATTATTAAAAATATTAAATTACTAGTATAGATGACTTTAATAAAATTAACTTAAATTAAATTGTTAAAACTTTTTGTTCTAAATTTTTCAAATATTCATTTATAATATATTAGTTTTTTAAAATAATCTATAGAACATTTTAGAACTTTTAATTTAAATATCTTGTTTTATATACGGTTAATTTTTTAAAAATTTTACAAATCGTTGCTGGAATTACACTCATTGTACAGTAGACTCACTAATGACTGCACTGATCAGAAGTGCACTCTCCAAATAGTCTACTGTAGTAAAATTTTAAATATATAAAAATACAATATATAAATATAATATACATTTTAGGGGTTCAATGCTTTTTTTAACTTGTCAAGAACTGTTTGAGGTTTCTTTTTCTTTCTTGCAAAATGTCTAATTTGATAGTACCTTTTTATTTTTTTGTCTGTAACAACTGGATTAGGTATTCCTTCTTTTTTTACGTAATAAGCCTTAACTATCCACTTGTCCTTTTTTGGATTTCTTTCATTAGCCAGTTTCCTACTACTTTCCTGATATTTCTTTTGATTGGTGGAGCTTTTCATTTCTTTATACTCATTCAGTAATTTAAAATTATTAACTCTTAGATTGGTAATTTTCTTCCTTTTCTTACTGGTAGTTCCTTTGCATTTTTCCTTTCTATTATCCTTGATTATTTTAGAACTTTGTGTCGGTATTTCACTCATACCAGCTTCCAATCTGAATTGTACTGGGAAATGATCCGAACCCTCTTGAACAAGTAGCCGTAAATCCTTAAACCAGTTATCAAGCTCCTCTTGATCGTTTAATTTTATTATAACTAAATCCAATATGGAACCTTTTGTTTTACCACCAGAGAGATGAGTCACTTCTCCTTTACTATCCTCCTTTGTTCGCCCATTCATTATTACCATTTTTCTCTCTTTTAACCATTTAATCAGTGTTTTTCCTTCACTTCGTGGTTCATTTTGATCTTCTGATTGTCTTACTTTCACTTTGTGATTGGAGTCTAGTTCTTGTAATTTTCCAATTTTTGCATTAAAATCGCCAGTTATTATAATTCGTCGTTTTGTTTGTTCTATCTTCTTGATTTCTTCATCCAGTTCAGTTAGGCAATTTTTCAAATTTGTTCTCGAGTTGTTGTAAACATTTATTATTGAGTAATAAATTGGTGAATGAGTCTTTTCTATGTTTAGTGTCAAACCGTACTCCCACTTTTCTAATTCATAGATTACATTGTGGTCAATGAGGTCTCTTTTTATTGCCATTAAAAAACCACCTGATGCTCTTCCGTTTCTACTTATCTTCTTCCTTGCTTCTTTTCCACTCCAAAAGAATGTCCGATATAAATTATTCAACTTGTTGATTGTTTCAGAAAATTTCCTTTCCTCCAGCCATGTCTCTTGCAACATTAAGATATGTCCACTCTTCAGTAACTCCCAATTTTTCTCTAGATTTTTCATTCCTCTGAGGTTTAAATGAATCACTACTAAATCATCCATTGTTCGTTTTTCACTACTTAGTTCAACAACAATGCAAAAAATACACTTCTTGTCACTATCGAATACTAAATTTATCTTTGGGCGTCAACTTTATTATCCGCTGGTTTCACATAATATACTAAAGTATATATTCAAATGCTAACCACGGCTCTTCTTTATTTTATTTTACACTTTTTTGTAACGCCTCTATATATGTGCTTGGTGAGCACAGACTCTCAACCATATTTGATTTTAAATTCTACATATTGTTGGGGCGCTTAAAAATTTCTACCTCTATTATATCTATAATGATAAAAGCGAATTTCGACATTTATGTAAATAATATAAGATTTTAAAAATAACTTTTATTATACTGATAATATACTTATAATTATCGTCGACTTATCACTATACAACTATAAAGTTGTGATTTCGTCTAAAGTTTTCTCACATTTTTTTTGTGAAATAAATAAATGAACAAAATTTTGGTATACTGAAAATGTTATTGTAATATATAAATATGATTTTAAAGAAACATTTATTACTACCAACAGTATTTTTGTATCGATAATAAATATCAATTTCATCGTTTAAATCATATTTTTGGTGTAATAAAAAAAATGTTTAGTTAGCATTTATTTGGTATAATTATAATTAATATGATATAAATATAATATAATTATAAAAACTTTAACTTTAATAAATTATTAAAGCTTAAGTTTTTTAATGTTAATACATTTTTATTTAATTAAATTAATTAATTTGTTAGGTTTAATAAATTTTGCGTTAGAAGAAAGAATATGATCGCCTAAAGCAAAATTTTATTGAATCGAACATTTATATTTGATTAATTATTAATGCATTTATTTACTTGATATAAACATAAATTTTGTTTTAGTCAAATAAAAATATACACGTTTAGATGACTTCAACTATTGTATTGTAATACCAAAATTTTTCAGGTTTGATTTTTTAACATATCTTTATGTTATTTGACCTTAGGAGTTCAAAAATTACATTTTTAAAAAATGTTATTCCGTGTGTGTTTGTGTGTAAGCATTTTTAGTAGAATTTTACTAATTGTTAGTAGAATTATTACTAAATCATTTAGTGGATGACTTTTCACCATTTCATTAGTAACTTTCTACTAATTCAGATTTAGAGAGATTATTGAATAATAACAGAATAATATAATTTTTAGAAACAAAAAAATATTTAAAACATTAAAAGGGACTTTTTACACTGTGAAAAAATTAGGGAGTTAACGAACTCGGGAGTGAAATTTACGAGTTAAAAATCAATTCCAAAAGAGTTAATTTACAACACCCCTTCATTAAGACCCTCGCCAGTTATTTTTTCCATGGCGAGTTAACATTTGGGTGTATAATTTTAACTCTCTTCATTTAACTCCCCAATAATTGGGACTTATATAGAATCCCCTGGGGAGTTAAAATTTAACTCTCTTTTTAAAGTGTATTTAAAAAATAAAATTATTATTATTACGGTCACTACTTTTTTGGATTATTTTTAAATATTGAAATAAAATTTTTTAAAAGAATTCAATTATTTATTTTGAAAAATTCAATTATCAGGAAATAATAGAAATAAAAAATTTCAACAATCATATTTTTCAGGATGTAAAACAAAAATTTGCAAAAATTCAATTTTATTAAACAACTATAGCCAAATTTTACGCGCGTCTATAGAGCATTGCGTTTTTTTAATTATTTAAATTAAATGTAGGTAATAAATATAATAAATTTAAATTATATTTAATAAATTTAGAGATTTGAATTGAGTTTAATTTAATTTTCAGAAATAAAAATTTTAAAAGGTAAACATTATTTTTAACAACTTCATTTTATGTTTAAAAAAAGTTTATTTATTGAATCGAACAATTCTGTAAAATAATAACTAAAACTAAAAACAAGAATAACACTAGTTTACAGAAATTTTGATCCGCGGTATTTCAATATCATTTCGTATGTAAAATTTGTTTCCGAATCCGAATATGAAGTCAGATATTAAGAAAGTAGAACAGTTTTTGAGATATGGGTAAATTTCTTATTTTTGAGTTTCGCCAAAAAGTGGATTCACTAATATACCATTATTTCCGAATGCAGTCGATCGATTTCAATTTTCTTTGAAGCAAATTAAAGGTAATTAAATTTCTAATAAAAAATATATACAACATTTTTAAATGGACTAACGGTTAAGGAGATTGTTATGAATTTGTTAGAAATTTCTCATTACTTTTAACAAAATTTTGGAAATTGATTGACTTTATCGGTTAATTACGTCCTAAAAAAAGTGTTTCCTTCGAGTTAACTTTTTTGGATGTCAAAGTACAATTTCTTAAGAAGAATATAAGCCGTTGCCAATCAAAATTGAACTGAAAATATAGAAGATGTAAGCACTTAAGTAAAAATGCAGAAAATTAGCTTTTACCCAATTTTACGATTAATTAACAGAATGTCGTATGGTCTTAAGTTTACACAAATTTTAAACATTAAAATAGGCGTTTTTGTGAATATTACACAAGTAAATAAAGGAAATGGAATTTCGTTATCAAGAATTTTGGGACCAGACAATGATGGGTGATTTTTGTTATTTTTGGATTCGAGAAACAGATAATATTTAGAAAAACAGTGCTAATGAAATTTAAGCCAATTTTATTGTTTAAAATTTTTTTTAAATCAAAAACCATACGATATGTCGTTAATAAATCGAAAAATTGGGTAAAACCTTAATTTCTATATTTTTACTTAAGTGCTTATACCTTATATATTTTCAATTCAATTTTGATTTGCAACAGCTTATATTTTTTTTAAGAAATTGTACTTTGACATCCAAAAAAGTTAACTGGAACTGCAAATTTTACATAAAAAATGACAGTGAAGTGCAGCGGATCATAATTTTTTTTAATTTTGTAAACTAATGTAATTAAGCTTTAAATTTAATGTGAACTAATTATTCAATTTTTTCCATTTTCTATCTCTTCCTTTGATTCCTTGAGAATTCGTTTGATTCCATTTACCAAATTATCTTGCTTATTTTATAACCTTCAATTTTAAAAATATATTTGAATGATTCCACTGACAGGTAGACCGGATCTGGAATTCAGAAAAAAAATTTTATTTAAAAAAAAGTTTACAAATAATTAAATTGTTTTCCACAGTTCAATTATTTTTAAAAACTTTAATAAAATTCTATGCAAACATTTCAATATAGTAAAATTCTGTGCAGAAATTAAATTTTCCAAATTTTCGAATTAAATTGATTTAAACATTATTTTTAAAATATTTAAAGAAACTTGTCAAAAGAATTTAATTATTCATAAAAACCCTAATTACAATTTTGGAAGCCATTATTGATACTACAAGTTTCCATGCACTGAAACAAATGTAGGGAGTTAACGGACTCTTGAGTTGGATGTTAAATTTTTCGAGTTAAAAATCAACTACAAAAGAGAGTTAATTTACTAACTCCCTTCATCAATACCCGTGCGAGTTATTTTTTCGTGGGGAGTTAGCATTTGGGTGTTAAATTTTAACTCTCTTTATTTAACTCCCCAATGGGTGCGACTTTTATAGAATCCCCTGGGGTATTAAAATTTAACTACCTTTTTTTACAGTGTGGTTGTATTTCTCAACGATTAGAGCCACCTCAGCTCCCTCGATACATAAAACCTTATTCTAAAAAGAAATATTTAATACACCAGGTCAGGAAAATTAGGAAAACTATATCAAGAGTTAAGTTTATAGAAATTAAAATCCATGTTTTTTAAATACACTTTTAATACTATTTTTCAAAAAGAATTGAATTTATATAATAAATTTTTAAGAAAATTTTTAGAATGGATTCAAATGCTTGTTTTAAATGAAATTTTTGTCGGGAGTTTAATTTCTTTTAATATAATTTTAATGAAAATTCTCGAAAGTATTATTTATAAAAAAATTTCGCAAGGAATTCAATTATTTTTATAAGCAAAAAAATTATCCACTGGAATTTAATTATTGTCAATACAATTTTACTATAATTTTTCACTATAATTTAACATTTGCAGTTTTTTAAAGTCTTTTGTACATAAGAGGATTATATAATATACAAAGGTACAAAGGTAGTACGGGATATCCCAAGTAACACATAAAGTTCTCCCAAAAGTTGACACAATTGCGTTTCCAGGCGGGGAATGGTGCGCGTAAAATTTCCTCAACTTTCATAATGTAAAATATTTCATCTTCTTTCTCCACTTCTTTTTCTTCATCAGATTCTTCGGCTTCTTTTTTCCATTAACTTTTTGTCTCCTTCATTGTTTCTTTTCTCTTTATCTAAATTTTCTTCAAACATTTTTTATAACATGTTGTCCTCTAAATTGTAGTCTTCTTTATCATCGTTTATTACTTGAAGCACTTTATCATAAGAATAGGTTTCACTTTTTTCAATTTGCTTATCACTCATGATGAATTTTTTCTCCTTTACATGCGCAGAAGTGCAATTTATTAATTTCACTGGCGCTATTATTTAATGCAAATACTTGCACATGCGCAGTAGTTCATTTTAGTAGTAATACTTGCAAAATTCGATTTTTGAAAACATCCCAGGCGTGAAATGCTTTTATAAAAAGCTCTTTTTACAACACAAACTTCAATAATATGGGTACGACTGCCATGTTTAACCATCGGAAAAGCTTGACAAAAATAACCAGACAATAAACCAACGTTGGAAACCAACAATGGAAAAAACGTTAAATGAGCGTAGTTTGTCCGCTTTTAACTTGTTTTTTATTATTTAAAAGAAGTTCTTAATCATGGTTATTGATATTATAAAAGTTAAATTGTAATTTTTAATCTTTGGGTCCTTTTTAGATTACTACAGTAGAATTTGTATCCTTAATTGGTCTTTTGTAAAATTTAGGGAAGACCTTTGACCTTCTGCTTTTTAAATTGGATTGACATCCAATCAACCGACTGATAATTTGAGTGCCCAGTTCTTCGAAGGGTCTTTTAAATGAAATGAAGAGTTTGTTAGATGATCCTCTAAGATCTTTCGTTTTTTCTAGATAGGTGATCATTGTGGTTTCTACACAGAGGCTAGTATTTTTGAAGTATGGGAAGAAGGCGTAAGACTGATCTGATTCTGCTCTGGATATTTTGGTTAACTCTGATATTACTACTTCGACGAGAGTTTCTGCAGATTCTGGGTTTCCCATGTGCCCCATTTTTCCATTTCGTCGATAACTTTATCAATGTTCCATGTCGTTTGGTATTTGGGTGTCGTTGATCTCATTTTATATGTTCCCTTGAAAAATCTACTTATTAGGACACTTCTGAGGTTTCCAGATTGTTTATTAAGCCAATTGCGGACTTTAAGGTGTTTAGAGTCCCATTCGCCGCTTCTTCCACGAATTTTTCCGTTAAATATTTTAAGATGATGTTTTCCTCTGCGTTAAACGGATCCTGAGACTCCTTTGAGCAGAATATCCACCAGTTTTTTAGTGAGCTGTTGTACTGCTGAAGGGTGCACCAAGTTCTCGCAAGGAGATAAAACAAGTTCAATAAAAGGTTTGAATTCAATTAATTCAGATATATCAATCCCTTTTAATTCTGGATATCAGGGTTGGCTGTGCCATAAGGGTAGCACTAGAATGTCTTTGTACCTTTCTTCACTGATTTTTTCAGAATTCTACTAAATAAAAGGAGGGAATGCGTACCAAAATTTTCCTTACCAATTCATTCTTAATGCATTGATCACAATAACATCTGGGTCTCTGTCCCATGAACAATACCTCGCGCATTTTGTAATGTTTTTATTCGTTTTGTCCTCATCGAAGCGATTTATAACAGTATTACCCACACGGGATTCATGGAGGTCGGCTTCTCAACCCCTTACATACGTGTCCACTCTAGGAGACTTCAAAGTTCCCTTTACGGGAACAGGGAGAATTCATTTATTCTTTCACAGTTGATTTTACAAAGTTACTTTTCAAGGATCTGTGATGAACACTCACCTTTCCTCCTTTTGGTAATGTACTAAATTCTGTTATAGGATTGGAAAATTTCTTTTTTCTAACACACGCACCGAAAGTACACTATTTCCTACCTGTCAAGCGGGAGAAAAGTTGATCTTTTCCTGCGAGCGGGAGGAAAAGTACTTTTTTTACAAAAAGCATCATCTTCTCGGTAATGTTATTATTAGGTGCGATGTATAAATCAAAGTATGACCATTAGTGAATCAGTGGCGTAAGTTACGTAACTTAAACGCCTGGCGTAACTTACTTATCTGATGTTAGTTATGTAACTTACGTATGTGATGTTAGTTACGTAACTTACGTATGTGATTTTAGTAATATAACTTACGTATCTGATGTTGGTTAAGTTACTTACGTAATTTACGTAACTAACTTTTTTATTTAATTGTTAAAAAATAATAATAAATAATTAATATTCTAATAATAATAATTCTAATAATAATTTGATAATTAATAAATTAATATTTTCTTCTTTTATTCTGAACATTTTGCTTCCCTGATTTACGATTTCAAATTACAGAATTTTCTTTTAATTTTTGTTAGCGTCTGAAAACATTTAGCGATATACAATATTCTTTGGTTGTTTTGAATTCATTGACGAACTTTGTTCATGTCATTTTCCGAAAAATCAATATTTTTTCTGCTGTATAAAACATAGTACCGTACACAAATGTGTGCGCCACAATTCCCACTACTACATTTGACTCCTCCCTGCTTCAAAATATCTGTAGGTGCATGAATGCTCCAGTTTGACCAGTTTTGTTGAATTCCAAGTGTGTAACTTAAAAGCGAAAAACTTTATTGTATCCATTCAGTCATTAGCACTCCATGCAAACTGTTGATATGCCAGTCCCTTAAACATTTTCGTCATGAAGTGGTAATATCCAAACGCGAAATCGTTGAGGTTCTACAGCATGAACCCACTTTAACTGTTGTCTGACATTAGCCTTTGTACATTGTAGATTCCGAAGTTCAAGAAATTTAATTCTTTGTACCTATTCTGAACAATACTTGCAAAAGCGTCAATGACCGCATCATCAATATAACTCCGAGGAAGTAAGGTTTCCAAAGAGCTCTCATCAATCGTCATGCCATCAAAAACAACTTTCGAATTGTTGAGGTTCTACAGCATGAACCCACTTTAACTGTTGTCTGACATTAGCCTTTGTACATTGTAGATTCTGTAGTTCAAGAAATTTAATTCTTTGCACCTATTCGGAACAATATTTGCAAAAGCGTCAATGACCGCATCATCAATATCACTCCGAGGAAGTAAGGTTTCCAAAGAGCTCTCATTAATCGTCATACCATCAAAAACAACTTTCGAATTTTGCTTCTACCCAAGATTCGCCCGAAAAATTATCCCAAGGCTTCTGATTTTCTGACGAACTATTTATTTCCTTATTTTCGAATTTTGGATTGCTGCCTTCATTTTTCTGAGTTTCAATCTTCGCAACTTTTTTCAAACGTTTACAAGAGGTGTATTTTGTTACTTTATCTGTTTCGATACTTTCCACGACGTTAAAGCTGTTTGTTAAGTTTGTTCGTTTCTTCTGTGAGAAATTGTGCCTTCAGTAATTGCTTTTGCTGTCGTCCTTTAATTTGTCTTGTTGTTTGTAGACCATGAATGACTTCTTTATAGCATCCAATCCAACACTCTTCATTTCTTTATATGAACGTGGAAATCAGAATTTTTATTTTATGGCCAAATTCAAAGTATGCCGGATATCGGTATATCTTCTAATTCATTTACTCCCGTTGCTTCATTAACTGTACTGCTTTCTGCTTCTATTTCATCAAAAGAATATTTTTTTTAAAGCGTGCGCTTCTGAAACTTACATTTTTTAAATTAGTCTTCCGAAAAATTTTCTTTTTTTCGATAACTAATGTAGACTGCTGTGCATTATTTATGATAATTTAAGTGGTTTATAATTTTGTTAATTAATGTCAATGTCTTGAGAGTAATTACTTTTTAATACCTTTAATACCATTTTGCAAAATATGGATCAGTATTTTGTCACAATAAGAGTCCTGGATGGTCGTCGAACCACTACAGCAGCAGCCATGACTTCACTTGAGATTCATTTCAAATCCTTTCTGGGCACCACACGGGGGACTCCTAGCAAGTGTTCCTTTGGACAGAAAGAAGTTCGTTATTTGGGTCATTCGATTTCGGGGAAACTTATCTAGCCTCCAGTTCATCACGTAGAAGTTATACTCCAAGCCTCTACCTCTAACGTGAAAAGGAGTCTTCAACAGTTTCTGGGTATTTGCAACTGTATACGCGAGTTCATACCCCCTTTCTCTGAAGCTATGACGCCGTTTGAATAAAAGAGGCCAACGTTGCTTTTTGGTTTTGGCCATTAAACGTTACCGACCTTTTTTTTGAAACGAAGAAGTTTCATGTAAAAACGCACTTCAACGTGCTTTAATGGCATAGGGTAGGGTAGTGAATTACCAAACGCCCTCGCTTTTCACCCAAGTGATAAAGCATCAACATATCTTCTTGGACAAGACGAGGAAGTTCTTCCACCAGAAAAACTCGCTTGACTCAGATTAGAAGCGAATTTTTTATCAGTAAATTCATGATGCATAACAGAAAGACGTTAAAATCATTAAGTTAGTTAACCGACTACTAAATATTTCGACCACCGTGAATCCAAATACAGCAGATCTCGCCTTCTCAAATCCCATCACAACGTCCCAGACAACCAATTAATCAGTGGTGTTAAAGCTGCGATTAAAACTATTAATAAGTTGGAAAATGCTGACGATTTGAGAGAAAAATAGCACTTATTAGTGACAGTGATTTGAGCGCGTTCCCCCTGAGGATTATGTCCATTTTTTACCCGCGGACTACTGTTTTACATCTCAAGAATCGATGACCCTATGAGACTAAGATTTCATTCGCACCGAAGCGTTACGAAAGTGCAGCCCTAAGAAAGGTCAAGTGGTTACCCAATCTAAGACTTTCAGTCTTCAGTGCCATCTACAAGGAATTTTATTATGATCATGCCTCCCACGAAGATGTTTTTCGCAGCCTTCTAGCGTTAAGACGCAGTAATAAACACAAATGCCAATTCTTTTCGAATTCCTACTCGACCCGACGCTTTCAAAGTCGTGTTGGTGAATGAGTTTCGAAAATTAATCTTCAATTAAGATTTCATTCAAAATTTAAAAAAATATAAAAAGCAAATGGAAATAAAGATAAGAATAATAAATTATTAACAAAATATAAATACCAACTAATAAAATAATTTTATCAAACTATTACTGCAAAAGAGATTTAACAATTCACGTCATTTAGCAAACAATCTTGTTACTTAAAATAAATATAATTACACATATGTTGGTCATCTTAATAATCGTTTAAAATAAAAAAGGGGATCTGTTATATCAATCTTGTCTATTGCACAAATGTTAAACAGCTTATAAATTTTTTGAAACCAAACATTGACAAGAGCGAAGAATGCAGACTTTTAATCGACTCCAACACCTGCACTCTGAAAGCAGTACTCTTGCACAATACTAATGGATTAGCCGCGATTCCGATAGCTCATTCCGTTAATATGACATAAGATTATAATTTTTTGAAAGTGCTACTGAAAAAAATGAATTACACGTAGCACAATTGGCAAATTTGCGGGAAAATTTAAATTATAACAATTCTTGTAGGACGGCAAAGTGGGTTTACAAGGCATCTGTACTTCTTTTATCTTTGGAATGGTCGAGATCGCGAGAACCATTATAAGAACTTCCAATAAACATCTAGAACCTCTTTTGTTCCAGGCTCGGCAAATGTCCTGAAGAGTCCTCTTGTATCACCGCATAAAGTTCTTATTTTTCCCATTCACGTAAAGCTTGGGTTGATGAAGCAATACGTAAAAGGTTTAGATAAAAATGGGAATGTTTTCTCATACATCCAAGAGAAATTGAGGGGCTGGATGCTATAAGGGGATACGCGTGAACACACGGCCAGTCAGTTCGGACGTAGAGATAAAATTTTGAAGTTGTTCAAAATGAATTTAAAATTATTGTTTCTTGTTCAGAATTTCAAGGCGAAACTTTTTTTCTAATAAAATTTTTTATATAATTTTTTGTTTTTAAGTAAATTGAGAAAAAAGTGATTTTTTAACCTAAGAAATTTTAATAAATTTTTGACTTCAACTCGTGATTACTTCGTTAAATATTAATATTTTTCCACGAAATTTACACACAATATTCTTCAAACTATACCAAAAGTGAAACAATATTTAGTATTTATTCAAAAAAATTCTGTGTCTAAGTAAATAATTATTTAAACAATTTTGCCGGAAAAATGATTCTCCTATTTTCAATTGAAAAAGTTGAGTGACGAATTTTCGTTTTCAGAAAACTTCCAGTGACAAAAATGTTCATCAATATGTTAGGAAGTTTTTCGGAAAATTTTTCGTCATTTAATAATAAATTAAAGAAAATAGAGCAATTTTAACAGCGTCGCGCTATGCTGTAAACGTAAACAATGTCTAACTGTATACATTGGTCTTGTAATGGCGGCCATTCTACACGTGCGCGGCCACGCCGTAATTTTACAGCATAGTGCGACGCTGTTAAAATTGCTATATTTTCTTTAATTTATTATCAAATGACGAAAAATTTTCCGAAAAACTTCCTAACATATTGATGAACATTTTTGTCACTAGAAGTTTTCTGAAAACGAAAATTCGTCACTCAACTTTTTCAATTGAAAATAGGAGAATCATTTTCCCGGCAAAATTGTTTAAATAATTATTTACTTAGACACAGAATTTTTTTGAATAAATACTAAATATTGTTTCACTTTTGGTATAGTTTGAAGAATATTGTGTGTAAATTTCGTGGAAAAATATTAATATTTAACGAAGTAATCACGAGTTGAAGTCAAAAATTCATTAAAATTTCTTAGGTTAAAAAATCACTTTTTTCTCAATTTACTTAAAAACAAAAAATTATATAAAAAAATTTCATAAGAAAAAAAGTTTCGCTTTGAAATTCTGAACAAGAAACAATAATTTTAAATTCATTTTGAACAACTTTAAAATTTTATCTCTACGTCCGAACTGACTGGCCGTGTGTTCACGCGTATCCCCTTATAGCATCCAGCCCCTCAATTTCCGAAAAAATCCGAAGCTAAACTGAAAGAAGGGATTTTTGATGAACCGGAGATTCGAAAGTTGTTGCGCGACCCTAACTTTATAAAAACAATGAAAGTTGTGGAGAAAAATGCTTGGGTTAGCTTTGTGTGTGTGGTAAATAATTTTTTAGGCCATAAAAATGTCCAAATTACAAACACGAAATACAGAAGCTGTTGAAAAATTACGAGAAACATGGTTGCTTAATGAATTTGAAACTACATTTTCTAGTATCCCATGTAGAATATTTTCCGACGAATTTAGAGGATTACATCGACGAGTAAGGAGAAAGGTTCCACTAGGATCTGAGGGAAGTGCAACGCCACTACCAATGGAAATGGGATGCAAGTATGCTGGCCGATTACTGCTGGAATTTGAAAAGAAATTCACCTGAAGAGAAAAAACCTCGAAAAATGAAACCTCTCCAAAGGTCATTCGAATCCGAGCGAGTTTGGTACCACAGGCAGAAATAACTCACGTTAAAAAAGTACCCCGAAGAGAACAAAAGCTATCACTTCCACGCCGTTGTTTCTGGGTTGCGCTAAGTGTAGTAAAACAAAGATTTATATGATTGAGTAGCTGCGTACTTGTGTAATCATAGGTATTTCTCTAAATATGCTTAGTTCTAATGAACCAAAAAAAGATTATTGCACATTCTTCTCAATTACCAAAAAAATTAAAATTCCACCGCCTCCCGAGGGTAGTAGAATAAGAATACTTTTCTATTTTCATCAGTTGGATTCTCATAAAAGTTTTTAAATATCCCCTCGCCCATTTTTCAGCTGCATCCCAATTTTGCCCACATACATCTATTTGTGGATGCACCATCCGAAACAACTCCGCAAACTTTAACTCCAGCTTGTTCGAGGAGAATTTTTGCTTGCATAACTAATTTGGACAAAGTATCTCCACAAGTTAGTCCATTAGATGCGAAAACAGCAATCGGTTGCAAATATGTGTCATGCAAAGGTTGAAACATAAGAACAAGATCATAATTGGCCATTTCTGTGTTCAAATCTTTCGGCACAATATCACAAAAACATCTACTCCTTTAAATTCCATCGTCTTACGGCCCAACAACAAATTTTTCCGGGTAGTCATTTCGTCAATCAATAATATACCATGACGTTCTATTTCGGTTTTTTTTATAAATGGGTTTTTAGAAACCTCGATAAAACGAGGGTCGAAATCGCAGGGACATTCCATTTTTGAAAAGTATCTGCAAAATAGAAATGATAATTAAGCCATTTTTATTACAATCAACTTTCACCATATTTGAAGAATATCTTACCTTTAAATAGTTCTAACTTGAGACAATGGCATCATTACATTTTCAAGCATCAACCAATATGTAGCTGGAGAACACATATGAATAATCATTGACTGGATGAGCCACTCATAAGAATAACGTCTGCATCTTGAATCTTGTGTAGCAGCTGCTTCGATAGAGTTAATTTTTCCAGATTCATTAATTAAATCATCCAACTTTTTCTTCGACATTTATTTTATTTTTCGTTTGTAGATATAAATTAGTTTTTGTGGCGTTTTAACTTTTCCATTGGCTTTATCTTTGGCTTTTTCGGTCGAATTCAGTTTTTTAATTAATTTTCTTAACTTTTCTTGCTTTCAAAGACTTAAATGACTTATTTTTTAATATTTTGATTCCTTATTGTGTTGCCTACGAATGGTTTTCATACTTTGTCGCTGTTTAAGAACACTACAACAATTCAAGAGAAGCAAAGTGTTTGTGAACACCACCAATGATTCCTTGTAATTGTAGTAGTCAAATATTTCGAAATTGTCATTACCATTAAAATTCCCGTGTAGAAATTTCGCTATGGCCCGGATCAGGGACAGATCGGGCTTTCCCCTTTAGTGAATGTAACAAACGGCCCGATATGACCCTGATTAGGAAATCCACATTTGAGTGTCGTCCCTATCTGTCCCAGGTCGTGTGTTAGGGTTGAACCATCGCGTTTATTTTGTTTTATCACACTAGCGCCATCTGTTTTTTTACTTAAATTCTTGCTACTAATGCCAGTCAACTTTTCACATGAGTTTCAGTCAAGTATACGAACGTATACTTTTGTTTTTTGCGAGTCATTGTTATACGCTCAACAGTAACTTTTTTGTGGTGTCAAAAAAAGAGAAGTAAATGTAGAATAAATATGCCAAAGACAAAGTAAATTTATTGAAAAATAAAAAAAATATTCTGCTTTTTTATAGTAGGGGAGACCGAGGCGTAATAGATCACTTTTCACTTTTTGTTGCTTAACTTCGTCATTCTTGCTTTAATGAAAAGTTCATCACGTGGAAAACTTAGCCTAACATCTCAGTTTCCAATTAAAAAAAGTGCGCCCTAATATCACTTATACCTTCTTTTCTAGAACAATGTTTTTGGAGAAATGTAAGGTGAGGAATGTCGCCTGGGGCCGGGGCGTAATATATCACTAGCCGGGGTGTAATGGATCGTCAATGAAATTATTATTTAGATCATCAAATATTATTACGGCATTGACAATTTTGGTTTCTATTGTATATTTATAACAAAGAATATTAAAAATGGAACATATTTAATTTAAACTTTAAATATTTTCATGCAATTTTCAAATTTTTAAAAGTTGTAGCGAAATGCACAATCCATTTCCTTAAAAAATCTATTCTCCAGTTATTTTTTTATAAAAGGTTATCGTTGGTACTTAATATATAAATTACAAGGAATTGAACTAGACAGGATTATTTTATTAATATTGTTACGTCCGTAACTTCTTATTAACGTGCCTAAATTAAGTACAATACTTATGTATGTATTTTGTATTCGATATTGTATTTTTCGTATATATTTTATGTATTTCATATTATTGCATTATAATTATAATATTTTTGAATATATGGCAATTGATATTACATGTCTTATATGTATCTAAATAAATTACAAATCATAACAATTCTAAGAAAAGAGAATAATATTTTAAATCATGTAAAAAGAATTACGATAGTGCATCAGTTCAACAACCTTCAAACAACTTCGCCACAGGAAGGAAGAAAAAACTTCTATACACAAAGAGAGAGCTTGAAGAGACACAAAAATTAGAAAGAGAGAAAAGATTAGTCCACAGCAGCATCGAGCATAAAAAAGTAAACAGGCTATGATCATCCCCACCACTATTTTGAAGAGACACGAAAATTAGAAAGAGAGAAAAGATAAACAAGTGCACAGGTGTTCATAGTTACCTTGCTCTCACACTCTCAATAACTACACGTATATGATTCTAAACAATGGAACAGTTTCGTGTAAGAAGGGAGAGAAATTAAGCAGAGATCAGAGAGTAATTTTTTGGCAATCAGCCGTATTCATCTAATTGTCAACAAGTGAACAGTCTCCCAGTATACCTTTGAACATTATTTAAAGTGAACTCCCAGTAAACCTTTGAACATTATCAAAAGTGAAAAGTCTTCCAGTATACCTTTGAACATTATTTAAAAGTGAACTCTAAGTATTAATTTAAACATACTTCATTACAAGTGAATTATTCCCCAAATATTTGGGAAAATATGATCGAAATTTTTTGGCTACCTATGAATCTTTAGAGAATTTAACATTTTATACGTAATCATTTCATATTTTATTAACAGTAATTATTAGGAAATATATTTATATAAATAAATTATATATTTTATTTTAATTATATTTCTATTATCTTCAACCCTTTCTTCTTCTTCTGTGTCACTCTCTTCTACTTTACTTTTTTCTTCACTCTTTCTATCATTATCTTGTTCTTCTGTGTCACTCTCTTCTACTTTACTTTTTTCTTCACTCTTTCTATCATTATCTTCTTCTTCTTCTGTGTCACTCTCTTCTACTTTTTTTATTTTTGTTGTATTTGTTTTTTTATATTTGATTTATTTTTTTTAACATCTCAATGTTCTGCAGGTATTATTAATTAATTTTGTAAATAATTTACGTTCAAACCCTCGTGGCACTATATTGTCCACGTAAACTATAAAGTAAAGGTGATGATTACTATAATAATGTTTTCTGACCCGTTCAATTTTAAATGCAAGTATAATTATTAATCATAATAATTTTTGTCTTCAAGTAATTTAAATTAATTTTTTCATTACTTACAAAAAATTGCTTCTCGAATGTTTTCGGGAACTCCATTTTTATTATGTCCTTGTCCTATGGTACTCATAGTTTCTAATGACTTTTTGCTTACTAATTCGATAAATAGATCACGAGCAAGATATTAGAGATAACTTTAAATTTATCCATTAGAATTAGTTTGAACGCTTCGACGTAAACTGGCAAACCTTCCACAAGTTGAATTTTTTGTTCACGGTCAATTTTTTGCCTTTTATTCGTCTAATTAAAAATTTCGATTACAACCCTTTTTAATAACATAAACATTATAAGTAAGAAAATAAATTTGATTATAATCAGGAACTGAATTACCAACAACTCCATATGATAAAATTTTAAAACGTGCCATCAAGTTTCCCGCACATCATTATTATTATTAAAAAAGGATATAAGGAAAATTTGTCAGTGTCTTATCACAATAAAAAGAACAAATATTTTTGAACTAACTGGAAGATTGGCTTCTTTCTTCAGCATCTCTGTCATTCTTTCAAAGAGTCTCACCATGTATGATGTTATGACTTAAAAGAAGACAGAAAAATAATTTTTTTATTAAATATAAGCAAAATTAAAAATAATAATTAATTAATATTACCAAAATTTTCAAATAATAATTTAAATTTAACTTTAACTTAAGATGGATTTTCTTGATCAGTAATATCTTTATGCAGGAGTTGATGAAAAGAAAGGAGCCGATCCAAAGAAAGAAACTGATGCGAATACAGGAGTTGATGAAGAGAAAAGAGTTGATGTAAATGAAGGAGCCGATGCACTGGAAGGAGCTGATCCAAAAAAGAAGCAGTTGCAAACGATGGAAATGTTGTCGATGTTGGAGGATGCTTTGGAGGATTTGGTGATGGTTTTGTAAAAAAGAAAGAGAAAAATTTAAAACCATTCTGAAAATAAATATAAAATTATTGAAATTGATTAAAAAAAAGATAATATTTAACTAACTATAAACAAAATATTTGTGATAAACTAAAAACTTAATATAAACAATAAATATTATGAATAACTAATAATTTTCTTTTACGTCAAACAAGTGAATTATTCATTACTTTAGTTGCCAAGAAATGTTACTTACAATGTTAATATGTTCTAAGTATGGGAAAGGTTTTCCAAAATATGGGAAGCGACTGAAATAAATCTTTTCGAAATAATTTACTTTTTCATTACATTTTGTTCATTATCCGAAATAAGGAAAGAGTCTGTCATAGTATGGAAAGCCGCTAAAGAAAATTGGAAATATTCATAAAATTATTCCACCCTTTTACCATACATTTTCAGGCTCTTCTCACAGTTTTAAAAATAAAAAACTGTATTTTTCTGACTTTTTCAGACACTTTCAATACTATATAAATAATAATAATTTGTCTTAAGAAACCGAAAATTAAAAAAATGAAATTTAAGAAACTAAAAAGTTTGACAAAAAGTAATATAGTTTTTAGAATCTTTAGTTAAAATTACATAATTTTATATGCGAAACGCTTTAATTTTTATTTTAAAATAATTATTCCACAGTTTTCAGATTAATGTTTAAAAACTACAAAATTTCAAGTTCTTATTAAAAAAAAAAATAGCGATATCTTTATAAAAGACTTTAGCAGAGTCATTTTATTATGACCTTCTTCCATACTTTAATAGGCAATTCATATGGTTTGAAAGATAAAAAATTTATCAAGAAAAATAAGAAATTTCAAAAATATTGTTTCTTCCATACTTTTCTAGACAGTTCCCATGTTTTGAAAGATTATCAATTTTATAAAAAAAATATGAAATTCCAAAAACATTTATTCTAGCCTTCTCCCATACTTTTATAGACAATTCGTATGGTTTGAAAGTTCAGCTATTTTATGAAAAATTAGAAATTCCAATAATGTTAATTCCAACATTCGCCCCCACTTTTATAGACAATTCCTATGGTTTAAAAGATCAAAGATTTATCAAAAAATGAAATTTCAAAAATATTTTTTCTAGCCGTATGCTATACTATTATAGACCCTTGCCAATGTTTGAATAATTGAAGAATTCTTCATAGAGAAACTAAGAATATTTCAAAAATATTTATTCTAACCTTCTCCTATACTTTTCTAGACAGTTCCCATGTTTTGGGAGATTATAAATTGTATAAAAAAATATGAAATTTCAAAAATATTTATAGCCTTTTCCTGTACTTTTATAAACAATTCCTATGGGTTAAAAGATAAAAAATTTATCAAGAAATATAAGAAATTTCAAACATATTTATTCTTCCTTTCACCTATGCTTTTATAGAATATTCCTATGGTTTAAAACATCCAAATTTTTTCAACAAAAATAAGGAATTTCAAAAATATTGTTTCTAGCCTTATCCTAAACTTTTTTCGTCTCTTACCATTGTTTGAATAATTAAAGAATTCTTCATAGAAAAACTAAGAATATTTCATAAATATTTATTCTAGCTTTCTCCTATACTTTTATAGACAATTATATTTGAAATATGAACAATTTTATAAAAAAAATTATAAATTCCACTAATGTTTATTCCAACATTGTTCCCCACTTTTATAGACATTTCCCATAGTTTGAAGGATCAACAATTTTATTAAAAAAATTAATAAGTAATTAAAAAAAATTGTTTCCAGTCTTTTGCAATACTTATGTAGGCAATTCGTATGTTTTAATCAATCAAAGAATTTTATCGGAAAAAACCAAAACATTAAAAAATAGCTATTTCAACCTTCTCACATATTTTTCTGATTATTTCCCATGGCTTCAAAAATCAAAGATTATTTTTAAAAAAACTAAGAATTAAAATATTGATTTCAGCCTGCTCACATACTGTTTTTTCTTTCCCATGGTTTGAAAAAGGAAAAAAATTTATATTTACTTAATATTTAAATTATATAGTAATAATTATTTAATTAAAAATTAATTATAATTATCTAGTTATTATCATATTAATTAATATTTTTAAATTAAATGAGAAAATTTTTTTAATTTATTGGCGAAAGCTAATATTTGGATAATTTTTAATTTTCATGGTTATTAATTATTAATTAATATTGTGTCATTGAAACATTATTTTAATAATTTTATATTAGATTTAATTATTATATATTTTTAATATTTAATATAATATTTTAATATTAAGGAAATATTTAAATTATTAAAAAATATTTTAGCAATTTTTATTTTGGGTATGAAAAAATTGGTGGATTTTTAGAAATGGTTTTTAAAAACAACTAAACAAATATAATTACATTTAATTTTAATATAAATTTATATTATATATAATATAATAATACTATATTAAAATGTAGTATGTTATATAAGTATATAAAAATACTTTATTAAAAAAATTAACCACATTATTCTCATTTTATTATTTTAACTGATTTGTTAATTTTTTTCTTTTCCCTTCTTTTTAAGATTCCCCCTTGATTTGACACTTTAGACTCCTCATAAAAGAAATTCCTTTTTTTTATTCTTTTTCAATTATCTTTTATTTTTCAATAAAAATGACTTTTTATTGAAATGTTTATTTTTTCAATAACCTCGATTATGACAATTTAGTTTGTCTATTGTTTACTCTATACCCATCAGAATTTTACTTATTATCCTGTACCTTTTTCAACTATAACTCTCTAACCAACTCTATTATTACCACCCGTTTTTTCTGTGGCTGAATATTAATCAACCCAACTGTTAGATGTACTTGAAGTATATGCGACTGTAAGAAGCTTTTGTCATTATCAGTGTTCAAATTTTTTAAATTGGGTATCATTATTCATATCCGTCACCAATCTTCTGTGGTAATCAGGAGTGTAATTGTGAACTCATTAGTCGATCGTTAGTCATGTTATCATCGTTGTCTTTGATGTGCTGGGATTAGTGTATGCGTACCCGCTGATAGACATTATCGATGCCCTTGACGCGCTTGGATTGGTGGTTGCGTATCCGCTGCCAAACATGACTGGCAATATGGATATGTTAGGTAGATCTTGTATTAGTGACAGGGCTTTTGACAGCCAAAACAGAAAAGCAAATATAAGCGATTGTAAAAATCACATGTGCCTGCAGGGTAATGCTTCGGCTGATACTGGTTTTGACCGTCAAGTGCAGGGAATGTCAATATGACGATTAAAAGAGGGACTTAAAAGTCTATCAAGACCTGATCTATACAGAAGATGCTCACAAGGAGAGAAGAGTCAGAAAAGACCATTTCAACGCAATGATGATGAGAAATGTTGTTCCCGAAAGTCTCAAGAGAAAAAGAAGCAAATCCGAGACAAAAAGGACTTGAAGGAAAAGAAAGAGAAGATGAAATCTCCTAAATTGTCTACGAGTAAGTTAAAAGACGAAAACCTAGAAAGAAAGGTGACCTTTTTTAATAGAAGGCTCTCAAGGAAAGGACATTTTCGCCAAAGAGATGACAAGGATTGTGGGTGAGCTTGGTGAGGTGCAGGTGGTGGACCGAAAGGTCACACTGGAGATCCGTGACCTGGACTACCTTACCAACAACGTTGTAGTCGAGAAAACCTTACTGCAGATTTTGGTAGCATCGACAGGCTGAAGAAAAATCAGATTTGGAGAAAGCTGCTAGGCTTAAAACCAGTTGGTATGACCTTATTATTAATTAAGAATGTTAATAGAATTATAAATAATAAATCATGAGATATAATTATGTTATTTTATTATAATTACCTTATTATCCTTGACACACGTATAAATGATTTCTGTCTCAAGTTTCTCAGCCAAATTGTATCCAATTGTATGGCTATACTTATTAAGCATTGTGATTACTTACTGGTAATTGGTTAGAGACTTTACTGCTAATCTAGGTATCAAATTTTTTGCTGGCTGACATCTGCCCTTAGTAAGCATAAATTATATAGCCATTATAGAAACGTTAATATGTTTTTGTTCAAACTTTTTCGTTTACGCGATGCAGTATACGCTTTAATCGTAATAAGATCACAAAAATTTCGTAACAACTTCTTTTCTAACGTTTCCGAGCGATAGTCATCTATGTCATCAAAGTCTATTTCTTGCTCTCCGAACTTCGCAATAGTAAATATTGGTATCTTAAAAATAAGTTAGCAGAAGTAGTTTTATGTATTGTAAAAGTAATCTTATATTAATACAAAAAGGTTTAAAGTTTATTCGAAAAAAGAAATTTGTTTAAATATTAACTGATTTCTTTTGATTTTTAAATGAAGTATTTTTCAGACAAAAGGATAATTTCAAGTTATTTGAAATTTGTAAACATGTCAAAATAATAAAAAAAATTAATTACTCGCCAAATAATGCAAAGGTAATCTGCACAATTTTTACAATAATTATTTATTTATAAAACAACAGTGAATAAATTTAATAATTAATAATGTAACAATAATAAAACTACATTTTTTAAATAAAATAAACAATGTATAAAATTTAAATAAAATATTAACAATTTTGGGTAATTATAATAATAATTATTTATATAATCGTAAAATATAATTTAATTCATTAAAAATGTAGAATGTAACAAGTCATAACATTTCAAAATTTTTTAAATTTTTAAAGGTCATATAGATGGAAATTATGATGAAAGAAATTTAGTTCTTATTTTGATATATTTTTTCCTGACTATCAATATATTATTATTTACAGGCTTGTGTTATTATTATTTTAATTTAATTTAAAATATTTTATAAAGAATCAAAAATAAGTAAACTATTATTTTAATTAAATAAATTAATTAATGAATTACTGATAAGACGAATAAATAAAACTACAGATAAAATTTTTCTTTTCAATAGTAAACAAAAATCATTTAATAATTAAAGGGTATAATTAAAAGGAATTTCCTTTTATTAGAAAAAGAATTTCTCTTAGACAAATATTAAAAGGAAAATCAGCTAATGGTAAAAGGATTCCTTTTTACTTGAATAGACTATTTTGTGAGTGTAGAATCAAAAGCTAATTTTGTATAATAAAATAATCTCAAATTAGAATGAATTAAAAACTTAGTTTATTTTCAAATTAATAAAAATAATTGCAACTTTTTTAAGTTGTTTTAAAATAAAGATGATAATAATAATAATAAAATAAATAAAAGATTATAATCTTTTTTCGATATACGTATACTTTATAAGCAATTAAATTGCAAAATTATATGTAAAAAAATAAAAGATTTTACATATTTATTTTGTTCATGAAATTAAATTAAACTAAAAATTAAAAAAATTTGGGACTATGAAAACAATACATAAAATTTATGTATATATATATATATACCATTTGTTTTTTTATTCATTATTCTTTACACGATAATCAGACAAATAACAGTGTTTACTAAAGTACCAGTGCCTGTCTGAATTTATTAATATCGAAAAATAAAAACTAAAAAACACTCCTTTCTCCGCATAGTCAAAAACTTACTATTTTATAATTGAAAATAGTAATATAATAAAAACAGACAGTTCACAGGGTAATTAGCGTACTTTTTATGTTTTATAGTAATAGTAATAGGTACATTATCTATCTAAACGCTACATTCACGTAGACGCAGACATTCTCTTATTTATTTATTTTTTCTTTAAATAACATTTTGTTTTTTTCCGTATATTTAAATTTTCTTTTTTGGTTTAATAATATTAATTTCTTCAAAACTCATTTGAGCGCACGATAAATATAAAATTATACAAAAATTTTATATCCATCGCACTTGCGTTTTATTTTTTTTCTGCTCTTCTACATATTTTATTCATATAATATAGATTAATTTATAAATTGTGGCAAGTGCCGAAATAGGCGGATGCAAACCGTCCCTAAGCACTCTGAGATTTAAAAAAAAACGAGAAAAAATGCAATTCAGTAAAATATTAGAAAATAATTCTCAGGTACTAGAACGTTAAGCACATTTTCTATATAATAATACGCACAAAGAAAAAACACACACAATCAATTCCAGAAAATCTCATTGAAAATTTTGACACCATTACCTTTTTATAAAAGAAGTGAATGAAAATTGTATAAAAAAAAGAATAAGTAAAGGTGTCTATTTCCAGAAAAATAAGTACAAATTTATATTTTTCCTCCGAATATTATGAAAAGTGTGCGTGTTATTTAGAAAAATTGCACTCTAAAAAATAAGTACATATTCGATTTTCGGCATTATTTTCAACTCATTTTCACCTAGAAGGAAAAATATTTACTAATTGAATATTTGATAAATATATTCATCAAATAAAGAAGATTTAACTATTTTTGTACAAGGGAACAATTATTTACGTATTTAGGCTGTTTTTTTCCATACTGTACACATTTTTTCTATTTCTTTAATTCTGTTTCTTTCAAAAATAAAAAGTGTAATAAAAATAATACTGATTTTCTATTTATATATTACGAGAATAATCCGCTAAGTGAAAATGAGTTCCTAATTATTATAATACTTTGTTTTATATGCGCTTTAATTTAATTTATTTTTTCCCTCTTCATTCAAAAAACATCAAAAGCGAGACTTATAATATTTATTTTATACCTATTTGAAATCCTCTTTTATCGATGGACGAAAACGTCTATAGATGTATACAATACAACAGTAATTATTAATTTTTTTTACTCTCGAAGCGAAGGTACATTAGCGTTAATACACAATTTGATATACAATATCCGGAATATAATAGACAAATATTCAATATATATTTGTTTATTATAGACGATTTTTCTTTTCACTTTTTCTTCACGCTCAAAAAAATAAAGGATTGGGTGGAAATTTTTCGAAAAAAACAACGTTCTTGAGAATTCTTTTTTTCAAATTACCAATCCTGGATCACTCTTAAATGCGATACCCTCCGTTTCAAAGAAAACAATTTTTTTAGTTTGTAATTACAATTTTTTGAAAGCGGAGAGTTTCGAGATTCAATACTAGACAATCTAAAAATTCATGATATATTTGTTTCATAAATATATATATATTACAATAACTGATAATATGGATTCTTTTGGTGCTCGCGCGCAAAATAAGAATCGAATTTTCAATTTAATTTTGTATATTGCACCATTTTTACTTTAACAAAAATATAATTAAATAATAAATTAAATTTTAAAAAAAGTCATGTTATCTTATTGATTAAATAAAAATTTTCTTACTCAATGAGATTATTAGAGTTAATTTACAGTAAAAACAAGACAAAAAAGGTTTTGAAATATTTTTTTTTGTTCATCTCAAATCAACGACATTTTACGAACGAACCCCATTTTTAGTATCACAATAATAAAAATTAGACTCTTTCAGATTCTCTCAATATTGACCTGCGATTATTTATAATATAAAAAATCTTGTCAATGTGTAATTTACATTCACAAATTGCAAACAAAAAACAAAATGCACTGGCCGGCAGCGAGGTGTTTTTTTATTGAAAAAAAAATTATCTGAATTTTAATAGGAAAATGGAAAATTCATTCCTACAAAGACTCATGTCCATTATTTTTTCCTTTTGATTATTTTATAAAAATTGCTATTTTTAATTCGACAAATTGATCATTATTTAAAAAAAATTATAATTTTCAAATCATTTCAATTTTTTAGCAAAAAACAATTATATTTTTCAAAATATTTCAATTTTTTGTGAAAAATAATATTGGAAAATATTTAAATGTTTTGCTGAAAAAATTATGTTTCACAAAATGTTACAATTTGTTTTAAAAAAATTTTATTTAAAAAAATGTAAATGTTAAACATTTCATTTTTAAGACATTTAAATTTGTCGGAAAAATTTAATTTTTCAACAAAGAATTAAAAAATTTTTAAAGCAGAAATGGAATCTTTAATATAATTTTTTTTCTGTATAGAATATTTAATGCTAAATTTAATATATCAATTAATCAATTAACGGTTAATAATTCATTTTCTATTAATGAATAAATATATTAATTAAGTCTTAATTTGACTTGGAATAATAATTACCTTCTCAATTAAATATTAATTAATTAACTATCAAATTTAATACAATTTTTTAACTAATTTAACATTAATTATTTTGTTTATAAATTAAGTTGAATGATTTCTATTTTAATTTATTATCAATTAATTAATTATAATTTGAGTACAACAATTTTTGTTTCTCTATTTTTATTTAATACTAATTGTTAATTAATAAATCATTTTTGAAGAACTAAATAATTATTTATTAATAAATAATTTTTTTTAATAAATAATTATTCTATTACCAAATTATCATCTATTAATAATAATTAATTAAAAATTAACTATTTTGTTATTTACTAATTAATAATTAATCAATTTAACACTAGAAAGATTCATCAAATGAAATGCGGTTTTGTACAAATAAATTATGGTTCATCTAAAAAATTGCAGGATATTAAAAATTGATTTAAGATAGTTCTCCTGTTTCCACTCTCGTAAAAATTGATTTTCGTTAGATTTTTCTCAAATTTTAAAAAAATGTTTCTTCGGATGCTATTGAAATGTGATAAAAATTTCAAAACCCTTTACGATGCTAAATTTTCAGTTATTCGAGTTAAAACTTTCGCTTTTACATGCGATTATGTTAAAAATAAAAAATGCCAACCACAATATCTCGTTTTTTGACATGACAAAGGGTTTTAAAATTTTTATCACATTAAAAGGGCAGTCGAAAAAAACATTTTTTGAAAATTTGAAGAAAATCTATCGAAAATAAATTTTTACAATAGTACACTGAACCATACAATATCATTTTTTTCAGTGTAGCAGCCGGAGAACTGCCTTAAATGAAAAATAAAAATATTTTTGTACGAGTCTCTTTGATCATCGATTGCTCTTGCGGCATATAAGAATTGTTTATATTATTATTCACTAATAATAATCGTCGTGATCAAATAATTCAACGGACGTATTACAATGTTTTTCTTTTGTTTCATTTTTTTTTTAATAAAATAATATTTACTCTCACTCACAAAATTTCTCACTCTCACTTTAATGATCAGATACCTCGTAGATATTGCACTAGCTTCTCTCAATTTTACATATAATATATTTATAATTTACTCGTGATTAATGTTTCGATTATTAAATGGTACTCTCTAACACATTAACGTGAATTAGATGTATTTTAAATTCGAATGATGATTTGGAAGATAAAATTAAATTGCGATGCGAATAGATTGGCAAATTAAATTAATAATAAATAAAACCTAATTAATAATTTCAGAAATTAATTAATTTTTAAAATTTTCTTTTTTTCTTCAATAATTCTGTAATTTTAATTATTTTTTGAAAATAATTTCAAAAAGTGATTAATTTCGGAAAATTATTGCACTGTTGAGTACATAAATTTCTAGTAAATAAATTTCCTAGTAAATAAATTTCTAGTAAAGAAATTTTTAATAAATAAATTTTTAATAAATAAATTCTACTTTTTTAATAAAGTTCTAATAATGTTTTAACAACTTTCGCAGAAATGGAAATTTTTTGAATTTGAAAAGAAATTATTTAAATGGCGATCTACTCGCAATCAACAACAGTTTAATCTTTAAATAGCAACAATTGTAAATTAACTTTATTTCATCATATTTCAATGATAAATATCTCTCTCGGATCGTTTATTATATAATATACTCTTAATAATATTAATTTATCAAATATTTATTAAATTAGTTATTTTTCATCTTTTCTTTTAACATCAAATCTATTTACTGTGCTAACAAATTTATAAGTGTACCTTTCTCTATCATCTAAAACACGAGTGCATAATAATGGCGACGTTAAATTACACGACGCAATTAATATATTGTAACATTCAACATAAATTTTCTTGTATTTCCTCATCCTCTTTTGTTTATTTATTTTATTAATTAGCTAAATAGAACTTTTTTTTTGTTTATAATCAGCGATACAAAAAAAACAAATCACATCGATCAGAACAACAGATTGTACTAAGACAGGGTCAACTTTTTTTTTGTTTGTTTCGCAATTCCTACTTTTTTTGACGTCGATCCTACCTAATGACTAATATTTATAAGTACTTAAAAACGATCGATTATTAACTAAAATCGCGCACGATTTTTTTTTATTAAATATTCGAAATAGACGATTTCTCGCTACGTATCTTCGCGAACAGTTTTTTTATGATTTGCCTCGGAGGGGGAAAAAATAGGACATTTTATTTATAATTGTATTAATATAAAGTATTTTTAATCGGTAGGTAAAAAATATTTTATTCATTTTTGTGGAATCTTGTATTAAAATAGTATTGTTATCGCAGAGAATAACGAAAAAAAGTCGGAAAATAAAATTTGTGGTAAAAAAAATTTTCGAACGACGGATTTATTATTATTTGTGTGCGACAAGGACGGCGTGCCGATTTTCTCTCCCAAGTGTTCGAAAACTGAAGGAAAATTGCAATTTTTTTTTTGGTTTTTGTTTCTCTTTTTGCTCGAATCGATGTGAGTATATTAATAAGGACGGCAACGGGGCGTCGCGTTTCTGTCTGTGTTTTATTATTTTTTTGTTACTTTTTTCCTTCACAAAATTCAATGTCGTTCGAATATCAATTGTCGTTAGCAATATTATTATTTTTTGTTCATTATATATCAATTACTTTAATTTTAACTAATTTGTTGAATTTAGGTAAATTTCAATTTTACTAACAATTTTTTTATCAATTTAATTTATTTTACTGAGTCTATTAATTTGATTTTCGTGAATTTAATAAACTCACTTACTTCAGCGATTTTAATTAATTTTATTAATTTTATTAATTTTATTAATTTTATTAATTTTATTAATTTTATTAATTTTATTAGATTAATTAAAATTAAATCAAATTTTGCCAAATTAATTCGTAATTTCACATCAATTTCAATCGGAGATACGTAAACGACAAACGATTTCGCTTATTTTTTTTTTAATTCTCAAAATTACAGACAAAAGCGTTTTTTCGTATACAAATATATTTTTCTTTTTTTGCTTTATTCTTTCTAATTATGCACTGTATTAAATTTATAAAAAAATCTGTATAAATGTAAAATAATAAAAGTTCAATCCCTATCAAAAATTGACTAGAATAAATTGATAATTTTCTATAAAAAAATACCATTCAATAAAAATAAAATTTCGAAAAACAGAGTATTCAGAAATTATTTTTTTTTTTGAAAAATTGACTCGAAAAACGATTAATTAGTTATACGAAAAAATGGACTTTTCATAGAAAAGATTAAATTTTTTTCGTAGAAATTAATTGTTAATTCACTAAATTTTCTTGTTAATTGTTAACTAATTTTTTTAAAGAAATTAATTCATAATATTTTCGCCGGTGAAAAAAAGGAAAATATTTCAGTCGAGTATAAAAAAAAACGATTTTGTGTGTAATTTTTCAAGATTAATGACAAGCCTAAAGAAACGTCTCTCTAACTAACAATGATAATTTTTTTTGTTTTTTTTTTAATTTCTTCACAGGTAATTTGTGATGACCTTTACAAGTACTTAACGTTAACTGGTATTTTTTTGAATTTATTTTTTTTTCGAAAATTACGTGCTATCACCTGTTAGCTAAACATAGGCCGGACTAACCGTTTTTCTTTTTTTTTATTAACGTACGGTCGGTGGTAAATATTATACGATTGTACGCATATCAACGAATTTACTGTTGCTTTATAATTATTATGATTAATTTATTTTATAATTACTTTATTTTTATAATTATATTTTATAATTATATTTTATAATTATATTTTTATAATTATATCTTTATAATTATATTATTATTACATTATTTCTTTTATTATTATTATTTTTATTATTATTATAAGTATTATTATGTAATTAAGCCTCTCCTGTGTCCCGCGGGTGTCGGAATTCGACTTCTAAATTTACTTTTTTCGAGACTGACTAGATTTTTCACGCTTATATGTGTATTATAATAAGTTATGGAGGCCATTGGCTTCTAAGCCGACTGATATTTAGGTAGGTACGCGAATGAGTCGAGTCCATTTATTTTTTTTTTCTTGCTTTTTGTCGAGGACTCTGAAAAGGCAATGGAGATAATCACTGAGAGAGAGAGAGAGACCGAGAAGTCGATGAGTAAAATTTCTAACAATATTATAACTTATCTAGAAAATATTTTCTTTTTTTCCCTTTAGATCTACAAGTTTCGTGTATTGCGACACGATTTTATTGTGCCAAACAGGAAAATTAATTCGAGTTCCTAAAAGTAGTAAAAACTGCAAAAAATGTCCATTTCTGAATAAGGGGAAAAATTTTTCCTTCTTGATTTTGAATATACAGAAATTGGAACAATTTTCAAATGGAACTGAAAATTTAATTAAGAAGACACTATTTTTAATTTGATTTCAATAAAATCTATATATTCAAATTTGAATAACTAAAATCGACTAGACGGTTCTTTCGATGAAAATAAATAACTACAAAAAGACTTAAGAGCATCGAGAAGAGAAGAGGTACTTGTTTTCAGTTTTTCGGAAAATATTTTTTCTTTAATTTCAAATGTTTATACTTTCAAACGCAGAAAGTATTTTTTGCTCAAAGAATAAGACGAATTTCGAACATGATTTTCGAGCTGATTTTTTCTACAATTGAAAATATTTCCAGTTTTGAATTATTTTTATCGAAAAAAAAAATTGTTTTTCAATGTTTCTTGGATTGTACGATCGAATCGGCTCGAATCATTTTCGAATTTCTGTCAAATCGAGAATATTCGAAAGGCACAATCCTGAATTTCAAGTTCACTGTCAGAGTCAGGCTTGAAATTAAAGGAAGACCTCGAACGATGGTAAAGCTGCATGAACGCCTTTTAAATACTAAATTAATTGTTTTTTTTTCCTATAGAGAAAATTGGTTAAAAATGACAACCATCACAACATCTATTTTTTCCCTTTCTTAACAAACATTTTTTCTTATACTCGAATTTCAAACATTTCTTTTTCCTCTCGTCACGTATTTTATGTTCTCATTTAAATGAATTCAATTTAAATGTTCTCATTTAATTTAAAAGGGGAAAGTGTGGTTTTTTTATAATATAATATGTGAATATTTCTTTAAAAAAAAGAATAGAATACAACCCTTCCTCTATGATGAAGAAATATCAAAGAATATCCCTTAAATAGAATTAAATGTTCATGAAACTGAAAGCGAGCTTAAAAAATATTTTCGATTGGAATACATTTTTTCCCAAATTTATATCTATAAACAATATTATTTCGACAATTTAACTAAAAGAAGAATTTATTCAAAATTTGATCTTAATAAATCGTTCAATAATCAATTATTTTCGCCATTGATCAGAATTTCGTTATTCGAATTTTTTTCCTTTACAAAGAATTTTTTTTTGTCGAAACTTTTCAGTCGAAGTATTATATAAAGTAGAATTTTTAAATTCTGAAATCTCTTTATTTGAATGACAATTCGTATAATAAAAATCGTTTAAAGAAAAAAATGACCAGAATAAAATTTTTCTATATTGAAAAGTCGATTTTGTAAAAATCAAATTTAAATTCTAATTTACGATTTTTAATAATTTGATTTTAATTCTTTTAACTTTATTCAATTTCAAGTTTACTTATCAACGAAAATAAAATTGACTATTTGAATTCTAATTTACAGTCTTACGAACTTTATAGTAATTTGATTTTAATTTTTAAATTTTAATTTTTAATGAGAGAAAAATCAATTTTAAATTCTAAATTGTGGTTTTTCTTTGATTTCAATATGTCAATTTAATTCTTTAAGGAAAATTGAATTAATTATACAAAGTGGAATTTTTAAATTCGGGAATTCTAGAATTTAAAATATTTAAAAATAAAAATGCGAAAAAGCGAAAAAATCAATATAAATTCATATTTAAAAATATTAAAATATTTCAAATTTGTTTTATTTTAATGTATTCTTGAAAGAAAATTAAATCAATTATTGAAAGTAGAATTTTTTTATTTGAATAAAACTGCGAAACACGTAAAAAAAATTATAAATAATAATAAATAATATATAATAATATATAGTTATAAATTATAAATTATAATTATATAAATTCAGATTTAAAAATATTAAAATATTTCAAATTTGTTTTATTTTAATTTATTCTTGAAAGAAAATTAAATCAATTATTGAAAGTAGAATTTTAAAAATAAATTCTAGAATTTATTTGACTTGAATAAAAATGCAAAAACACATAAAAAACTATAAATTTAAATTCTATTTTATGGATTTTATCTTCATTTGATTTTCACATTTTAATTTAAACTCTTGCAAAAATTGAAACAACTTTAAATTCTAATTTACAGGTTCTATGAATTTGATTTATCAATTTTGTTTTTTAACGCAAATTAAATCAACTTTAAATTCATATTTCTCCAATTTATTCATTTGATTTTGATATTTAAATTTGATATTTAAAACAATGTTTTTAATCAACTTTAAATTCTAATTTACGAGTTTTATTAATTTGATTTCATTAATTCAATTTTAGTCTTTGGCTAAAATGTAATAAGTTTTAAATTCTAATTTACGGTTTAAATAATATTTAAATATTTTTTTAAAGAAAAATCAAAATACCAAAAGTATTAATTATCCATTTAATGACAAAAATATTTCCATCTCTCGAATATTCTTTGAATAGATTGCAAATTATTGGGAAATATTCTCGCAAAAGAGGCAGAATTTTAAACTATATTCATCTACCATTGAATGGGGTATTTTTTGTTCCAAAAAAACTAGTCCTGTTGTAACTACGTTTTCCGGGGAATTATTTTCAAAATTCACGTGATTCGGAGAAAGAAGGGAAATTACAAAACGATAGGAAAAATTGCAAAGACAGAGAATTTGAATCGAATAGATTCTTATCTGACAGTGGATTTCAAAGCGTGCGTGGGTGAAGATGGACCAATGCCAAATATTTTTAGAGAATCAAAGAGCAAATGAACCTGAATAGTACATCAATTATTATCCACTCGAGAGGAAGTTTTCTAAGAATTTATTAAAGCATCAAAAAAGGTAAAATAGTCACAGGAGATTTTCAATAATTAATGTCCGTAGAAAGCGTCCCCACACTTTTTTTTCTTTCCGAGCGTCAATTAGTTTGAACCAATGGCCGAATTTGTAAATCCCATTCAAACCTAGAACTTGATGATTATGTACACGATTGCGAATAATTTTTCCCCAAAAATTATCTTTTTTTTAATCTTAGTTACGAAGTTTTGTTTGTTTTTAAGTAAATACAATGCGAACGTGCGCGAACGTTACGCTGGTAAGACTAGAAACTGAGATTATTTTTTTTTCTCTCTCTAAAATTAATAATTAACAAATGGAAGTGAATGTAACGAAAAACGTTTTGGTCGAAATTCTGGACACTGGACGTTTCCGCACGTGCGCTGATTAACATTTGGTTTTTTTTTTAGTTTTTTTTTTGCAATCAAAGCCGTAATACATTTAACTAGAGACATTACAATTATTTTTGCATCGATTTTCTTTTTACCGAAAAAAAATTTGAATTTGCCTCTTTATGTTGTATTTAGGCGTAAGTATTGCTAAAATAATTTAAATATAACTATATATTTCTCTGACAGACCACCTGTGGTCATTGCGACACTTTTCTAAATATTTTTTTTTATCTTTTCAATCTTAACTCGGAGAACATTCTTTCTCTCGAAACAAAACGACAAATATTGCACGTTCATCGAAAATTCTATTTTTTTTATAACTAGTACTAAAATTTCTTTTTTTTTAATCTAACTTCGAAAAGCGATCCGTGAGAAAAAAAACTGACACGAAATTGCGAATCTGAAAACGAACCTTCTTTTTGCAGAGAATTTTTTTTCCGCCAGTTTCGTTGTAATCGCCCAGCGATTTTTTTTTCATAATTAAAAAAAACAATTTCTTTTTTTTGAGTATTGTGAACGGATAAAGAAGGACGTTCGATTCGCAAATATATTTGTTTAAAAAAATCGCGTATAAAATCTCTTTCCTTCTATTTCGTATCCAATATTTTTGTGCGAGAATGTGCACTGGTTTTTTTCTTTTTCAATAACAATTATATTAATTCCCCTAGAACTCTCATATTTTGTAAAATATTTGTAAAATATTGGTAAAATAAAAAAATTCTCTTTCTTTTTGAAACTTGACTCGCGTGACAAGTGTCACCTTGACGCGTTTAAGGCTCCATCAAAAAAATTTTCTTTTGGAAATAGATACGATGGGCATTTTTTGGTTTTCTTTTTTTCGTCGCGATATTATTTTTCTTCGAATAAATAAATTGCAAAGAGAATTTTTTTTTTTGAATTGTCACCTTGTTTAGGAATTTTATGCCTCCATGAGGGAATGCTCGCGAATGAAATGAGCTGATCTGGAGACAAAAAGAAGGCGATTTTCTTTGTTTTCATTTCTTTGAAAAAATCCTTTCCTCTCAATTTTGTTTCTTTTCACTCTGCCGGAAAATTTATTGCGTCACAAATCTAGTTGGATTGAAGTCCTTATTCACGAATGAGAAACCCTTGAATTCTTCTTGATTTATACAGGGAACGATATCTGTATTAATTGGCGTTAGTTCAGGTGTTTCTCTCGTAAATTCAGCGTCGAAATTCACGGCGTCCTTCTTGCTTTTCTATAAATTGAGAATAATTTTAGAATTACAATTTCGAAATTTAATAATAATAATTAGTAAACATTTTGTTTTACCAAAAGTAATTGCGATCTACATATTATAAAGAAACATGAATACCAATAAAATTCTATCAGAAATATTATGAATAATTTTTGTTTCCTAACTTAGTGAAAAAATTATTATTTTTATTATTCCATATTTTTTATTTTCCTGACTTTTTCCTAATTTTCATTAAAAATATTTACTTTTTTCTTATCCTGCTAATAAATTGAATTTATGCAACGAATTTTATTATTCATGAAAGAATTTTAAATAATTTAGTTCTTGCGTAGAATTAAAAAAAATATTTGAAAATAATTGAATTTTCAATGAAAAATGTTATTATTTATCAAAATAATTGAATTTTTCAGAAGAATTTTATTATTTACAAAAATAATTGACTTCTTTAGGCAAATTTTGTTATTTATGAAAATAATTGAATTTTCTTGAAATATTTTATTATTTATTAAAATAATTAAATTCTTGCGAAGAATTTTAAAAAAAATTTTGAAAATAATTGAAATTTTCTGAAGAATTTTATAAATTTTAAGAAAAATGGACTTTTTTTGAAGAATTTCATAATTTATGAAAATAGTTAAATTTTTTGGAATATTTTTCTATTTTAATAAAAATAATTGAATTCTTGCGAAGAATTTTTTTTTAATGTGGAAAATAATTGGATTTTTGGAAAGAATTTTTAAAGCAATTTGGAAAGTCAATTTTAGGAAAATTGGACTTTTTTGAAAAATTTCATAATTTAAAAAAATAGTTAAATTTTTTTTGGAATATTTTTCTACTTTAATAAAAATAATTGAATTCTTGTGAAAATTTTTTTTTTAAATTTGGAAAATAATTGGATTTTTGGAAAGAATTTTTAAAGCAATTTGGAAAGTCAATTTTAGGAAAATTGGACTTTTTTGAAAAATTTCATAATTTAAAAAAATAGTTAAATTTTTTTGGAATCTTCTTGGGAAGAAATTTAAAAAAAATTTGGAAAATAATTGAATTTTTCTAAAAAATTTCATAAATTTTGAGAAAAATTGAATTTTTTGAAGAATTACATTTTTTCTAAGGATTTTGTAATTTATGAAAATAATTGAATTCTTTCGAGAAATTTTATTAATAATTGTTGAAAAAATAATTTAATTACTTTCGAAGAATTTTATTATTTATAAAAATAATTTAATTCTTTCAAAGAATTTTATTAATTAGGTAAATGATTAAATTCTTGCGGCGAATTTTATTAAAATTGATAAAAATAATTGAATTCTTGCGGCGAATTTTATTAAAATTGATAAAAATAATTGAATTTTTTTCTAGAATTGGTTATTTTATAATAATAGTAGATATTGAAAATCGTTGAAATGTGAAAAGTTTTTAAAGATAATTAAATTTTACAAAGAATTCTATTAAAAAATTTGTCAATAATTAAATGAGGGTGGAAAATTTTATTAAATTTTTTTGAAAATAATTGGATTTTCCAAAAAAACCATTTATTATTTATAAAAATAAATGAATTCTTGCAGACGATTTATTAGAATTTTTTAAAATAATGGAATTTCCAAGAAGAAATTTATTACTTTTAATAATAATTGAATTATTGTGATGAATATTGTTATTTATGAAAATAATTGAATTTTGAAAAGAATTTTATTGAAATACCTCAAAATAATTGAATTTTCGGAAGTAATTTTTTTTTATTTATCGACATAATTATGTCGATAAATAAAAAAATTTATTTAAAAAATTTATTTATTATTTAAAAAAAAATGTTATTAAAATTATATTTGAAACAATTAATTTCTTTCGAATAATTTTATTAAATTTTTGAAAATAATTGAATTATTGCGGAAAAGTTTATTAAAATGTTTAAAAAGAATTGAATTTCTGTTGAAAATTTTATTACTTTTGAAAGGAATTGAAATCTTCATAAGAATTTTATGAACATTGTTTTAAATAATGAATTTTTAAATGTCATGAAAATTTTATTAGTTTAAATAATTGAATTTTTGTCAAAAACTTTATTTGTGAAAGTAACTGAATTTTACGATTATGAAAATAATTAAATTCATGCTTAGAATTTAATCAAAAATTTTTTTGAAAAAATGGAATTTATATGAAAAATTTTATAATTATTTAAAGTAATTGAATTATTAGGAAAATAAAAATTGTATAAAATTTTGTTAAATAAAATTGATTTTTTTCAATATTAGCGAATTAAAAGTAGTGGAAATTCTCTAAAAAAATATTGTTTATATTCTTTGTTCGGAAAGTTAAATACCTATATATAGCTAATAATTTTTTTTACCTTCTCTATTCTTTAGAATAATTAAAATTTTCGCAATGAAGATTTTTTATAATTTAGGTATCAGATAACAATTTTTGTGAAATTCAATTTTCCTCGTACAAGAAAGTTTAATTATTTTCAATTTTGAAAATCTGATGTCAAATTTGAAATTAGTGTCGAAATTTGTTAAAGTTTATTTTATATACTTTAAAGTTTAAAAATATAATATATTTTGAAAATTTAATTCTAATTAGTTTTTCAGTTATGGGTCATAATAAGTATTTCTTTAAAAATTACTTAAATTAAAATGACTTGAAATTGTTTACAATAAAAAAAAAATTCATTCCCGCACGAATAATTTGGCTAGTTTTTAATAAACTTCTTGACAAAATAGAGTAAAATTTCGATAAATAAGTAAATAAACATTTTGTCTATACATTGCGAAAAAATGGCAAAATAAAATGAAAAAGAGAAAAAATTGGAAAATAGTCGAAAACAGGGGAACAATGAAAACTCACGATTTTCGGCCTGAACGGCGGCTTCAGTTTTCGCCCCTCAAGCGCCTCCCAGTCCATATATTGAAAAAATGGATGTGTCCTAATTGCACTCTCGCCGCCATTCGCCGTCACGCATCCCAATCGTTTGGCCGGGTTTTTCGTCATGAAACCCTTTAAAATTGATACCGCCTCTTTGGTGAGCCACACTGGATAAAGAACGTCATCGTGAAGAATTGATTCAAAAAGATCGTCTTCATTGTCGGCTTCAAATGGCGGTTGTCCAGCCATCATTTCATACATAAGCACACCAAGTGCCCACCAATCGACACTCGCACCATATTCCAATTCCTGTAAAATTTCAGGCGCAATGTAATCGGGCGTGCCACAAAATGTTGTCGTTGTTGCACCGTCCAATATTCCCTCTTTACACATTCCAAAGTCCGCCAATTTACAATGACCCTCTTGATCCAATAGAATATTATCCAATTTCAAATCACGATAAATCACCCCATTCTTGTGGAGAAATTGCAATGCTAACGTAACTTCGGCCGCGTAAAATCGGGCTCGATTCTCCTCAAATTTCCTCGCTCTTTGTATTTGGAACATCAAGTCACCTGTGTTTGAGGCAAAAATTAATTATTTAATTAGAAATTTATTATTACATTTTAGGTCTTACGAATTTTTATTTATTCAGGGTTGACATGCTTTTTCTCTTTTCAAATTCCCTGACTTTTCCAGGTTATTCAGGTTAAAAATAGAATTTTTCCAGGTTTTTAAAACTACATTTATTTTTAATTAGAAACTTATTCGAAAACATCAATAACTTTATTTTAAAATAAATATTTAATCATTATTATTTCTTCATATAGAAATTAGGACTTTCAAATATTCACTGTTTTTACTTATTCTTCAAGGAATTTAATTATTTTCAAAAATTTTTATTTTTTTCATTTTTATTCAAAATAATTTATCAAAAATTCAATTATTTTCAATGTCTACTATTTCAAAAAATTTTATCAAAAAAATTCAATTATTCAAAAAGAAATTTTAATAAAATTAGAATTAAGAATTCAATTATTTAAAAAATTAATATAATTCTTTCCAAAAATTCAATTATGTTCAGAAATTTACAAAAGTTCTCCTCAATTTCCAATTACTTTGATAAATGATAAAAATTTTCTGCGACATTCAAACATTTCTGAAAAATTTTAATAAAATTTTTGTCAGAATTTCAATTATTTTTAATATATTTACAATTTTTATCAAATTTATCGAAAAATAAAATTATTGCTAAACATTTTATTAAAATTTGTCAAGACAATTCAATTGTTTAAAAATTTGTTGATAAAATTCTTTATGAAAATTCAATTTTAAGAAATATTTAATTATTTAATAAAATATTTATTTTATAATAAAAAATTCAATTATTAATTAAAAATTTACATATAATATTCTACACGAACATTAAATTATTTTTCTAAAAAATAAAAATTTCAAAAAATCATTGCAGAATTTTAATTATTTTAGTACAATAAATTTTAACCGAATTTCTCAAAAATGTAATCATTCTTTATTTGAATAAAATTCGTCTCAAGAATTGTATTATTTAAAAAATTTGTTGATAAAATTCTTTACCAGAATTGAATTTTAAGAAAAATTGAATTATTCAATAAATTATCTTTGTCTGTATTTAAGTAATAATTAGTTCACTACAAAAGAATTTTTATTGAATTCTCGTAGAATTTTCCGAAAATAATTGTTTTTAAAAAGAATTTCAGTTAAAATTATAGATAAAATTTGAAGTTTTTATTTCATTATATATTTATTTAATTAAAAAATGTACGAATAATTAAAATTTCGTAAAATTGAACATTGTAAACAAATTGATATAAAAATTAGTAAAAAAAAATTTATTAAAATTTTTCTAAGTATTTGAATTTTGGATAAAATTGTAATATTTGTAAAATAAGTGGAATTTTTACTAAAATTTTTATAAACTTTTTAAAAATAATTTGATTTTTGTGAAGAATTTATTACTTTTGAAAATAAATGAATTCTCGAGACTAATTTTACTAAAATTCGTTTTAAATAATTGAATTCTTTTGTGAAATTTTAATATTCACCACTGAAAATAATTGAATTTTGACAAATTTGTTAAATTAATTAAGTTTCTGCGAAGAATTATATAAAAATTATTTTTAAAAAAATTGAATTGTTACAAAAGAATTTCATTAAAAATTTTGAAAATAAAAGAAAAGAATTTTACTACTTTTAAAAATAATTTAATTTCTACAGAAATTTAATTTGTTTTAGTGTTTTTAACCGAAATACTTCTACAAATCCATTATTTTCAAAAATCAATTTAATATATAATATTAAAACATTTAACTAATTTCAGAACAATTTTAGTTTTTAACATTTTTTTTAAATAATTTTAATCTGAAAAATATTAATGGAAGATCGTCTTGAATCAAATTTTCAAATAAAATCAACTTTAAAAAATTCTATTAAATTATTTCTTAAAAAAGAAACTCTTAGAATTGTTCAGTATAATGTTTTAAAATTCAATTGCATTTAAAAAAAATTATTTTTAGTTTTTAAAAATCTACTTTTTTTCGATTTAACATTAAACATTTTTTAGAAATTTTTTTTATCACTTGAATTAAAATTCTTCGCGAACTAGATACATTTTTTAATATTATTGAAATAATGAAACATGATTTACAAAACTTTTTAAAAAATTTTCAAATATTAAAAATTTTATGTAATTTACTTAAAAACAATAATTGAATATTAGAAGTATTTATATAAAATTTTCTTTTATGAATAATTGAGTTCACAGAAAACTTTGTTAAAATTATTTAAAGCAATTGAATTAGGAAAATTTTTTTGATAAGCTTTAGTATACATTTTTTTAAATATTTAAATTTCAGAAAGTTTCCAATTAAAATTTTTTTGATCAATTGATGTAGAAATGTAATTGTATTAAATTATTGATATAAAATAATTAATATTACACAAAATTGTATTAAATTATTGATATAAAATAATTAATATTACACAAAATTGTATTAAATTATTGATATAAAATAATTAATATTACACAATAATTCTAGTTCAAAATTCTTGAAAAGAACTAACTTTCAAAAAGTCAAAATTTAAATTATCTTTATAAACACCAAAATTTTTCTTCGAATTTCAATTATTTTTAATAAACGAAATTTTATCATATTTCTCAAAAAAATGCAATTATTTTAAACACTTTTTCAAAAGCATTCAATTATTATTTAAAAATTTGTTGATAAAGATCAATATATTTTCGAATATGATATTCAATTATAATAAAAAATTTTAACTAAAATTTATTTTTAAATCAATATTTATTAGAAAATTCTATAAAAAATTAATGATTTAACTATAAAAATAAAGAATTTATTAAATAATAATGGAATGTTTCTTAAAGTTGAATTTTCATAAAGAATTTTATCAAAATTTAATTATTTTCTTTTTTATCATTAACCATAACTAATATTATTATTATTTATTGTCAAGAGACAAATTTAAAAAAAAATTTAACAATAGTTTCATTTTTTGAGAAATTTGATGAAAAATGTTGTATTTTAAAAATAATTGAAATTCTGCAAAGAATTTTATTTAAATTTTTGAAAATAATTGAATTTCGGAGAAAAATTTTAATACTTATAAAGAAAATTTAAAATTTTAATGAAAATTTTAAATTTTCACAAGAATTTTTGTCAATTTTAAAAAATAAATGGATTTTTGCGAAGAATTATATTACTTTTGAAAATAATTGAATAGAATATTTAAGTAAAAGCAGATTTCAAAAACAAATACAATTAAAAAACAACAATTTTCCTGGATTTCGATCAAAATTTCCAAACTTTTCAAGGTTTTTTCAATTTTTATCAAATTCCCTGACATTTTCAGATTTTCCAGATTTCCAGGTTGCGTGGCAACTTTGTTACAGTATCAATATGAGAAAATAAATATGAGAAAAAATCATGATCTTGTTTGTAAAGGAGGGACAAACAAAATTGAATTTTCGTGTCAACCCTCGACTTTTTCTGAGTCACAAATCGACCAAAGATCTAAATTTTGTCAGGATTTTCATGTTTTTCATGACTGTTGGGAAAATCCTAAAATTACTTATAATTACGAAATTTTGTTGCATTTTTTTTTTTACGAAACTGACCTCCATTGACGTATTCCATAACAAAAAAGAGTCTCTCTTTGGTTTGAAAGCAACTGTGTAGAGCAGTGAGAAATGGATGTTTGGCAGCGAGAGCTAGAATACGTTTTTCCGTCATTGTACAATCGACATCGTCGTCCTGAATAATGACGTCCTTTTTCAATACTTTAACAGCGTACACCTCATCAGCATTGCCCTTTTTCTCCGCCAACATAACTTTACCAAAACTACCTTTGCCCAATACTTTGATGAAATTAAAATCAACGAGATTCACTTTCTTCATTTCACTCTCGCTTCCTGACACGGAACCCTCGACGGGTGTTGTTGCATCCTTCGATTTCTGCGACGTTAACAATGAATCGGGCGTTGGCGATTCACTGCTTGGAATCGATGAATGTGCACCTGCTACCATTTTATAATTAATTTTCGGTGTTTTCACTTGTTTATCAGCCGAGATGCCAATTGTACTGAGCACCTCGGCCATTGCTTTGGTATTAATTCCACAATTATTCGCCACATTCTTTTGGCATCTCTTGTGAACATTCATACTACAAACTGCAAAGAAATAAATTGTACCTGCATTAATTTATTTATAAAATGTATTCATTTTTTCTTACTGCTTTATTCCCATTTTTTCAAAATCTCTTAAATCGAGAAAAGCAATAAATTTTTTTCAATTTTATTTTTTGGGGAAAAAATCTGAATACGAAATTTTTTATTGGTTCTTTTTTCTGAAAATTAAAAAATTACCTTCACATTGTAGTCCCTGCTTGATCAGACCGTAAAGAAGAGATCCACAATGATCACAAAATGTGAAACGCTTGTAATTGTGAACGACAAAACGGTGGGGCACGTCTATACTGAATCGAGCCCCTTGTGTGCATTGGCTCGTCTGAAAAAATCATTTTTATTTAATTTTTATTCTTTATAACAAATAAAAAAAGCAAAAATAAGAAAACAATATCAACTTTAACTTTTTTTTAATACTTTACTTTAATACTAAATCTTTAATTTGTAATTTTTGTTTTTATTTAAATTAAATTAAATCTTCAAGTTTAAAAAATAAAATAAAATTACAAAAATATTGAAATAAAAAAATAAATTAAATTTAAAAAATAAAAAAAATCCAAAATTGAAATTATTAAAAATAAAATACGACAAATAATTTACCTCGTCCCTCATTCCAGGGCATTTTGTTACTACCAGTTTGTGACATCTTTTGTGAACAACACACGTACAAACTGTAACAAATATCGAAATTTAAAAAATATTCACGTACATTAATCACCAAATAAAATATCATTTAAAGCGACTGTCACATGCATTATAAGCGTATTAACAAACAAAACAAAAAAAAAACAAATAATTAGTCTGATCCATAATTGAAATTAAATGAAAAGCAGACAATGAGAAAAAAAAACAATGAAACAAGGATTAAATATATATACACGATAGAAAAAAATCCAAAAAACCACAAAGACAAAATTTAAAAATCAAAAAAATAATAAAGGCGAACCTGCAATATTATTTCCCCGAAAGGAAGAATACATGCAAAATAAAAAGTGAGCCAAATTTTTTTTTTTTTAATCTTTGACTCTGATAAAGCTTAAAATTCGGACTTCCACAGTGGAGAAGAAATCAGAAAAGCGTTTATAGACATCAAGACGAAGGACAAATGTCTGAGGAAGCTGAGATTCTCAGGCTTAATAGTTCTGAGTTGATAAAAACTCTACCTGCGTGAAAAGAAAATAATAATAATAAAAAAGTATACAAAAAAAATAAATAAATACGCATCACAAAAAATAAGAAAAAAAAAAGAAAATGAAATGCACACTCATAGAAAAAAAAACAACAAAAAAAAAAACAATTGGTTCTGCAAAGCGAGAACATATATATATTTAAATTATATTATGTATATACGTAAAATATGTATAAACGTTAATAAACGTGATTTGTGTCTTTCTCACCTTGACACTGATAGCCCTGCTTGCCCAAGCCCCTGAAATACAACAGACAAAAAACACGTCACATCATCTCGATGATTAAACCCCTTATTATGGTATTTAAAAACATACACACACAAACATTCGTAATTATTTCCACTTTTGCCCAAAATTTTAATGTTTAATGGAAAAGAACATAATTTTTTAGAGAAAACCATTTTAAACTCTTAAGAGAATTTAATTTTTACTATTTTTGAGGGAATCTTTGTTTTTTTTTAATGAAATTTATTTTCAAATTATGTCTCCTTTTTATTTTGACCAAATTACTTGAGTCTTTTTGGAAAAAATTCAGCATAAAAAAACGAAAAAATTGTTTATATTATGTTTATACAAAAATTTGATAAACAAAAAAGTTATTAAATAGCAGTTGAATAACTTTTCAATTGCCTGACGAAATTGAATGAAACAAATACTAAACAAATTTTCGCTGTGATTTTTTTTTAAGATTCTGGAAAAAAATAATACAACAAGAAACATTTTTATACAATATTTTAATTTTTTTTCAATTTTGAGAGTAAACATTATGGAAGTTTTTGCTACTTGGCGAGCGCAAATTTAGGTTCAAAAAAACTAAAATCTTCCATGGAATCGCCCTCTTAATAGAAAAAAAATAAAAATAATTATTAAAAATTAATAAGTAAATAAGAATGATAATGAGAAAAATTTATAAAATAATGTTAAAAATAACAATGATTGTAATAATAAATAATTTGATTTTTTTTATGATTATCAACGGAGAGAAATTCCCTTCAAAATATGTTTCATTTCAATGCTATCGTTTCGAAAATTTCCTCGAAATTGTCATTTACATTCAATGCAAATAAAATTAAATTATCGTCGCGTTGAATTTAATTATGAAGTTTGATTAATTTTTTAAAAAATAAACGTGAATAACCGTTTACTTATTTAAAATTTTAACAGGGAAAATGGAAATTAATCAGGGAAAATGAAGAGAATGTCATGAAATTTGATCAAAAGTAATAGATTTTTGACAAATTTCATTACAATTTTTTTTTCAATTATTAATTCCTTTAATTTTTAAAACAATTTTATAATTTCTTTTTATTTTATTTCCAATTAATTTAATTTTATGAAAGTTAATTAAAAAGTAATTGTTAAAGAATTTTCTTTTAGGATATACAAATAATGATTCTATTACTTGGTCATTAAAATAATAAATAACAATAATTAATTATTTTATTTCGAAATTTTAAGCAAATAAAGAACAATAATTAGTTAAATAACTATTTTACAAAAGTTATTAAAATTTGAAAAATTTAATTTGGAAATTTTTTAAATATTAGGTTTTTAAAAAATAGTAATTAAAATTTTTTAAAGAAAAAAAGTACTTGAATTCATAATAATAATTTTAACAAATTGAAACAATTGGAAATTCTCTAAATTTTATATTTGAAAGAATTTTATTTTTTCCTCTTTAAAAATTGTTTATAAATATAATTATATTTTTCAAATTATATCATTTTATGAATTTATAAAAATTATTCTATTTAAATAATTACATTCTCGTAGTTGAATTCTGCTAGGAATTGATTTAACAATAATTTCAGTTAAAATTTTAGAAAATAATTCAATAATTAAACTGTTATAACAGGAATTTTAGGAATTAATTAAATTTTAAAAGGTTTTTAAATTAAATTCCTTGAAAATTTAAAGGAAGTCAAAGTTTAAAAATCCTTAAATTTTTAATTTAAAAAATTATTAATAACATTATTTTTCTTTAAAAATTATTAGTTTTTCAATAATTTTATTCGAAAATTCCAAAAAAATAATTGATTTTTAAATGAATTACACTTGTAAATTTTAGAAATAATTATATTTCATGAGGTTTTTCATTAAAATTATTTGAAATTTTAATTCCTCGGGAAAAAATAAATATGAATAAGTTTTAAAATTTTTGTTTAACAAAAAGTATTAAAGTTTTGAAAAATTTAATTCAGAAATTTCGTAAAATTGTTTCTTGAAAAAATGAAATTAAAATTTTTTAAAAATACTTCTATTTTCGAAAATAATTTTTAAAAATTAAAACAATCGAAAATTTTGCCAACTTTTAATGAAATAAGTTTTGAATTTTAATTCAATTTGCTGTTAGAAATATTTGGCATTTACTATACGAGTTGTTCAAATAATTACATTTAATGAAAAACCGTAAGAAAAATTATATTTTTTAAGAAATTAGGAATTTTCATTAAATTTGGAAAAGCAAATTTTGATAGTAAAAACGGAAAAGAAAATTTCACGCTCGTTTAGTTTTGCTAGTTAATTAAATAAGGAATTAAAAAATATCGATTTTTTAAACAATTTTAATGCAGTAATAATTGGTAAATAATAAATGGGATTCGTAAACATTTTCTTATTGTAAATTTTACACAGAGTGACAATCAATTGTAATTAATGCTTGTTAGTATAAAAAGCAACATTAAAAATTTTGTAAGCAATTTTTTATTTTTTTTATTTTTTTAATGCAAATTTGATCTAAAATTATTTAATTTCAAAAGAATTGCAATGAAAATCTATATTATAACAAAATAAAAATAGTAAATAAATGAATAAAAAGAAATTTTAAAAAGATTTGAATTGCAAATTACTTTTTAAATTTTATTTGCGAAAAGTTTTATTTCAAACTCTGAAAAAATAGTTTTTTTTAAACATTTCAATTCTATATTTTAAATTTAGTTGAATTTTAGAAACGAGTAATCGAAGATTTTTCAAATAATTGAAATTTCCTAAAATTTTATTCCTCAAAATATTAATAATAATTATTTCCAGTAAAAATACATTATTTCAAAAATTGGAAAAAAAAATTTTTTGGGATTTTTAAAAATATCGAGAAAAATTAGCTACAGTAATTAATTTTATTATTTAAAAGAAATTGACACCCTAAAAATTTTTAATTAAATTTTTGCTTTTGAAAATTATCTTTTTCTTGTATAATTAAACTACCTTTGAATTTTTTTTTTTTTTTTGTAATAGAAATCAGGAAAAAAGTCAATTTTCTGAGTCTGTCTGAAAATCATGGAAAAATCAAACCAAATCAATTAATATACAAAATATAAAAAATAATCTAAAACTATAGTTTAACAAGATTATAACAAAAAGAAAAAAATGGTATTTATTTGTCATTAAATTCATACTTGTAATTAATTACTTTGAAATAAAAGTGAAAGAAATACCAAATTTGGAATAAAATTGAAATAATTTGAAAATTTGAAAATTTTGAAATAAAAATTAAATAAAATTATAAATTAAACATACTCCAGATTGAATAAATAATTTACTTTTAATTCTTATATTGATGCATAAATTCGCAAGATTTTTTACGAGAATTATTCTCAACACTGTACTTGAATATTAATGACAAAATCCTAATTCTGAAATAAGCGCTTCCATGAAACAGATAATTCCCGCAATATTACACAATTCATAATCTGAGTCATCATATAGTATATAACGTAAATGTGAAAATCCACTTTTTAGTCATATATAAAGAATCTTAAAGATTTCATACTCATTAGCTCGAGTTTTATATATATATTAAAGGCAAAAAGAAAGCATGCAAACTTCTAGGAAATTCATTATAACGGTTGTTAATTATAATATATTTAAAATTTATAGAACCGTTTAAAGAGATTTTATGAATATAAGTGAAACAAAATGAGTCACACATGCAACCTGAGAGTAAAACCCAAAACCCCGTTTATATCATAGGAATTCGGTACATGAACACCTGGAAAATTAAATCAAAATTCAAAAAAATTCCTATCTTTCTCTTAATTATCATTATATTTCATAAAAAATATTTTTTTCTCAATTTATGATAAGAAAAAAAGTTATTTTAGAAAAAAATTAAAAGGTTTTGTGTTCAACTATTCGAACAGTTTTTAAGGTCGTCTTTTTTTAGAAATAAATAATATATTTCATTTATGAATTTCAAAGCCGAAAGGCTTTAAATGAATTCAAATAAATAATATTTAATATTTGAATATAGATAAACAATAATAAATAAAAAATCTTTTCTTTAAAAATAGAATGACAACAAAAAGGCGATTTATGTACCGAATCAAACATGCAGTATAAATATATATTTTTCTTGTATTTGTTAATTTTGTATATAATTTGACTTTGCGAAAGTGATTCGTTTGGATTTTTATTATTAATTTCACGAGAGAGAAAAAAATTGCACCAATCCCAAAAGATAGCGTGATAAAGAGAATAGAGAAATAATTTTTTTTTTCATATAATTGAGGAAAAGAAATGGGAGGGTGAATAATATACGTTACCATATAAATTCACGGCAGTGAGAGCAAAATGTTGGTTGTCTGAGAAAAGTGGCCATAAACTTATGGCCATTGACTTGATGAACCCTTCTTCGCATTGCACCACGACGACGATTAAAACCCTGACGTTCCTTAAATTCACGTCGTGGCTCTTTTCCGCTCACTGTCCCACCGACAACGCCACTTCCAATACCATCTCCGTCGCCTGCAACGCATCCTGGCTGTTGTCCTAAAAATTCGAAATTCCCATTAGCAATTAATGTTTTCTTCTTAAATCAAATTTGTCTTCATTAAATGTTAATAAAAATATTTACATTAATTTTCATCTTTACAAACAATTCACTATTTCACATTCAATTACAAATTCATGTTTACTTCTCTAGAAAGCAAGAAAAAAGGTTTAATTTGAAAAGTAAAAAAATAAATTTAACTAATTTAATTCAATTTAATTTAGTTTCATTTATTTAGTAAATTTAATTTATTTCTTTATTTAATTTGGAAATTTTATCTAATTTAAATTTACCTTCAGTAGAATAGAGAAAAAAATAATTTTTTTTTTTTTTATTGTTATAAAGAAAAAATAAATAAATTATTATTTTTAGAAAAATTAGTACTGTTAGAAAAATTCAGTACAAAATAAAGTATTTTTTAAAATTACAGTTGGAAAGTATATTTTTAATAATTTTCTAATTCAATAGTAATTAAATTATAATTAATTTTTTCATAACTCGTTTTTAGTATATTTTTTTTATTGTTAAAAGCGTTATTGTTAAAAGTATAAATTATTAAATTACTTTTCAAATTATTACTCTCGTATATTGTTAAATAAATAAATTATTATTATTAATATTTGGTCTTTCATTAAAATGAAAGAGCAAATTTCGTTTACAACGAAATGAAATTAAATCAAAACCGCTTTTCAAATTATTTCGTAATAAAAAGATATTTAGAGAATATTTAGTTCTTTTTTGTATAAAATATTATTATTAATATTAATATTAATAAATAATAATATAATATTAATAAATAATAATATAATATTAATAAATAATAATATAATATTAATAAATAATAATATTATATTAATAAATACAATAAAATTTATTGTTATTAGGATATCAAACAGCTTTCTATTTTTGATAAAAAATTAAATAAAAAAATTAAATAATTTATTAATCAATTTAAATAGTTTAATAAAATTCTTCATAGAAATTTAATTAGGTATTTATTAAGTTTTAATTAAATCTTTAAAAAATTAATTATTTTTAAATATTTTATACAATTCGTTTTGTATTTATTTAATTATTTTATTTCAATTTTTCTATATATACTTTTAATAAAATAAAAAAAAATTAAATTATTTTTTTCCGTTTTGATAAAAATTCGTCATAATAAATTGAATTGTTTACACAAATAATAAATTGTTTAGTAGGAATTCAATTTTTTTTAAATTTTACTAAAATTCTGTAGAATTCAATTTTATTTCGGTTCTATTTTAATAAAATTCTTTAAAAGAATTTAATTCTTAAAAAAAATGTTATAAAATTTTAATTACAATTCTAACTGTAAAATAAAATAGTTAATAAAATAGTTTACACAAATAATAAATTGTTTAATAGGAATTCAATTATTTTTTTAATTTTTGATAAAATTTTTTAGAATTCAATTTTATTTCAGTACTATTTTAATAAAATTCTTCAAAAGAATTTAATTCTTAAAAAAAAATGTTATAAAATTTTAATTTTAATTCTAACTGTAAAATAAAATACTTTCTAAATTTTTCTTTCAAAAATCGATTTGATTTTTGTCAGATTTTACTATTTAAAGTATTCAAAATCGATTTCGATAATTAATTTTTTTAATATTATACAACTTGGTATAACAAATTATTATAATATACGAAAATTATATTCTAAATCTCAAAATTGAAATTATACCTGGATTATTCCGCTGTAAATCTATCTTGATTCGCAGCTTTCCTTGAGGTTCTAAGTCGACCTGAAAAATATTTCAACAATTAGTAAAACTCTTCATTTTTCTTTTCAAATAGTATTAATTTCTAATAAATACCAAAAACCCCCCAGAAAACGAAATTTTTCATTTTTTTCCAATCAATAAATAATTTTGTCCAACAAAAATTTTTTTACTCTAATTTTATTGCAGTTGAAAATTTTAATTAAATAAATTATTACTTGCAATATTGTTAATATTTTTATAAACTAGGTAAATAAAAGTAAAAAGTATAATTGAAAAATATAATAAAATTAAATTTTGTAATAATTAAAAAATTATGATAAAAAAGTTCTAAGAATTTACTAACTTGTAATTAATAAAAAAAATTAACATTTCTTTGTTAAATTTTAAATTATCAATTATGATTTTAAAAAAAATTGTGATTTTTTTTTGTCGATCTTATGATTTTTTTAGCAAAATTACAAAAAAATTAAAAAATTACTGTTTTAGTAAAATTAAAAAAGATTTTTAAAACAAATTTTGAATTATACTTAAATAATTCAATTTAGATTAATTTATGTAATACAATTACGAATTAAAAATTATAATTAGAATCAGTACTATAGTAGAAACTTCGAAATAATTAATTATAATATATAATTAATTTAATACAATAATTAGATAATAGGCAATATTATATTATTATAATTAAAGGAAAATTAATTAAAAATTTCAATAAAATATTCTTATATCCTCACTAATGGTATTGGATGTGATATTGCAATTTTTCCAAGTGTTTCCTGTTGTATTTTAATCAATCTACGAAAGCATATAGCTAACGCATAATTTCTATGAGTTTGAAACATATTTTCACCTCAAATCAAATTTCAATGAATATTAACATATAAAAATAATAATAAAAATAAAAATACACCACAAACGATGTAATTTATTCACATGGGATAATGAACTCTTATCGGAAATAACAATTTTTTTCTCCTCTTTTTTCGGGGGAAAAAGTAATTTTACAAATTAGTTTATAAACACTCCGTTAATCACTGAATACAATCTCGAGAATGGTTTTTTTTTCTCTTCAGTTTGTTTTCATAATCTTATCTCTAGTTAAAAGTGTCGTCAAAGAACTGCGTGTCTTCAAAAAATATTACTACACAGTTCTGCAAAACCTGTACTGTGAATCGGTTTTTTTTTTCCTTTTTTGACAGAAAATTATTTTATTTAATTTTATACACGAAAATAAATAATGAAAAAAAAAATAAATTTGTCATCAGTGGAAAATGGAAATTACCTTTTGGTGAGTGTAATTAAAAATTATTCTCTTGAATTTGCTATTCACGTAAAAAATTGAAAAAAATTAAACACAAGTGAGAAAGAAAAGGAATTTTTTTTGTCGATTCTATTTCAAAAACTAGAAAAAAAAATAAAAGCAATTCTATTTAATACGAATTTTTTAAATTCAAAGGCCAGTGAAAATTGTCAGAAACTATCAAAAAACAACAATAAAAGAATTCTTTTCAATTCAAACGCAAGTGTGAATCAATAAAAATGAATGTTTTTCAAAAGTGATTGTGAAAAACAATTATATATTGTTTAATTCTCACGACATGTGTAATTAACAAGTATAAAAATAATAATAATTATATTACTACATATAGGCAATTGATGACTATTGTTTATTATATATTCAGGGGACTGGAAACAATTAACAAAAAAAGAGGAAAAAAATTTTACAAAAGAAGAAGGCCATGATAGACACGAATATTTAATTTGAATTTTAAATAATAAATAATGAAAAAAATACACTAATTAAGCTTCAATGGGTGCTCATTATTGACTTTAGAAGCATGGCAAGTACTTTTCAAGTGTGTCTCACACAAAATTATAAGAAAATGAAACAACAACTATATAGGAAAATAATCATCTCAACTAAAATTATGATGCTGAAGTAATCTTACACGTGAGTTGAATCTAATTTTAGTACAAAGCCACTTATTTCAGTACAGGGATGGGACTGTAAGTAAAATTGTTTTACTTTCATGCAAAAATAATTAACACTACTCTAAATCAATTTGATAATTTTTTTTTCTTCGACATAAAAAATGCTAAGAGATCTAATTAAAACGAGTGCATTTTAAACATGTTTCTTTTTTAAAAATTAACTTATTTAATTAATTTATTTAAAAAAGAAAGAATAATTTTTAATTAAGTTGTCAAATTATTTCAGATATCCTACTTTCGAAATAAATGAAAATTGGAAAATAAAAAATTTCATTTCATTTTTTTTTGCATCAACTATTAAGAAATTGAAAAAAAACAATTGTTCACTAAATAATTTAAATTTTTTCAAAATGTTTTATTATTTTTTTGCATCAACAATAAGAAATTGAAACAAAATAATTCAAAATTTCATTTCATTTTTTTTGCATCAACAATAAGAAATTGAAAAAAAATTATTGTTTACAAAATAATTCAAATTTTTTCAAAATTTTTTGTTATTTTTTTGCATCAACAATAAGAAATTGAAAAAAAATTATTGTTTACAAAATAATTCAAATTTTTTCAAAATTTTTTGTTATTTTTTTGCATCAACAATAAGAAATTGAAACAAAATAATTGTTTACAAAATAATTCAAATTTTTTGTTATTTTTTTGCATCAACAATAAGAAATTGAAAAAAAATTATTGTTTACAAAATAATTCAAATTTTTTCAAAATTTTTTGTTATTTTTTTGCATCAACAATAAGAAATTGAAACAAAATAATTGTTTACTAAGTAATTTAAATTTTTTCAAAATTTTTTGTTATTTTTTTGCATCAACAATAAGAAATTGAAACAAAATCATTGTTTACTAAGTAATTTAAATTTTTTCATAATTTTTTGTCAGATAAAATATGTTCGAAATAGATAAAAATTACAGAAAATAAATCAAATTTTCCATTTCATTATATAAAAAATAATAAGATTGTAATCAAAATACGGAAATCAAATTGAATAATTCATCTAATTGAAATTATAAATTTATAATTCAGTCCATGTGATTAATTATTAATTTATAATTTACTTAATTCTTGTACATTAACAATTTTTTACTTTCCATTGCTCCATTAAATAAAAAATTTCATTATCGACTCTAGAAGCATATTCTATTTATCATTTTTGAATATTACTATAATTTTCAATTTTATTTCAAGTTATTTTTAAATCAAAATTTCAATCATTAAAAAGCATTCTAATTTGTCATTTTATAACTAATTATCTATTTTATTTTTTTATCAATAGTGTATTATTAATTTAATTCTTCAGTAAATTAATAATTCCATTACTTGGTTTATAACATCAAATTTATAAATTTTTAATTATTCATAAATACATGAAATATTTACATGTACTTTAAACTGAAAATTGCATTTAAATCTTTCATTAATAATTTATTCATTCATTAATAATTTTTGTGAAATAAATAAAAATAATAAGTCACTTTTTGTAAAAGAAAATTATTTCCTATTTCTCTTTTTCTACAAAAAAAAATATTCCTAAGAATCTATTAATTTTTTATTTCTAAAATGTTTTATTTCAGAAAGCTTTTTTTCGGAAATTTGAGAAATTCTATAATTTTTCTAGAAATATAACTATTTTTAAATTGAGTTTTTTGAAAATAAGAATAAAAATAAAATACCAATAAGCACCATAAAAACCATTTTTTTTCTGTGAATTTTTAAACATGAAATTAAAAAGAAATGTGTGACATCAACGCGATAATAATTTTGAAATCATTACAAAATAACTGATCAGAATTCTTGGAATCTTGAAATTTATTTTTCATTCTTCTAATAAAGTTAATTTTCAAATTTTTTTCCTATAACAATATTCAATTTTTGTAATAAAGATTAATATGATTTAAAAATAAAAATAAAAATAAAAATTTTTTTATTCTTTAAAAAAAATACTTGAGACTTCGTTAAGAAATTGTAGAAAAAGGAAATAAAAACTATGCAAATTTGTGAACAAAATTTTTAAATAATCTATATAAAAATCGTAAGTAATTAGAAATTATATAAGGATTTCATCATAAAGATATTTTAAATTTTCTAAAAAAATGTTTTATAAATATATTAATTTTGGTATGAAAATGATGCAAATTATTTCCTTTTTTTAAAGAACATTATTAAAAAATTGCAATAAGAAAAAGAAATATCAAAAACTTTGTCTTCTTTTTTAAAAATAAAATCCTAATTTTGGGAACATAATTGTAATTGACAAGCCGAAAATACGCAAAATAGTTTCTATTTCCTAATCTTAATTTTTTACCAAATTTTTAGTTTTTATCAAAATTTTGAAATTTTATAAAATTTAAAGAAAAAAATATTAGAAATCATAACTTTTTAGAAAAACTTTTTTTGGAAAACAAATTTCATTAAAGATCGCTTTTTTAGACAAAAAAGATTAGAAAATATTTTTTCAAAATAAAAATAACAAATAATAAAAAATTTTGATTAAAAAAAAAATAAAAATTTTGAAATTTTATAAAATTTGAAGAAAAAAATATAAGAAATCATAAATTTTTAGAAAAACTTTTTTTGGAAAACAAATTTCAGTAAAGATAGCTTTTTTAGACAAAAAAGATTAGAAAATATTTTTCCAAAATAAAAATAACAAATGATAAATATTATTATTATTTAATTAATATTATTGTTACCAAAAATAACAATAATAAAAATAAATATATTAGTGATAATTAATTATTATTAATAATTACGATAATAATAATTTGGTTCGATTAATTTTAGACAAGATTTTCTACAATTTTTAATTTTCGAAAACAATTTTACTCAATTATGTAATAGTTAAATTTGTTAATTAATTCATTAAATATTTTTAAAAAATGAAAAATTTCCAACGAAAAATTAAATAAAAGAACAATATAATTTAATAACAAAATTAACAAACTAAAATTGAAGCAAAATAGAATTGTTACATTTTTCTATTATATTAATTAGATTTATTATTTCATTGAAATCAATTCTTCTATTTAATAAAAAATATTACATTATTTCACTAAATTTTTTCTGTTCTATTCATTTTAAATTTAAATCGTAAATTAATTAAAAAATTTCTCAGAGAAATGTATGTAAATATTGAATATCATCTGAAAACAATAATTACGATATTCAATCTAATCACTTGAAATATTTCCCGTAAATATCAAATTAAAAAAATTGCCTTTTCATTTTCATTTCGTAAAATTTGTAATATTTCCCCTTATTATTTTGGTTTTTCTGCTCTTTTGTAAAATAAAAATATAAAAAAAAATCGAAGAACAGTAACGATCCTGAAAGCAAACGAAAAATGTATTAAATAAATTTTATTCTAGATAATGTGCAAATTTTTCTAATTAAAATTTTTCAAATTGATCTTTGAATTAGATTTTTTCTCTATCAGAATTTTTCTCATATATCCTGCATCTAGTGAATCATAGAAAACTTCCTGTATTTGATACAGAATTTCCTATTTTAGAAACACAATAACAGGGTGTTTAACAATATTCTTGAAAAAAAAATTCAAGGACTTTTTAAGATTTTCAAGATTCAAAATAATTTTTTTTTCAATGTTCATTTTACTAATTTTCGAAGTATTTGTTATTTATAATCGGGTATAATAGGGTAAGTTCAAATTATTATAGTTTTTGTCAATAAATGTATTTCAAGTGAGTTTTTACTTGTACTGATAAACAATTTTTGTAATTGGGTCAGAATTCCTCTAATGGATCACAGTAAGAAACAATTTTTTATTAGAAAAAAAAATACAAAAATAATTTTTTCGTAGAGTGAAACAACACTTAAAATACTAGAACAAAAAAAATTGTTAATGTTCGTTAATGTTAATGTTCTTTAATTTTTTTGTAGTCTTAAAATATTTTTTCTCGAATTCTGTTTGACTGATTGAAAATTAAAAAAAGGATTTCTTTGGTCATGAAACAAAGTATTTTAAAATAATTTGTATTTTTAGAAAAAAACTCATTTTAAACTTAAAACGGAGTAAATAAAATTTGTTACTTTGTCCGAATGTTTTCGTTTTCATTTATTGACTTATTTATGAAATATCTCGGACGTTAAAGATTATTTAATTAAACTTAAAACATTAAGAAAATAAATGACATTTTTAAGAATTTTAATTTTCCATGGTTTTGTTTTCAAATTCAAGGTGTTTTCAAGGAGCAAAAAAATTCAAGTACTTTTCAAGATTTTCAAGGTTGCTGAACACCCTGTAAAAGGGAATGAAAAAATAAAAATTGAAGAATGAAAAGAAAAAGAAACACACCCAAAAGTCAGCAGTTGAATCATCCCTTTGAAGGAGTTCCTCGAAGGGGATGCAACAGTTAGCCACAAAATCGTCGGGAGGCAGGGCAGCATTGTGGAAGACGGTGAGATTCAACATCATTGCATCCTGAACCTCATGGGTGAAACTTTCATTCCAAACTGGATCAAATGTTTTTGGCTTTGTGGAAGAGCGATCCAATGGATTTTCATCGACATCCATTGAAACATAGGGATCGAGAATTGGCGATTCGTCCTGCCAGAATTTTCTTTGCTTATCAGTTGCCCTGAGACCTGAGGCCTGGCAAATCTCCACTTTTATCGTTCCGGTGAACATTGTTGTAAATCAATAATTATTTACAAAAACAAAAAACGAAAACAAATCCAAATGACACAACTATGAGAATGATATGATTAGACTAGAGATGATGGTCGTGTGTCCTGGAATTTGAAGTATCGATAAAATATTTTATTTCCTTTTCTCTCTAAAATTCTTATGAGTTATAAGAATTTGCCAAAATTAAGATGAATTTCTATGAATTTTTGTAATCATCAGTCTCCGAGATTTCCTGATGACTTTGGCGAACGTCGTTTCCTTCACCGCCACTTGTCACCAAGTACGTAGTTATAAACACCTCCACTTGCACCTCAAGTTTACACATAACCGAGTAGGCGAGAACGAGAGCAAGAATAGTAGAGAGGCTCGTCAAAGACGAATTTCCGATCGCAATATATATATATATATGAAAAACGATGAATTTAAGGACGAATTAATCGAGAGAGAGAAACTTTTGTTTTACTTGAAATTATTTCTAATAAACTCAAGTCAATTTGACGACGAGCTGTCCTGACAGCCATAGGTCTCCGCTTCAATCCAAAATGCACTCACGAATTTCTTTTCTTTCGGGTATTTAATTTTATTTTCTATTCTCTTAATAATCGCCATTCAACTTTGTTTTTCTAATTCAAATAAATTGTGTGTCGTTAAATAAAAATTTTTTTCTTCCCGATGCCCGTGTTCCGTGATTCACGATTATATATATTCTCTATTTTTTTTTCTTCTTATTCTTGTAAATTTTCCTTTTCTCTCTCTCTTAAAACAAAAATCGTTCAATTGGTCGCTGCTCATCGGTCTCGCGACACACAAGAGGCAACTCCGCGCATACGTACTACAAGGATGAATCCCTCTTGACTTCGGTTTTCATTTCGGAGTTGATCGAGCATCTCCGTAGACAATTTATCCTATGGGCCGGTGAGCAAATGTCACGATGAAAACATTATAATCACACTCCCCCTAACTGAGAAGACGTACAAATTCGTAAACAAACGTAAAAACGTTCTGGTGAAATTCCCTTCTGTTCAAAATACCTAGAATTTATATTTAATGTTCCTCATCCTGCATCTGCGGAGAAATTTTCAAAAATTCGCAATTTTCCCAGAAAGCTGGAAATATAAAATATCAATTTAAAAATCATAGAAATAAAAAAAAGTACTCAAGAGAACGTTATATTGACAATATTTTACACTAAAGACTAAATAATATAATTGCTATAAATAAAATTTATTAAAATGATGACAAAACTAATTAACAATTGTTAATTAATTAATTGACACAATACTGTCGATTATAAATGTTCCGAACAGCGCAAAAGGCAAATTTTAAACATGAATAATTTCGCAACCGTATTACCACTTATAATTATCAAACGTTCTTAAAATTCCACAACTTGTAAGAATATATTTTATTACAAAACTTGAAAATATCACTTCGACTTGGCACAATCAATTTCTGCATGTTTTATAATTATATTAATAATTAAAGATCATCAAGTATTAAAAAATTATTTTCTATTATAAAAATATTTTTACAGTAACTTAACTTCAAAATTGTTTTCATCGCATTTTAATTCAATCATTATTTTCAATTAAATATTTCTTAAAAAATAAAAACATCAAGTAATTTCAAAACAATAATTCAATTAAACTTTTTCAAAAAAATTAATATTCTACAAAATTGTTTGATAAAGTATGAAAATTTCAAAATTTTCATAGAATTTTACTTGAAAATTGAAACCTTTTTTTAAGATTCAAATATTATTTAAAATTTTAACTGCAATTTATTTTTATATCAATTATTATTAGACAATTTTACGAAAGTTAAATAATTTAAATATAAAAGTAAATAATTTAATAAATTAATTAAATTTTCAAAGGCTTGCAGTTCAAATTTTTAAGTATTTCGAAATTTTAAGCAAATGAAGAACAATAATTAGTTAAATATTTATTTTACTAAAGTTATTAAAATTTGAAAAATTCAATTTGGAAATTTTTAATAAATTACGTTTTTGAAAAATACTAATTAAAATTTTTTAAAGAAAAAAGTACTTGAATTCAAAATAATAGTTTTAACAAATTGAAACAATTGGAAATTTTGTAAAATTTTTTATTTCAAAGAATTTTATTTTTTCCTCTTAAAAATTGTCTATAAATATAATTATATTTTTGAAATTATATCATTTTATGAATTTACAAAAATTATTCTATTTAAATAATTCAATTCTTGTAGTTGAATTCTGATAGGAATTGATTTAACAAAAATTTACAGTTAACATTTCAAGAAATAATTAAATATTTAAACCATTATAACAGAAATTTTAGGAACTAATTAAATTTTAAAAGGTTTTTAAATTAAATTCCTTGAAAATTCAAAGGAAGCAAAAGTCAAAATCTTTATTTTTACTTGAAAAAATTATTAATAACATTATTTTTCTTTAGAAATTATTAGTTTTTCAATAATTTTATTCAAAAATTCCAAAAAAATAATTGAATTTTGGATGAATTACTGTTGCAAATTTTAGAAATTATTATATTTCCTAAGGTTTTTCATTGAAATTATTTGAAATTTTAATCTCTCGGGAAAAATAAATATGAATAAGTTTTTAAATTTTTGATTAACAAAAAGTATTAAAGTTTTGAAAAATTTAATTCACAAATTTCGTAAAATTCTTTCTTGAAAAAATGAAACTAAACTTTTTTAAAATTACTAACATTTCCGAAAATAATTTTAAAAATTTAAACAATTAAAAATTTTGCCAACTTTTATTGAAATATATTTTGAATTTTAATTCAAGTTACTCTTAGAAATATTTTGGCATTTACTATACGAGTTGTTCAAATAATTACATTAAATGAAAGACCGTATATTTTCTACGAAATTAAGAATTTTCATTAAATTTTGAAAAGCAAATTTTGAAAATA